>CM035162.1:99875903-100388403 GCA_020205615.1 Panax quinquefolius
GAAGACCCACCACAAAATCCATTGTGATGTGTTCCCACTTCCATTCCGGTATTTCTAATGGTTGAAGTAATCCGCTTGGTCTTTGATGTTCAACCTTGAATCTTTGACATGTCAAGCATTTTGCTACACATTCGGCAACCTCTCTTTTTATATTTGGCCACCAAAAATGTCGTCGTAAATCCTGGTACATCTTCGTACTTCCTAGATGAATCGAATATCTTGTGTTGTGTGTTTTGGTCAATATTTCTTCTCTAATATCTGGTAATGCTGGAACCCAGATTCTTCCCTCGAACTGTAGTAGTCCTTTGGTATCGATCTTGTATTTCACCTCTTTACCTTCACTAACACCTTCCTTTATTTTTTTGCATTCTTCATCCTGTAGTTGAGCATTCTTCACCTTGTCCACCAACGTTGGACCAGCTTCTATCTGGAATAGTCGTTCATCGGATTTTTCTGGAAATTTGATTTCCAACTCTAGCTTTGTCCTTGCTGATATGAGCTCCTCCTGAGTGGTTATCAGCATTAACTTTTCCCGACCTTTCCTGCTCAAAGCATCTGCAACCACATTCGCTTTGCCCGGATGATAAAAGATCTCACAATCGTAATCTTTTATCAATTCCATCCATCTTCTCTGACGGATGTTCAGGTCATTCTGAGTGAAAATATATTTCAGACTCTTATGATCTGTGTAAATCTCACATTTCTCTCCATAGAGATAGTGTCTCCATATCTTGAGAGCAAATACTACTGCAGCCAATTCCAAATCATGAGTCGGATACCCTTTCTCATAATTCTTCAGTTGTCTTGATGCATATGCAATAACTTTGCCATTCTGCATAAGAACACAACCCAACCCTTTGTGTGAGGCATCACTATACACCACAAAGTTTCATGTATTATTTGGTAATGCCAACACAGGTGCCATACTTAACTTTTTCTTCAAATCTTGAAAACTTTCTTCACACTTCTCCGTTCAAACAAATTTTACAACATTTCTTGTCAAATTTGTTAACGGCGTGGCTATCTTGGAAAAGTCTTGAATGAATCGTTTGTAATAACCGGCCAGTCCCAAGAAACTCCTCACCTCCGAAGGTGTCCTTGGTTGTTCCCAATTAATTACAGATTTCACTTTCGATGGATCCACTGAAATTTCATCTTTGTCAATCACATGACCCAAAAATTGTACACGATCGAGCCAAAATTCGCACTTAGAGAATTTAGCGTATAACTTTTCCTTTCTTAGTGTCTCCAATGTCAAACGTAAAATGTTCCACGTGTTCTTCTTGAGTTTTGGAATACACCAGAATGTCGTCGATAAATACTACAATAAACTTGTCTAAAAATGGTTTAAACACCCTGTTCATCAAATCCATGAATGCAGCAGGGGCATTAGTCAAACCAAAAGACATCACCAGAAACTTGTAATGTCCATACCGAGTTCTGATGTCATTCTAGGTATATCCTCCTTCCTCACTTTCAATTGGTGATACCCACTTCTCAAATCAATTTTCAAGAAGTATTTAGCACCCTTCAACTGATCAAATAAGTCATCTATTCTTGGCAACGGGTATTTGTTTTTAATAGTGACTTTGTTCAATTCTCTATAATCAATGCAAAGATGCATCGACCCATCCTTCTTTTTCACGAATAATATTGGCTCTCCCCACGGCGATACGCTTGGTTGAATAAACTTCTTGTCTAGCAACTCTTGTAACTGTACCATAAGTTCCTTCATTTCTACCGAAGCCATTATGTACGGGGCCTTTGATATTGGTACTGTTCCCAGCGCCAAGTCGATCACGAACTTAATTTCTCTGTCAGGTAGAAGTCCTGGAAAATCCTCTGGAAAAATGTCTTCGAATTCCCTCACCACTTGTATTTCTTCCAGTTTTACATTCTTTTTCTGAGTATCGACTATGTAAGCTAAATAGCCCACACAGCCTTGACTCAACAATTTCTTGGCCTGCATAATCGTTAGACATTTCATTTGTTCAGAGAGTTGCTACCATAGAATACTACCTTTCATGAGTCATAAGGTTTACACACTTCTTTTGGAAATCAATTACCGCTCCATACTTGAACCAATCCATTCCCAAAATGACATCAAACTCTCCAAGTCTAATCGGAATCAAATCTACCATAAAAATATTTTCCTTAATGTTCACCCTACAGTTCTTGTATACGAATCTAACAGGGATTACTTCCTTATTCACAATTTCTATATTCTGAGGTAAATTTAGTTCTTCACTAGGCACTCCTAACCTCTTAGCAAATTCATCAGATATAAACAAACAAGTACACCCGAATCAAATAATATAGAAGCATTTATATCATTGATTGGGATAATACCTGACATGACATCTTTTGATTGCACAACATCTTGCACAGTCATGTTGAAGGTTCTAGCTGTGGGTTTGTTTGATGCCGCAGTCCCGCGCAATGGCCCAAGTACCTCCACTGTTACCTCCATTGCTTCTGGTTATCACTCCATCCTTCTTCTTAGGGCATTCACGAGCAAAATGATCCTTGGATCCGCACGTGAAGCACACGTTCTTCTTAGGTTGAGTGCAATTTGGGGCGATATGACTCTCCTGGCCACAATTGAAAAATACTCGTTTCCCCATCAAGCACGCACCCTTGTAGAATTTCCCGCATGTCGTACATGCTTCAAACTATTTGTTTTATTGGTTACCCTGCTGGTTTCTAGCACCCATGCTCCCATTCCACTTCCTCTTCAAGTTGTTGTTGTTGTTGTTGTTGCCGTTTCCACTACTACCATTTCCATTCTTAATTTCCACCTCATTCTTTTTCTTCTTCTGTTCCTAATTGAACTTTGTTACTGCCTCACCTCCACCTTCAACGAGTATTTCTTTCTCCATCACTCCTGCAAAAGTCTTTAACAAAAACAGGGAAACCTATTGCATAAACCGTGGCTTCAAATTCCCTATTCAAACTTCTTTGCCTCAAGGTTCTTCCGATCGATTTGATATGGTGCAAACCTTGCCAATTCATTGAATTTAGCTAAGATACTCAGACATAATCATTGTTCCTTGCTTTAGTTCCGAAAATTGCACTTCTAGTTGACTCTTTGAACTCTTCGGGAAATAGGTCTCGAAGAATATTTCCTTAAACCAATCCCAGGTCATCACCCCTGGTCCTTCACGAGTTTTATTGGCCTGCCACCAATAACTAGCTTCTGCTTTCAACATGAATGTTGCGAAAGAAGTCTTCTGATCTTCCCTTACCCTAGCGACATCGAACACCTTTTCTATTTCCATAATCTAGGTCTGTGCTTCGACTGGATTCATGGACCCACGGAACTCAGATAGTCCAACTGCCTTGAAATCCTTAAATGTTGTACCGGTTTTGTGGTTGATTTTGCAATGCTCATGTCAAGAGAAGGCCACTAGTTTTTGAATGGGGTTACCATCAACATTGTCGTTATTATTGGTTCCTTCGGTGGTTCTCTTCGTCGTGGTGGCTAATGTTCAGCGTGCATTTTTCGTTAAAATCCATTCATTTAATTATTATTCAACTCATTTAAGAAATTTCTACTTAACTTGCCTCCGAAAAGAAATAACCACATAACACATAACACTTTGAATAAAGTAACAACTTTTATTTATTCATAACCTTTTTGAAAACATAAAATAATAGCATCACTGCTATTTACATTACTTCCCTAAACTATAAAAGTTTCAGGACAACATCATCGTCATATCCCATAGGTTGCATAACACTTGGGATTTATAATTTATTTAACATTTTATTCATCGCATAATAACTACGATGTTCTACTTAAGATACTCGCTTAATTTTACAACATTCTTCCTCCATGACTTTAACATTGTTCTCGCGATCTAATACGTATGATGGAAGCGCCTCGAATCAATAGGATATCCCATGACCCGATCTTAAGCTCGATTAATCGTGGTGTTAAATACTTTATCCATCTCTTCCATCTTCATGCTCTTTGACTGCACGTCTCTTACTACTATTCTGGTTCATTGAAAAGCTTCCTCGTAGGCACCTTCAGCTCTTGCCCTCTTAGTAGCTTCTTCGCTCAGCTTGTTCTTTAGTTCAGCGACCACTTCGATCAGTTGTTCTTTTTCTCCTTTAGTCTGTACTAGTTTTTCCTCGACATTTGTCAGTCATTCCTCACGATCCTGGATCTCGCCATCTTTTTTTGTCATTGCGGTCATTGTTCAAACCTACTATCTCCTCGCAACTCCTCAATCAGATCCTCAAGTTCCACGTTACGGTCGTAGACTTCATCGTACATACGAGCAGCCATCGAGGTTAATGGAGTCTCTTCCTCCTCGTCCTTGTCATCCTCATCCTCCTGTGGCAACTCAACGGGATCTTCCTCATCCGTCTCCACGTCGTCATCCTCATCTTCAACTCATCGCGACTAATCTGGTCGACTCCCGTGGCAGTAGTTGTTCCCAAACTGACTCCCGTGGCATTAGTTGTTCCCAAACTACCTGAATGTCGCGAGGCTCCTCCTCTATAGGCATCTGAGGTCCCTCCTCCCTAGCCCCATTGGATTCTCCCACATTAGTCATCCCGACAATAAAATTTTAAGCTTTAATTATTAATCATTACTACTAGACACTCACGAGCACATAAATTATAAAACACATAAGCACACAAGTGTTTTATTACTTCTTTCTTAAAAACTCGATAAGAGTTAATCACCACTATCTTTTCAAAGGTTACTTTCTAAGGCTTTTCCCACCTAAGGTTCATAACCTAAAGCTTTGATACCAACTTGTGACACCCCAAATCCTCGGTACTTCATTTCCTCAAGATTTGGTGTTCACTTAATCAAAACATTCATTACTAACTACCTAATCATAATAAAATTGAATAATAAAAACCCCGCCCATACAGATTACATTTAATAAAAAATCTCCTGTGTTATCTAACCTTTAATTACAATCATTCAAATGCGAATTTAAAATTTATTACATCACATCATATTTAAAAGTCTATTATCATAACGATAAAATAAAATTACAAGTCTTCATCACTTGTACATTTTTCTCTTTCCTTTGCTAGTGGTAGGTTCATTGACCTTCTCAACCTTAGCTGCAATTAGTGTATAGATATGCAAGAGTGAGCAAACAAAGCTCACTCGAAGAAGAATGAATAACTTTACAATATTACAACAATTGCTAGAAATAGGCTCAATAGAACTGAATGATATGTCCTATTAACATTCTGAAACATACTACTGAGGGTCTAATGACCACGAATCATGTCCACAGTTATAAGTAATTTTTCAACTTTAACTTTAACAGTCATAAGACTATAAGGACTCCATATACTTAGGGGGATCAACCCTTCGTACAATGTATTGTGCACAACCATTTCAACGCTAAGCGTAAACCTCTAATAAAAGAGTTGTTCATCTCAGTATTTAGAATACAAGTCCGCACCAAAGTAGGTTTGGTTTGGATACATTACAAGGTAATTTAGAATTCAACGGTCATCAACTAAGGATTAGTTAAATACAAAAGAACTAATCAGATGCTATGGAATAATCATAATCGAATCGATATTTGTAAATTAATATCACGCTTTAGGAATAATCTAATAGCATAAACATTGAATAATCATAACATAATTTGCTTGAACAATATTAAGTCAAGGTTATTGAAAATTGGATGCTAAGCATGCATAGTGAATAGTAATTTGAACGATAAAGTTGTTCAACATTAGAATATTAAAATATAACGACTTGCATGCTAAATAACAAGTTACATATTAAAGAAACTTGCTCAATATTAAAATATAAGATTTAGAATACTTGCATCCTTATGAACAACTAGATACAAGAACTTTCTCAATAATAAACAATCTAGCTCTATGAAAGTGTAGAGCTAGCAACTTGCGAAATTTTAAATGAATTTAAAAGCAATAATGTACTCAACGAAATTAAACTTGCACAACGAAGTTTTAGGGTTAGAGAACTTGTCTTGAGCACAAGCTAAACCTTACAACTTGAATCTCAATACCCTATATATATATATATATGTCATCATGACATAATTAGTCACTAACAATATTCTATATATATAAGCAAGTATCTATACATCATATAAGTTTGATTTTCAATTCACACAATCGAATCACGTTAATACTAATACTAGTTAACCCTTGATCACATGCTCATTCTTAGTTTAGTACTACGAAAATCATAATTTAACAGTCCTATTATTAACACATAACATTTGTTTTCAGACTTTGTGTAAATAACTAAAATTGTCAGACCATTCTCGCTAATCAGATCGCGTTAGGGCCACGCTTTATCACTGTGGGCGGCACACACTTACCGAGGCGTAGCGAGACACAAGCTAATGATTGGTGGTGCAATGATAGTATTGGCCAAGGCATACATGCTGAAACTTACATCATTTGGTCATATGCTGCACTAAACTCCAGATTTCTACATGACAAATTTCTAAGAATAACATGAAAAAGCCAAATTGGCCTACAAGCTCCAATCTAACAAACTAATTAACATGTAATACATACATACACTTCATGTAAACATATTGTAAAGACTCTTAACATGATTCTACCCATAAAATAACATAAACATCAAATTTACAACACCCAATTTCACTATTTTTGATAAAAACTCTATTTTTGACATTTTTAATGAAAATCATCACTGTAGCTTTGTTTTTCCATCAAAACAGTTAATTCATCATAACAAGTTTATGTTTATTCATCCTCTTACCAATTAAATAGTCAATTTATAAATTAAACAACAAATAAATCCTTAATTTTAATTTAAACTAAGTCATATATATATATATATATATATATATATATTCATATGAACTCACTGTAATATATTTTCTTTCACAAAATACATACACACATGAATTAGTTTATCTATAATCATATATAAACTCATGAAACCATCTTATAACCAATAATTTATCATATAAAACATATACCACATACAATTTATCCTTCATGAAGATTTTTACAGAGAATTTTTACAAGAGGAAAAACTAAACTTTAAAAAAATAAAAGGATTAAGATGATACCTTTGTTTAAGAAGATGATACCCTTCCCTTTTGATCAAGAACTTTCTTTTCCCCAATCTTCTCTCAAAACCTCTCAAGAATTCTCTCTAATTTTCTCTTAGTTTCTTCTTTTCTTCTTTTTCTTTCTTCTGAGTCTTTCTTGTCCTACTCTATCTTACGTACTAACAAAAGATATAACGTATAATAATAATAATATAGATATTAAGTATATAATTTTAACTGACATTAGTTATAAATTATTTGAAATCAAAAGCCATAAGGCTGTTTGGCTAGCTAACTAAAAATAATCCATTAACTCTTACACCTTGTTTGGTAAACCTAATTAAAATAAATCAATTAATCCCTATACCTTGTTTGGTAAAACACCATTAGATTAAAGACTTAATATGCATTAAGACTTGTTTGGCCAAAACTAAATTAAACTCCTTTAATTTATTTTAATAACTCCTTTATAGCAATGTTATTTGTCACACTTCTATTTAATTAAATTTTAATAATCAATTTAATAAATTCTAATACTAATCTATTAAATTACTTTATCACATAAATCACTACCACATAATTATAATTTCCTTTATAATATAATTTTATTTAACCAACCAACACCTTATTTTAATTACAAATTCCAATTTAAATATTATAATTCATTTAATCATTATAAGCTCTCTAATTTAACTATTAAATTAAATTAGTATATTATCTCATAACAATTAATTTTCTTAACTCCTTAATTATTTTCTTAACAAATAATTAACTAAATTAAATCAAATCAAATTGAACAATTATTTATTCAACAATAACATATCCATTACATACTTATATAATTCAATAAATATTTAATACTATAATTTAAAATTCTGGAATGTCACAACCTCCATGTCATCCTCCACATTTATCATCATATTCAGATATGATGTTATTGCCATGGTCTCCTCATAATAGTCCTCCTCTGAGTAATATTCCTTGGGCTCTGACTCTTCTAGAATCACTACAGGTATGTCTTCTATAAGCACAGGTACCGGCTCAACTCGGTTCACGGACTCCTCGCTGATCACATGTATATCCCTATACATCAAGCTATCGATCGACATCTACAAAAACACATAACAAATTGATTAGTACATAATACACAATAATATAAGCACAAATCACATTTAATCCATTTAGGGTTACCTTCCATCTTTTAAATCTTTCGGTACTGAGTTTCCTCAATACCTTATTAACTCATTTGACTCGAGTTAACTTTCTTCGGACTCTTCCTTTTCTAACGAGGTTATTAGCCTAAGGTTCTCCCCCTTAAGTTTTATAACCTAATGCTTTGATACCAACCTGTTACGCCCCCAAATTCGGGTATCTTCCAACCCGATAGATGGTGCTCCACAATACTACAATCCATACAATAGTTCCATTGAGATAACAACAAAATGTGTGTAATTACTATCTTTGTATTACATTTGTAATAAATCCTTTCCCAGGTTCATTAACCAAATACATTCGTTGTTCTTCATAAGTATATTACAATCAAATACACTAATCTATTACAGGACGATTAATTGTCCATCTTAGCCTTGCCTTTATCTCTCTTAGAACTCTCAGTTCGTTCGGCTTTAGCTGCAAACATATGGTTCAAGCAAGAATGAGCATAACTAGCTCAGCAAGTCTTAACAAAGAATCATATGAATATCACTTTAATAATTACATGCTTTATTTCCATATCTAAACAATTATCTACGAAGCACTATGAAATATTTGACTAGTACTTCTCATGTCATAACAACAATTCCAAAGTATATATATAATAGCTTAGGAATGATGAACCGGTCAGTAGACCATGAACATACTCTTTTCGTTTTCATACTTGAAAATGATATCCGAAACTAAGGCCATCCATCCGTCTTTACTTATGAGCACTTCTAGGTGATCAGCCTATTGTACTCTATGTTGATCAACACTCTTACATTAAACGTATTTACGCTTAACATTTGGCAACCTCGCGTGCCCATCGAATAATTGAGGAAAAATACTTTTGTTTGTACATAGACAAACTTACCTTTTCATTCGTACCAAATACTTGGCATAGGATAGAGTTAACAGTTCTATATCGAAATACTTGTAAACACATCAATCAATTCTTCAATACTTGTCTAGCCAAGTTAAAACAGGCATCGACTCTTTCTTTAATACCATTCATGCATTGTATAACATGCATCACATAAAACTTAACTAACACGAAGGTTAGGCAAGCGTTAAGAAAGACTTGCCTTCAAGCGTCTTCGATTAAATAATTCAACTATTCTCAGTCTTTACAGGATCTACATGATACATTCACATAACACACTATAATTAGTTATCAAACAAACTAACTTTACGGTTCTAACCAACTTCTTTCTCTTCTATGTCTTATTTGAATTAACTTTGTTATTAAAGTCGATTCGACTTCCTATACTTTGTTACGTCTCATTAATGTTCTTACGTCATTAACCGATATTTGATCATTATTGGTTAAATACCAACGTTGAACGTCATTCACAGTTTACTTATTATGTCTTCACGTTCTTTGTTTAATTTCTATTAAACCTTACTAGATCTTCTTACATTAACACCTTATAAGTGATTTAAGGTCAGTCTTATTATGTACATTAAGTACCTTCAATGTCTTACTTTAGGTCTACATTCAAATGGAACAAAACCTAACTTGGTCAAAATTTTTCATCATCGGTGCACATGGCGCATGACATCCCTAGTATTCTAGTGGCATCATGCATGCTAGTTAGCAAGGTACTCGATCGAAGTCCGGTCTGTCATGACATGACCACTTTACACTGGTTTTGGAGCTGTGGCGCCGAGTCTGTGCACCAGTTGGCCAAAAGTGTTTTATTATTCTTACGAAACTCCTGGCTTCCTAATTTGTTCGTTTTACATCCGAATTGACCCATTCGAAAGCCTACAACTCAGAAATTACATCCTTTATGTGTTCGTATAAGAATTTCATATTTTCGAATCCGTTAACTAGGAATTCACCTTTGAGTTCATTTTTAAGCGTTCGTTTAACGTTTTCGACCGTTCAATACTCGTTTTCTTCGTTATAAGTCGAAATGCGACAATTCTTTCGCCAACGACTCTTAATTACCTTATCTCACGTATTGACATTGGAAATCATCATTTTCAAGTCACACGACAACTTTTGACCTTCAATCCGGGCTTTTTACGTTTTCGACATTTAACGTCTATTTTCGCAAAATTTGCCGTAACTTCGTTACTCGTGTTCTATAAGCCAAATCAAACGGAAAACTCCATATATTCATCATAGTCATCCTAACCAAACAATAGGCACATTCCTTAGCTATAACGGTTTTTAAAATGTTCATTCTTAACTAAGTTAACGTTCAAGATTTTCTACGGTTTTAACTCACGTAAACACTTACGATTTCTATTTGGTCATGACCTATCAATGATTTAATCATTAATAGGCATCCTTATCTCTCCTTAATAAACATGCTCCACTAATCTACGATTCTTCTACGAGAAAGAAATCGAAAAAGATGAAGATTGCGATTTATGAGAATTTACCTTTGAAGCAATTAACGTTCTTGATAAACGCCTATTGGTTTGCTTGAAGGTAGAAGGATTAAGCGTTTCTAGCACTTTCTCTTTCTCAATATGTATTGGTCAAGCTTTATAAAACCTCAAATGACCAACTCTTTCTTTGTATATATAGGCAACCAACTAAGGGTCAATATGGTCCATATGGCACCTCCTTACTATTGCACCTCCTTTGCAACTTTGTCACCAAGTAAAGTACTTGGTGAACAAGTTGTCTACCTTGCTTGGCCACCAAGTGGCCAGCCCACTCCCTTGTGGATCATACCATGGGTTGCCCCATGGGTTTTACCCATCCCATGACCCATCGGTTCGACCCGCAGTTTACTTTTTGGATTGGGCTTGACATAAATTAACGTTGGGCCTCAACTTGGGCTTGAACACTTAATTCATTGGGTTTCCTATTGGTTTAAGTCCAATTAAATTATACCAAACCCTTCACTCATACTCCATTTATACGTCTCATATTCTATACATATAACTCACGTATTCTCTCCGTCTAATACTCATATAATAATCGTATTATACGTCGTACTATTCTTCATACCATACTCGTATTTATACTAGTATAATACTCGTATTTCATACGTATAATATCCAAACGACAATACGCATTTCATTTCCCTTTCGGAAACCTATTTCACAAACCCTTAGGTTTTACGTTCGCAAGCGAAAACTTCGTTTGCCACAACGGAATTATTATTGGATATTCCATACTATCTTCGTATTCTATCATTCCGCGTTTCTCGAAATTTCAAACCCTAGCTCCGAACGAAATCAGATGAATAATGTTTTACGCAAACATTCTCGAAAAACCTTTGTTTTCATCTTGATAATTCACAATCATTAATACTAGCACAAAGCCAGAATACTAACTACATCCATATATTCTAGGTCATAGAACGACCTTCGAACATCTTACTCATATAATAAATCAATTAAATTCATTTAATTCACATAATCAAATAAAAATTTAATCCATTCAAAATTCGAAATTCTCATGCTGCCATGTAAACCGAGATTCATTAGGTCCGGGGACTTGATTATGGAGGGAAGGTGTTAGCACTTCCTACATCCGTAAGTTACCGGTGACCGCCACTTTTCAAGAAACTATTATATGAATGTGTGTGTGTCAATGTGTCGTTATTTGGAAGTAGTGTGAGGCCTCGTCAACACCTATATACATTGTGGTTTCAATTCATGTAAAAATTCAATTTTAAGCAAGATATGGCGTTGATGTTTTTTGAAAAGAGGTTTTTCAAACCCTTGTGCTCTCAATAGTAATTGAGACCTTTTAAACTTCCATTTTATTAAGTGTTCTATTGATTGCTTTTATTTTCGAGTCATGAAGCATCTATAAGAAAATAATGTACAAAATGATGTCGAACTCCTCGTGGGTATGAAAACCATTAGAGGAAATCTAGGCACCGTAAATAAACTTACAAGCTGTTTACAGCTGAAAATGTCCATCACGAAAATCGAATCTAGATCCAATAGACTGAATCTGTGATCACATGATTCCTAGGCTCACATGATGCCGCAATTTGTAGGAAAGTAGTAAGCATGTATATATGTAAAAGATAAATATATATATATATATATATATATATATATATATATATATATATATATATGATCACCTCCACGAAGCACCTCCATTGGGGATCAAAAAATGTAAATAAAGATGTAAAGCTATCAACCGCCACTTGAGGAAACTCCAAGCGGGACGTAAACGTAAAGAAAGTCAGAATCGATCAACCGCCATGAAGTAAACTCAAAGTGATTGATATATATATATATATATATATATATATATATATATATATATATATATATAAGTTTATAAATGCACCAAATATAAAATTGTGCTCATCTAATGTAGTTCGACAAATGTTCATATATATATATATATATATATATATATATATATAAGTAAGTAAACTCAGGATGTAAAATCGTGCTCATCGAACAAAGTCCGACAACAGCTAATATATATATATATATATATATATATATTAAAGCAAGAAACGCCTGCACGTAAGTCAGGCTCATCGAACAAAGTTCACACATAAATATATATATATATATATATATATATATATATATATATATATAAGCAAATAAACGTCGAACTCAAGTTCAGGCTCAATCGAGGCATAACTCGATAATGTTAGTCCATATATATATAAATATATGTATATACAAATCGAATAAAACCACGGATCAAGTCCCGCAAACACACGCAACACGACTCTCAACATGAAGAAGGGGTTGGGTTTTAAGATAGAAATGCAAATGAAATAAACCAATTAAAGGACATTCCGAAACCCTAAAACAGGATCCATGTGAAAAATTCAATTAATTCAGAGGTTAGAAATTATACCGATTGTGTAAAGTTAGAATCGATGCTATTCAATCTCCAACGCATTCAAATGGATCGCGCTTTACACAGTATCCACACTTGACGCTCCACACTAATCGTCCCACGATCCGCAGAAGAAGTAAATGCAGATTAACCACCAAGGATGAGGATTTTTCAAGTCGCTTTTCTTTCTAGTCTCTCTCTAAGAGCGGCTAGGGTTTTAAGTTAATGAATAATACCTAAAATGGTCGCTATATATCATATATATAGCGATTAAAAGGAATATTCAAAACCTAATTTAATAAAATCCAAATTTATATATATATCTTAATTAAGTCTTACTTAATTAATATACCTATATATAAATTATCCTATTAATTAAATTCGTAATTTAAATACTATCAATCATATTGATATATTTAAATCTTTATAATTTAAATTAATTCCTTTTAATTACGTTTCTATGTGTGTGACCTATATAGTTATTATTACGTTGGCAATAATTTTAAAATCATATTATAAAATTATAAACAAAGTGAGCTTACATCTAGTAATGCATCACTGCTACCCAAGTAATAATAAGATCAATGATTCGATACAACCTTTTAGTGACCAATATTTCAATGTAATTTAATCCTTTTAACCTTAATATCCTAGATTAAACTCGAGTCATGGAATGTGTCATACTCTTCATAATTTAATTTGAGTTTTTCTTGATCAATGAGTAGACTATATGAAACAAATCACTATTTAAGCATGGCCATGCATTTATAGTCCTACTCAATCAAGAGGCCTATGGATATCACCCCTAATACATAGGAGGGTTAAATTCCATCTAGATCACTATATTCCTCACACGATTCATGATGTACCCAATAATCACCTTTATAGTCCACCCTATTAAAGGTGACATTTGATGATATCAAAGTACATAAATTCTCGTAGTAAGTAATATAGTGATTTCGTGTCGGAGGACCATTACATCATTATCACTATGAGAATTGCAATGACACTTCGCATAATGTTCCGTATAGAATTCTCATGGTGGGTCCGTCCAAAGACATCGCTTCTCAACAACATGTACCTATGCATCGACTTAATATCTCATATATTTATGACCAATGAGATTTGGTCATCAATAATCAACATACTAGTCTCAATGCATCATTGTTGTTCCATCAACAATGATACTCGACTAGGACATTTAAGAACAATGATACTAATTGTAATTATATAATCTCATGTTCAAGTCACATACTTGAAACTATATAATTTGTATCAATATTCTAAGGATTTTATTATGTTAACATTTATATAACGTAGTAAATAAAACCATAATAAAATCATTCATTTATTCAATCAAATATAATATCCAAACGTTAAGCAATTATATCAAATAATTGGCCTCTAGGGAATAAACTCTAACAGTCTCCCACTTGCATTAGAGACAATCACTCATGTATCTAATACCCATGGAACTAGTGTGACCATCGTGCTTCTGCCGCGACAAAGCCTGGTTAGTGGATCTCGCAACATTATCATCCGTCAGCACTCTTCCTATATGTACATCTCCTCTATCAATGATTTCACGGATGAGATGGTACCGCCTAAGTATATGCTTGGATCGTTGGTGAGATCTGGGTTCCTTAGCCTGTGCAATGGCTCCATTATTATCACAGTATAGAGCAACCGGATCAATAATGGTTAGAACAACACCAAGTTCAATGATGAACTTTTTAATCCATACAGCCTCCTTGGCTACACTAGAAGCAGCAATATACTCAGCCTCTGTTGTAGAATTAGCTACTATCTCTTGCTTCGAACTTTTCCAACTAACAGCACCACCATTAAGGAAAAACACAAAACCTGACTGAGACTTATAGTCATCATTGTCAGTCTGGAAACTAGCATTTGTGTAACCCTTTACTACCAGTTTGTCTTCACCTCCATATACCAAGAATGAATCCTTAGTCCTTTTCAGGTACTTGAAGATATTCTTGACTGCTGTCCAGTGACCTTCACCTGGATTCGACTGGTATCTGATCGTCATGCTCAAAGCATACGAGACATCCGGACGAGTACATATCATTGCATACATGATAGATCCAATTGCCGAAGCATAAGGGATCTTTCTCATACGCTCCTCATCATCTTGTGATTTAGGACATTGGGCCTTAGAGATCTTTACACCATGAGTCACGGGTAAGTTTCTTCTTTTTGCCTCTTGCATGTTGAACTGCTTTCAACACTTTATCAATATATGTACTTTGACTTAAGTCGAGCATTTTCTCGATCTATCTCTATAGATCCCGATACCTAAAAATGTAAAGATCGCCCAAATCTTTCATGGAGAAACATTTTCCTAACCATGTTTTTACATCCCGTAAGGAAGGAATGTCATTCCCAATAATTAATATGTCATCAACATATAATACTAGGAATACAATGTGACTCCCACTAACCTTCTTATTTACACAAGGTTCATCTTCATTTTAATAAAGCCAAATTCTTTCGATCGCTTCATCAAATCAAGATTCCAACTCGAGAGGCTTGCTTCAATCCATAAATGGATCGCCGCAACTTACATACCTTTCAAAGATCTTTTGAGTGACAAAACCCTCAAAGTTGTGTCATATACACATCCTCAAGGAGATTTCCATTAAGGAAAGCGGTTTGACATCCATCCGCCAGATTTCAGAATCATAAAAAGCTATAATAGCAAGTAAGATCCTCGATGGATTTAACCATTGCCATCGGAGAGAAGGTTTCATCATAGTCAACACCTTGAATTTGTTTGAAACCTTTTGCTACCAAATGGCCTACTTTTATAGGTTTGTACATTACCATCCATGACGGTTTTTTTCTTGAAAACCCACTTGCACCCGATTGGTTTTACTTCTTGGTGGATCAACCAGAGTCCATACTTGGTTAGTATACATGGAGTCCATCTTTATTTCATGGCTTCAAGCCATTTCTTCTAATCTGGTCCATTCATAGCTTCTTGGTAGAAGGTGCTCATCTTGATCTATGAGCATCACATCGCCATTTTTGAGTCACAAGATATCCATAATATCTCTCGTGCTCTTGGCGTGTCCTACCAGATCTCATTTAATGCCTTGTGGAATTTGAGCAAGTTCACTTTTCACAATATCTTGTGGTTCCTGCTCACGTTCCAACTTAGGTTCAATGATATTTTGTGGTTCTCGAATTTCTTCGAGTTCGACTTTCCTCCCACTGTTTCCTTTAGAGACAAATTCTCTTTCTAGAAAAATACCAGTTCGAGCAACAAATACTTTGTTCTCAGAAGGTTTGTAGAAATAATACCCTTTTGTTTCCTTTGGGTATCCCACAAAATTACATTTGTCAGATTTGGGTCCGAGCTTGTCAGAATCCAGACGTTTTACGAACGGCTCGCAACCCCAAATCTTCATGAACGACATACTAGGACGCTTCCCGGTCCACATCTCATATGGTGTCTTCAACCGCCTTTGTAGGAACACTGTTATGTGAATACAAATTGCCTCTAAGGCATGACCCCGTAAGCTTATTAGAAGATCTCGCATGACTCATCATCGATCGTATTCATGTCCAACAAGGTTCGATTTCTCCTCTAAGATACACCATTCCATTGTGGTGTTCCTGTGGAGTGAGTGTGATATAATACCACACTCCTTTAGAAGGTCATCAAAGTCTTGGCTTAAGTATTCACCTCCTCGATCGGATCAAGGGCTTTTATGCTTTTGCCAAATTGGTTTTGAACTTCATTCTTGAATTCCTTGAACTTTTCAAAGGATCTGGATTTGTGTCTCATAAGATACACATATCCATATCTACTAAAGTCATCAAGAAATGTAATGAAGTAATAAAACCTACCTCTTGCTAATCTAACTCATGGGTCCACATACATCACTATGTATAAGTCCTAATATATCGCTAGCCCTGCTCATCGTGTCCAATGAAAGGGGCTTTAGTCATCTTGTCTAATAAACAAGACTCGCATTTTCATATGATTCAAAATCAAATGAATCCAAGAACCCATCTTTATGGAGTTTGATATATCGTTTCTCATTTATATGGCCTAAATGACGAAGGCCATAGATACGCTTGGATTTGAATCATTTTATTTAAATCATTTTGTATTTATGTTATAGATAGGCATTTCTAAATCAAGAATATAGAGACAAGTTAAACAATTGTGCAACACCATAACAAATATCATTTAAGTAAAACAAACAACGATTGTTCTTTATTATAAATGAAAACCTTTCTTGTCAAACTGAAAAAGTAGTATGCACATGCAATCATGTTTTGATGATGATAAAGCATATACTTTGTAACAATCTTATTCATTTATTAATAAAAAGTATTAATTTATTAAAGGCTTTTAATTATCTACATGATGTTGTTTTATAATATGTGATAAACCTATAGTTTTAAGCAATGCTTTTAGAATAATGATGATGATCATTCTAATGAGATCTAAATTCTTAGAAAGCTTAAAACTAAAATAGTTCCCAATCATTGGATTACTAAATTGGGGATTAGTGAATCCAGGATAGATTGGTACATACGTTGCTTGCTTTCATGGATGAGGATGATTGATCTCATGATCATTTGTGTGGAGACACTAAAGCAAGTATGTAGGTGCTTATTAGAGAATAAGTTCATCGAACGCGGGCTCGTTAAGGAATACCTAATGGAGTTTTACTTGCTCGTCAATAGGAATTTCAGTAGTGATAGTAGACAAGTGATCCTTGGACTTGAGATCATCATAGTATCTCGTGTGTATGATGAGTTATACTTTGACTTATTCCTTAAGACCCTTAGGGTATATCAAAGGGTATGCTTGGGTATAATAAGTTGTACATGGAGATAATATATGATCAATAAAGAATCTACCACTTCTAATAAAAGAAGAGAAATGTCCTATGTGATTCGATAAATGACAACCCAAGAGTCCTTGGTTAAAGGCGTAATGAAATTAGAAAGGAGTTTCTAATTTGCATTATTTGAGTTGTGCATTTAAGAGTCGAAATACATTTAATTAAATAAAATAAGACTTGACAAAGAATTCCATGTCTTATATTTAATTGGGACATTGTATGGTGGAAGGATAGAATTGCATTTGCAGAACTATTTACTCAAAGGTTCTTTTATGATTAATGTTGAAATCTATATTATCCGGAAAGTCGTTGATCGCTAGGAGGCTTATCCCTATTGTAGAATAAATATTATTTATTTAAATAAATTAATTGTTTAATTTATTTATTTAAATAAGATTAGAATTGTTCTAATTGATTTATTCACAATCGGTTTAATATGGAGAACCTAAAAGGGTCACACCATAAAAGGAAGAATAATTATTTAAGAAGTTAATGGCATAATTGTAATAATATGTTATGTATATTTAATTTAATCTATGGTGATAGAATAAATTAAATAGCTTAATATTTATTATTTAATATTTTAGAAATATTAAATATAAATTAATAAGAGGAGTCTTATTAATATTATTACAATTATTATTATTATTTTAATTTCTAAAAGAGTTTAGAAATTAATTTAATATAATTACTCTCATTTATTCCTAATAGGATTAGGAGGGAAAATTAGTTAAAGGAGTTTAATTAATTATCCCTAATAAGATTAGGAAGCCCATTTAATTAAAAGAGTTTAATTAAATAATACCTTACTTTATTAAATAAGGTTACTTGATATCTTTATAAGTGGAGTCTTATATCAGATATTAAAATATACGATATTCCAATAGTTGGAGAGTACGCTCCTTTTCTATAGAGATAGAAAAACTAGGGTTTAGCCAACCATCCATCTTCTTCCTTGGTGGATCACCTCTAGAGGCCAAACACTTGGTTGGCTAACGTTGATCAAAGGAAAGAACCAAACTCGGTGGATTCAAGGTGAACGCGAAAAGGATTGGAGGTGAACTTGTATCCGAGGAAGCTCGGATATTCAAGGGTATGTTTCTTATTCATCCTTTTCGTTTAATTAATAATTGTGCATAAAGGGTGATTTGGGTATATGGTTTGTAAAAATTTTAAACTCTGATTTTTACACGTTTCCGCTTAATTTTTACAATTTGATTGCGTTCATGAATATTACAAACCTAACAGTGGCATCAGAGCCAAACTTTTATGCGAATTATTAATTGTTTAATTTGATATGTATATTGATATGTATTTAGAATAATTTAATTGGGCATAATTTATGGTATAAAATTTGTTTAATTATAAAAATAATAAAAAAAAAACGAAATTGGCAAAACCTTCTGAATCCCGTTATTTCGCATGATAATATGTATAGTAATTATATATATGATTCACGTTATTTCTGTAATCATTCACCTAGGCCATGTTTTTTTAAAAAAAAATAAAATAAAATAATAATCTATTCACCTTCCTTCCGAATCATAGTAATTATATTTATAAAAGTGATCCTATATATCATGTGAATGATTACTTGTTAATTTAACCACGTGAATCACATAAGGTGAATCGTGAAGAAATATATATATATATATATATATATATATATATATATAATAAAAAAAGTTTTACTTTATATATATAGTAACTAATATGATTTATATATATATATATATTATTCTTAATAATTTTATAATTAAAATAAAAGTTTGTTTTAATTTTAAAATAAAAGGTTTATTTTAATCATAAAATAAAAGGGTTTATTTTAATTTTAAAATTAGAATTTCATGCTAACTGATTAGAGTTGGAATTAGATTCCATGATAACTAATTGAGTTGAAATTGGATTTCATATTTCCTTAAATAAAAGAGTTTATTTAGATATGAAATAAGATTTTATATTATTCAAAATAAAAGAGTTTATTTGTGAATAGGAAAAGAATCCTAATTTCCTTAAATAAAGGAGTTTATTTATATATGAAATAAGATTTCATATTATTTAAAATAAAAGAGTTTATTTGTGAATAGGAAAGAGAATCCGTGTTTCATATTATTCAAAATAAAGGAGTTTATTTGTGAATAGGAAAAGAATTCGTGCTTAATAAAGGATTTTTTTTTACATGGAATTCGATTCCATAATTAATTAAAATAAAAAGGAGTTTATTTTGATTAAAATAAAATAGTTTATTTTATTCAAAATTGGATAAATTAAAATAAAATAGTTTTATTTTGATTTAAATTTGGATTAAAATAAAGGAGTTTATTTTGATTCAAAAATAGATTTTATACTAACTAAATTTGCCCATTAAATGATATCAATATATATATTGAATGTTTATTATTCATCGATGAATGTTATGTATTGATGCATATGGTGATATGTATGATAATAAATGAGATTGATTATGGACAATCGACCAATGTGATTGGATTTTATTTTAGTTGGATGCATGAATGTATGGGTTTTATTAAATGGGGTCTCATGTAGACTCGCCTTCTCTAATTTTTTCGAATGTAAATTCTATCTCCTCCTATGTATTTCCCTCGATCACGATCAAGGTTTCTATTTATTTTAAATAGTTTTGTAATAGGAATAGTTAGAATTAATTTTGAAAAATTGAGATCAAGGAGCAAGGAGCGCTTGAAGACTCGTTTGTAATGGAGCAGGGTTTAAATGTAATAGTTATATTTAAATATTAATTCTTGCACCCTAGGGTTTGACCTTTTGGTTCACTTGGTGGCTCTAGTGAACCAAACTAGAATAAAAGTCCATAATCAATCCCAAGTAGAATATAGTATTCTATATGTGCATGCTTATACTATATATATTATATATTATGCAAACATGCTTCGTGATGTTAATTAATATGACGCGTATTTTATATATATATATATATGTGTATGCGCTTAAACAAGATGAGACAAATTAATAACAAACCCTCAATTTTTTATATTAAGTCCTAAGCGCTCAAAGATATTTGAATATCGAACGTCGCTTAAAGCATGATAAAATTAATAGAGTATTAAATATTTAATATGAGTTTGTTGTGTCACCACAAGGCAAGTATTAAGTATTTAAGATGTTAATTTATCACATTTGATGCTTATAAAAAAATTGAACAATATTATTTTGTTGTGTCACCACAAGGATGATATTTTTTTTTTGAATATATGGAGTGTTAGGCCTGACTTAACTTGGATAATTTTGATTCGAATGTGCCACCACTGATCAAAATAATCTAAGAGGCAAAATAAAAGGAGTTGCATAGTTGATGTAATTGACAAAAGTTGTCTACCTATTTATTTATATATAGTTTGTTGTGTCACCACAAGGCTATATACATTTGAAATGGGATCCTTATTCTCACTAGCAAATCTTTAATTAGATTTTTTTAACTATATAAGTGAGGGTAATATAGTTTGAAGAAAATAGTGGGAGATACCAATTTAAAACAAGACCTAATTTATTTTGGTAATTAATAAAAGAATGTATGTTAAAATGTTGTTAATTACAAATTCATTTACGTAATTTTACAATGTCTAAAATTACTATCATCTGTGAAGCATATTAGATGCTAAATTAACTGGTAATCAATTAAACGAATTGGTTAAGGAATTTGAGAATAGTTCTCATAGTCGAAAAGCTATCTTATGTCCTTAATACGCCTATCCTCGCAATGGTTGCGCATAATGCCTCCGAGGAAGAGATTACTACTTTTAGAAAGTGGCAAGATGATGCACAATTGGCTCAACGCATCATGCTCGATCCACGAGTAACGAGCTTCAGCCACAAGATGAAACTATGGATGCTCCTACTATATTCCCCGCACATCAAGTAGTTGATGGTGAGGAAAGTAGGGACCGATAGATATCGACATTCAAGGAGCTCTTCCGATCTAGAATGGCCAATGGCACTATAGTAAGATGCATAAAAAATTCTTAACATAATCAATTTGATTGATCAATTAGACAACCGGTTTTGTCATGGATGGAGAGTTGAGCCAAGATTTGATCTTGCACTCACTCCCCGGACTCCTTTCATTAATTGTTGTGAAATTTTCATATGAACAAGCTAGATATCACCCTCACGATTTGCTTAACATGTTGAAAAATGTTGAGAGTCACTTTCCAACCAAGAAAGACCATGTCTTATCGGTAGGGGCCAAAGGATCTTCCAAAAGAAGAACGATTCAAAGAAGGTAAATAGAAAGGCATAAACAAAGGATAATAAGAACAAAACCGACACGGATAGCAAAGGAGCTTGCTTCCACCGCAATAAGCCTCGACATCGGAAAGAAATCATGAGAAGCATCTTGCAGAGGCTAACCAAAGAAGCTTAGTGAAGTTTCTACATAAATCTGCTTTTTTTGTTCATGATTTGAAATAAATTTTTTTTAACTCAAGGTTCTACTTAGGTATTGGATACCGACTTTTGTTATCATAAATATAGATTTATGAAGGACCAAGTAAGTAGAAAGCTAAACAAATATAAGTAATCCTATATGCGGAAAATGAAGCAAAGGTTGTTTGCATTAGCTATAGAAACTTATAGTTTAGCAATCGCTTACGGCAAATCTATTAAGTCAATAAGTTGTTATTGTATTCCAATTCTTGTTAGAAACATTATTTCCATTTTATTGTTGGACAATAAAATTTTTGGTATTATAATTAAGAACAATTGTTGTTCTATTTATAATAATAATGTTTCAGTATAGAATCGAAAGATTACTTAATGGATTTTGTATACTTGATTTATGTGAAAAATTATTTTGTAAATTGAACAAACTAGTATAAGAAAAGGAGATGATCATTCAAAGAGTTGAATGTATGTATTTGTTGAAATACAAGTGTGAATTATTTGAAAGGTTCAAAGAATTCGTAAGTGAAACAAATTGGCAAAGTATTAAGATTCTTTGATTAGATCAAGGAATAAATACTTGTGCAATAAGTTTCTAGATCATCTCAAATGGTTTTTCTCATAATGGACACCTCATGATACGTAATAATTGATTGATGTATCCGAAAGGAAAAATCATACCTTGTTGAACATGGTACGGTCCAAAATGATTTTACCGACATTCCAAAGATCCTTCAGGATCATGTCCTAGAAATGGTCAGATATCTACGAAAAGGTAACCTCAAAATCCCAAATTTCAAGACTCCATAAAAGTTATGGATGGGGAGGATTCCTAATCTTAAGAATGTTAAGATAAGGGGTTGTCCAACTTATGTGAAAAGGTTTCAAAGGATAAGCTTGGGACAAGATTTGACATGTACATGATTTGTGGGACATCCTAAAGTAAGTTTAGGGTATATGTTCTATAATTCTACTTAGCAAAAGGTGTTTGTTACGAACACGCTTTCTAAGATAAAGGTGTTTATCATTAAAAGGGCTAGTGGGAGGATAATAGATCTTCAAGAGTTCAAGAACCACAAAATACTATAAGTCAAATAAGAGGAACTCGTAGATGTAATTCTATTATACCACAAATCAATCGTAAATCGAATAGTACCAAAGATACCGGAGGTATGGATTCATCATAGATGATGATGATGAGGTACACATCATAGAAGATGATGATCCAAGCTATATACGATGAGGTAAGTGTTGTGTACACTCAGAGAAAGGATTGAAGCAAGTTTCTCAAATATGGAACATTCGTTTTGATGAGGCAATCAAAAGAGTTTGATTTTATCAAAATAAGAATGAACCTAGTGTGTACAAAGGGTCGTTGGGAGCATCGTGACATTCCTAGTACTATATGTTGATATACTACGGATAAGGAAATGACATACCAATGCTACAATCAAGAATGATAAAGTTGTCTAAACATTCCTCCATGAATGATTTGGGAAGAGTATCTTAATTGGGGATAAAATCTATATAGATAGATACAAGAGGATGCTCGACTTAACCCAAGGAACGATATTCATTTGATGCTAAAGTCGTTTAGCATGGCAAACTCCAAGAGATGTCTCATGTCGATGAGCTATGGAGTGTATCTCTCTTAATAGTCCCCACAGACTCTCGAAAAAGAGAGGTCGCATGAGTGACAATCATGTATGCAATGAAATGTACGAGACCCGATGTCGATCACCATATTATGGAGAAGTTCACTATGAGTCGCTGAAAACATCTTAAAGTGCTTAACCTAGGCACCAAGGATGTGATCATATTCATGGTGGGTCTAAATTAAAACTAGAGGGCTTAATGACTCAAGTTTTTCGTATGCACCAAGATGACGTAAAAATCCACTTTAAGGTAAAAGCGTTACCTTGAACAAAGGTGTAGTAAATTTGAAAGGTTCCAAATAGCAAAAGGTTCTTTGGTTTAGTGATAAAGACAAAGTATATAGCTATAAATGAAGTCGCAAGTTGATTGTTTGGATTAAAAGTTCATTACAGAACTAGGAATAGTTCCTAAGTCTCATCTTGGATCTAAACATGTGTTGTGGCACTTTCATTTGATTATTAGAATCATTGAAAGATGGGAAATCACTATAGAGATAGTGGACTCTCATGAACAACATTACATAACTATTAACTAAAGCTTATCCAACAAACAACATAATCGCGTCACTTTAGAGAAGAAGAGTATGAGATACCATGACGATTGGGTTTTAGTGCAAGTGGGAGATTGAAAGTAGTATGCACACAAGCCAATCATGTTTGATGATAAAGCATATACTTTGTAACAATCTTATTCATTTATTAATAAAAAGTATTAATTTATTAAAGGCTTTTAATTATCTACATGATGCTGTTTTATAATATGTGATAAACCCATAGTTTTAAGCAATGCTTTTAGAATAATGATGATGATCATTCTAATGAGATCTAAATTCTTAGAAAGCTTAAAACTAAAATAGTTCCCAATCATTGGATTACTAAATGGGGATTAGTGAATCCGGATAGATTGGTACATACGTTGCTTGCTCATTGGATGAGGATGATTGATCTCATGATCATTTGTGTGGAGACACTAAAGCAAGTATGTAGGTGCTTATTAGAGAATAAGTTCATCGAACGTGGCTCGCTAAGGAATACCTAATGGAGTTTTACTTGCCTCGTCAATAGAATTCTGTAGTGATAGTAGTACAAGTGATCCTTGGACTTGAGATCATCATAGTATCTTGTGTAAGATGAGTTATACTTTGACTTATTCCTTAAGACCCTTAGGGTATATCAAAGGGTATGCTTGGGTATAACAAGTTGTACATGGAGATAATATATGATCAATAAAGAATCTACCACTTCTAATAAAAGAAGAGAAATGTCCTATGTGATTCGATAAATGACAACCCAAAGAGTCCTTGGTTATGCGTAATGAAATTAGAAAGGAGTTTCTAATTTGCATTATTTGAGTTGTGCATTTAAGAGTCGAAATACATATAATTAAATAAAATAAGACTTGATAAAGAATTCCATGTCTTATATTTAATTGGGACATTGTATGGTGGAAGGATAGAATTGTACAGAACTATTTACTCAAAGGTTCTTTTATGATTAATGTTGAAATCTATATTATCCGGAAAGTCGTTGATCGCTAGGGGAGGCTTATCCCTATTGTAGAATAAATATTATTTATTTAAATAAATTAATTGTTTAATTTATTTATTTAAATAAGATTAGAATTGTTCTAATTGATTTATTCAATAACCTGGTTTAATATGGAGAACCTAAAGGGTCACACCATAAAAGGAAGAATAATTATTTAAGAAGTTAATGGCATAATTGTAATAATATATAGTTATGTATATTTAATTTAATCTATGGTGATAGAATAAATTAAATAGCTTAATATTTATTATTTAATATTTTAGAAATATTAAATATAAATTAATAAGAGGAGTCTTATTAATATTATTACAATTATTATTATTATTTTAATTTCTAAAAGAGTTTAGAAATTAATTTAATATAAGTACTCTCATTTATTCCTAATAGGATTAGGAGGGAAAATTAGTTAAAGGAGTTTAATTAATTATCCCTAATAAGATTAGGAAGCCCATTTAATTAAAAGAGTTTAATTAAATAATACCTTACTTTATTAAATAAGTTTACTTGATATCTTTATAAGTGGAGTCTTATATCAGATATTAAAATATACGATATTCCAATAGTTGGAGAGTACGCTCCTTTTCTATAGAGATAGAAAAACTAGGGTTTAGCCAACCATCCATCTTCTTGAATTCTTCTTCTTCCTTGGTGGATCACCTCTAGAGGCCAAACACTTGGGTGGCTAACGTTGATCAAAGGAAGGAACTAAACCCGGTGGATTCAAGGTGAACGCGAAAAGGATTGGAGGTGAACTTGTACCTGAGGAAGCTCGGATCTTCAAGGGTATGTTTCTTATTCATCCTTTTCGTTTAATTAATAATTGTGCATAAAGGGTGATCCGGGTATATGGTTTGTAAAAATTTTAAACTCTGATTTTTACACGTTTCCGCTTAATTTTTACAATTTGATTGCGTTCATGAATATTACATACCTAACACAAACAAGTAACAGAAATAATGTTTTTGCTTATAGTAGGTACAAAATAACAATATTCTAATTCTAAAACTAGCCAGTGGGCAAAGATAAATGATAAGTTCCTACGGCCAGTGCAACAAATTTTACTCCATTCCCAACTCGTAGGTCAACCTCTCCTTTCGCCAAAGTCCCATTCCTTCGGATTCCCTATACTTTAACACAAATGTGAGAACCACATCCAGTATCCAATACCCATAATGTAGAAGTAGACAAGTTGACTTCAATAACTTATATACCTGAATCAGAAGTCGTACTTCCTTTCCTTTTCTTCACTTCTTCCAAATAAGCATGACAGTTCCTTTTCTAGTGTCCAGGTTTTCCACAGAAGTGACACTCACCTTCTTTAGCCACCCCACCTTTAGGTTTTAAAGCCTGTTTGGTTTTGGAATTGGGCTTGGAAAAAGATTTAGATCCTATCTTCTTCTTGCCTTTCCAATTTCCCTTAGCATTCCCCTTTTGCACCATCATTATGGGAGCGGGTCCTACCTTTTTCATGTTGTTCTCGGCAATTCTTAACATGCTCAACAACTCAGTAAGGGGTTTCTCAATTTCATTTATAAGATAGTTCATAACAAATTGAGAGTAGCTGCTATTCAAAGATTGCAAAACAAGATCAGTTTGGGCTTCCGGAGTGATTGGAAAACCCAACCTATCAAGGTACTAAATATACCCAATCATTTTCAGCACATGTGGACAAACTGGATCACGTTCACCCATTTTTCAGTGATACAACGCCTTGCTTGTATCATACCTCTCCTGTCGAGCATGCCCTTCGAACAATTTCTTGAGATGCTCGATCATCTCATAAGCATCCATCAACTTACGTTGCTTTCAAGCTCGGCTCATGGTTGCTAAGATGACACAACTCACGCCTAGAGCATCATCTTGATGCTTCTTGTAAGCATTATGCTCGCGACGCAGTGCAATGATGATACTGGTGCCGCAGAATGGGCCCATCAAGGACATATAGCTTACGCTCTTGTTTGAGGACAATCCTCAAGTTCCTATGCCAGTCAAGGAAATTAATTCCACTCAGCGTGTTCTTTTCAAGAACAGATCGTAATGAAAGACTATTTGTGTTGTTGTTGTTTGCCATTGATATCTACAATTTATAAGTGCAAAAATAATAAGTCAAATTGCAGAATTTATATTATGTAATTGATAATAGTACATTCAAAATATACCTCCCACTATTTTATTCAAATTAATAGCCCTCACTATTAATTCAGAAAGTATTTTCTATTAAATCTTTTTAGTGAGCCAAGATCCATATTTCATTATGCCTTAAGTTAGCTTTGGCTAATCTCTTAAAACACAATTATTTAGGTAGACAACCCTTTGTCAATTATATCATACATAACTCCTGGATAGTTTGGTAAACAACAATTGTTTCTAGTCCATCTAATGGTACCTACCAAACTCTATGCCTCTAAGTCCACAATCCTATTGAGATAACTTAGTTAAGTCAGCCCAATGATTTTAACAAAGTTTGGATATCTCAATTATCCTATCGATCTTACCTAGATAAATAGGGTACTTTGCTTTGGCAAACCTACATCTATTGATCAAGGTCTTGATGAGTGTTATTCATTGGAAGGCATCTGATTTAGACTTAATAATTTAATGAGGGGTTTTATTAAAAAAATTAGATCTCACCAATTTTAATCTTATTAAACATGCACATTATTTATCATATCATATCGCATACAAGCATAAATAAAGTGCAAAATTAAATGTGTCACAGTTATGGCCCAATCCACTGTCAAATCTTTTCAAGCTAATGAAAGATTGAAGGTCAATCTAAGGTGGTAAAAGATCTTAAAATAAATAGCTTCTTTGGATCTTCCTCAAGCATGTGCCTCCTCTCCATAATCATCTTTCCATTGTGTTCTCCATCTTGACATCTTCATCAATTGCAGATTATTACATGACATAAAGAAACCTCGAGTTACATTCTAGGGATTTAGATGAGAAGAGAATATTACATTAGAATTTATAGAAAAAGGCAACATATGCAAGCCGTATTTCAAAACCAAAACCACTTACCTATGGGTCAAAAGGCCATAATTGTGCACCATGCATATCACAATAAGCACATAAAAATTTATATATAATTAAAGAAAACAATATATAACATATAGGGATAACCACCACCATCGTAGCGCTACACTGACTGGGGTCCAAGGGGGGGTCTCCAACTATATTCATGTAATTTTTCCCTACGAAATCTAAAAGCGGTTTCAGTAATCATATATTTAATCCACCAAAATAGTCATAATAACAATACACCATATGACATATCATATATGTCCGGTTTCAATTAATCATATTTAATCAATCGCATACTTCTAATCCAATTAGAACATAAGTTGTATATTGTTATTATGCCATATAAGATACAATTAATGTAACATCATATACATGCATATCTATTATCGATATTCATAATACCGTAATATGTCTATTACGTAATATCATATACTCAATTAATGTAACATCATATACATGCATATCTATTCATCGATATTCATAATACCAGAATATGTCGATTAAAGAATATCATATACTCAAATAACAGTTCAGTAAAATTATATCATCATATATCATATATATCAAAAACAATATAATCAATTTCAGACCGGTAAAATTGTATCATTACATATCATATATGTCGAAAACAATTAAACACGTTATATGAATTAATCATTTCGCAAGTAGCTTTGATACCACTGTTGGGTTTCGGCATAGAAACGCAGCGGAAATAAACCAATTAAAGGTAATTCTGAAACCCTAAAACAGGATCCATGCGAAAAATTCAATTAATTAAGAGGTTAGAAATTATACTGATTGTGTAAAGTTAGAATCGATGCGGTTGAATCTCTAACGCAATTCAAACGGATTGCGTCTCTACGGTATCCACACGAACACTCCACACGAATCGTTCTACGATCTACAGAAGAAGGAAATGCGGTACTAGCCACCAAGGATGAGGATTTTCTGAAGCTGTTTTCTCTCTAGTCTCTCTCTAAGAGCGGCTAGGGTTTTGGTTAATGAATAATACCTAAAATGGCTGCTATATATCATATATATAGCGATTAAAAGGAATTATTCAAAACCTAATTTAATAAAATCCAAATTTATATATATATATCTAAATTAAGTCTTACTTAATTAATATACCTATATATAAATTATCCTGTTAATTTAAATTCGTAATTTAAATACTATCAATCATATTGATATATTTAAATCTTTATAATTTAAATTAATTCCCTTTAATTACGTTTCTATGTGTGTGACCTATAGGTTATTATTACGTTGGCAATAATTTTAAAATCATATTATAAAATTATAAACAGTGAGCGGCATCTAGTAATGCATCACTGCTACCCAAGTAATAATAAGATCAATGATTCGATACAACCTTTTAGTGACCAATATTTCAATGTAATTTAATCATTTTAACCTTAATATCCTAGATTAAACTCGAGTCATGGAATGTGTCATACTCTTCATAATTTAATCTGAGTTTTTCTTGATCAATGAGTAGACTATATGAAACAAATCACTATTTGAGCATGGCCATGCATTTCATAGTCCTACTCGATCAAGAGGCCTATGGATATCACCCCTAATACATAGGAGGGTTAAATTCCATCTAGATCACTCATATTCCTCACACGATTCATGATGTACCCAATAATCACCTTTATAGTCCACCCTATTAAAGGTGACATTTGATGATATCATAGTACATAAATTCTCGTGTAGTAATATAGCGATTTCAGGTCGGAGGACCATTACATCATTGTCACTATGAGAATTGCTAATGACACTTCGCATAATGTTCCATATAGAATTCTCATGGTGGGTCTGTCCAGTACATCGTTCTCTAACGTGTACCTATGCATTAACTTAATATCTCATATATTTATGACCAATGAGATTTGGTCATCAGTCAATCAACATACTAGTCTCAATGTATCATTGTTGTCCCATCAATAATGATACTCGACTAGGGACATTTAAGAACAATGATACTAATTGTAATTATATAATCTCATGTTCAAGTCACACACTTGAAACTATATAACTTGTATCAATATTCTAAGGATTTTTATTATGTTAACATTTATATAACGCAGTAAATAAAACCCTAATAAAATCATTCATTTATTCAATCAAATATAATATCAAAACGTTAAGCAATTATATCAAATAATTGGCCTCTAGGGCATAAACTCTAACAGGGTGTGTGCAAAGATGAAGAGAAATGCTTTAAAGTGTGTGAGAAGACTTACAGTGGGCTGCCAAAGAAGACTTCAATATCTTTAAAGTGGATGAACACTCGGCTCCCGCCGGTACAAAAGTAGCTATATGTGAGCTCACAAGTGTTTAAAATGAGAAAGCACTCAAAATAGGGTGAGTACATAGCAAATTTGACAGGGCTTCCTCGACTTTTCTTTTTTTAAAATGGCCACCCCAAGCCCTCTATTTATAGAGGGGACCTGCGGCTAGGCCGCAGATGTACCTGCGGCTACCCGGGTTGCCCCGGGCTTCACGGGTCACGTCATCTCGAAGTACGTGCACACATGCACTGTAATGTCCGCTCAAACTTTCAAAATTATAATCCGGGAATCCAATTGAGGTATGTAAGACCTATTTCGAACCGCCGTTTTTGAGAGTTACACAATGAAATGGGGTTAGAGGTTGTACAAAGTCAAGAAGATGGGACGATGCCCTCCGGTCTTCAAGCTTCAATTCTATCTACTACCCTGCATAATAGTCACTCGGGATTGGTTTTCCTTGATTCTTACGGGATATTTCTATGTAGAAATGTATGTATGAAATGTTTGAGATGGCGCGATGTGGGGTTAAGGTGGCAAGATGATGACTTTGCCCCTCACCGGGGTTATCTTCAGTTTGGGCTGATAAAGCAGATGTTGCTTAGGGTTATCGCTGAGATTGAACTACTGCAAGTGTTGAAGGTCCTCAGTGTCATCTTTGAGGTGTGTATATCTTCCCGGGGTTATGTCCGGGTCTTATACTGAGTGCCTCGGTGTGAGCGTCGAGGTTGAAGCTGATTGCATACACTTGAAACAAGCATTACCGGGGTTATCTCCGGAACTGTAACTGCCTTCCTTAGGGTTATCACCAAGGTTGGTGAATGCTACTCCTAGTGTTGGGACTGAGACTGAATACCTCGGGGTTATCTCCGAGATGGATCGGTCTTCTCCGGTGGAATTTTCGGTATTGGAACTGCATGCCTCGGGGTTATCTCCGAGGTTGGACCTGACATTCCCGGTGTGTGTTCCGGGGTTGAGGTTGAATTTCCAGTAGTATCCATTGTAAGACCCCAACTTTTATGAATAAAGATTAATTTTTCTCGAAATATATTTTTGAATATTATGGTGTGGATTTGATATAATGTTATAGTTGTGGGTAATATTTATAAATTTTGCAAAGTAAGCAAGTGGTTATATAATATTCGATTGGTCGGGGAATATTCGTTTTAAAGAAATATTCATACGACGGCACAATCATTGGTGGACCCCACAACGAAAGTATTGTCGTAGTTAGAAAACGACAGAATTATCTTTTTATAAAAATAACGGCAAAAGTTTTACCGTTAAACTGTTGAACTATCTGGTGGTACAAGAATAGTAATACGCGTGGTTGCATAGTAGCACACGATATTTATTATTGATGCTTACGTGAGAAGTCACTCAGTTTTACTCAATTATTGCTACAGTAATTGTTGCATAATATCTCTCATATTATTGATTCAATTATTGTCACAGTATAATCTGCATAATATTTATTATTATTAAATCAATAATTGAGACGACAAAGTTATTCATATTATTATTTGCAATATTGACAATGTCTAGAAAGTTACATCGAGGAGAGGTTTGGTCACCTAATTGCGCGCTTGATAGGAGAAATCCTTATCGGAAAGCCCCTCTTTCCGGGAATGATCCGTTGTTAAATATTGTTAGTTATAATATTAATGATGAATAAGTTCTTGTTGATTAAAGATGAAATTGATATTTCCATTGTGTTGGGATTATTAGTGTTAATGGAAATCGACATCTATTCCGATAATAATTGATGTCTGGAGGTTATATTGACCAATTGGGTAATTAATTGGATTAATGAGCAATTAATTGTTATTAATTCACATGCTTATAACTATTTGTTCACATGTATGTACTATTGATTCACATACATGTACTATTAGGGGAGGTGGTGCAAGTTTGATAATACTTGCAGGACTAAATTAAAAATGAAGGAAAAGATGAAGGTATTATACTGTATTATTTCGAGCCTCAAAACGTGCAATTATCGAAACTATGTTTTCCTATAAATAGAAGCTCATTCTTCCTTCATTCTCACCAATTCACTAAGACTCACAAGAGAAATTATAGAGAGAGAAGCTATTGAGAGAAAGAAGAAGAGAATTCTGCTACCTCACTATTCTAGTATCCAATCTTCTTTAGAGGTAAGGGATATTATTTTGTTCAGTATTCATAGGAATAATATTTTCTTCCATACTCTGTAGTATGTGAGTAATATTATTTTGTCTAGTATTCCTGATTATACCCTCATTTTGTTAAAGTATTGTTTCTATACTCCGTGAAATTAGTAGAATATCCTTTAAATTTGCGCTTCATCTAGTATCGTTTCACAAGGATATTTTCTGCACATTCTTGTTAAATTTTAAGTTTTTCATGTCGGAGTACTGTCCATAAGTAGTATTCATTTTTATGGTACTATTCACAAAGTACTATTCACGGGGTACTATTCATAATGTACTATTCACAAAGTACTATTCATGGGGTACTATTCCTGAAGTACTATTCACTCGGGTACTATTCACCCAGGGAATTATTCATGCCAAAAATTGATTTCTTTGCTGTCCAAATCATTTTTGATACAATAGTATTCTTGAATTTTACTCCACAAAGCAGTATCATGTTGACAATTTGGATATTATTGAATTCTGGATAAATTAAGTTATAAATCTTTACAAATTTATCATTTGGTTTCTTTTAATTGAATTCTTATATCGTTGTCATCATCCTCATGTTTTATTATGATAAAAGTTATTTGTGGCTTATGTGCATAGATGTACTATGGACTTAGTATGATTATGACCAGGGATTATTCGGTATAATCATGACCATTGATGATTACATGAATATCTTTTGGTCTCGTAGTGCAGGGATGATTCAATTATGTGGTTTATTTATTAAGCTGAGTCTCAGCAATAAAATTGATGATAAACTTTTTAAATCATAGAAGATAGTAGATATCATGCTCTACTTGACTCTTCTAATGGATTGCTTGTTTCGCTGGAATTAAACTTGATGTTTATTATATTTTATCAGTTTAACACTGTTGAAGGCTAACGATAATTTATTCTGCATTATCTTAGTCATAATATTTCTTACTTGGCTAGTTGAGCTCACCCTTTGTTTTCATTGTTCTCTTCAGGAAATAAGAATATAAATGGGACTAGTCGGGGAACAGAGTGACGGTCCAGATGTTTGCATTAGTAGTCCTTACTATTCAGTGAAATAGTGTGATAATAAATGTAATAAGGACTCCATTTGAGTTTGAATACAGTCTAGAAGAGAATATTCGTATTAAAACTCTCAGCTTATGTTTTGTCGTATTTTACACGACAGTTGTATAATTAAGTTGTATTTGAATTTTGTACCATATATTTGGCGACTTAGAATGGGTGATGTATACCTATTTTGCGGGCGTCACAGTTGGTATCAAAGCTATAGAAAAGAGCTCCGAGCCTTTATCTGGTGACTTCCAAGTCTTGGGATGCACCGAAGCCAGACTTTCCATAGGGGACGCCGTGAGTAATGGTGGAAAGTTGATAGGTATCATTGTGAGGTGCTATCCAAGTCCTGAATGCGGGTCACAGTTGGTATCAAAGCTTAGGGATATGATCCCTGTCCGAGATGTGAGACAAGAACTAGGAGAGGAGAGACGGGGAATTCCTTCGCTAGTATGACCTACCTAAGTTTATTTGGTATTTAATTGGCCGGTCAGAGTATAGGGATAATATGTGACATGTCAATTAACCCTTGTTTTATGGCAGTGTTTGAAAATGACATCTGAAAATGTTGAGATCAGCAATGAAGCACATGAGACCGTTGAGTCACCAACGATCAATACCCAAGATAATGTGCAACAAGAAGACAATAATCATCAGGTAAACAATAACACCGATCAAATAATGAACGATGGGATGTTCAGAGGCTTTATGCAATTCATGCAACATCACGCGAGAGCGTCTTCTGTTCAAAATGCAGGTGAAAACACTGGAAACTCTCGGATGGTCACCGCTAAGCAGTTCAAGGAACTGGGACCATCGGAGTTTTTGGGAGAGCCAGAACCACTTAAAGCGGAGACATGGATAAAGCAGATCACCAAGATATTTGATATCTTGGGATGCTCCGAGGAGCAAAAGGTTCCCTTTGCCACCTTCATGTTGCGAGGAGAGACAAATTATCAGTGCGAATCAAGAAACGCGTCACTCGCCGCTTGCCAGACTCAAAATGTCTTGGGAGAAGTTCCAAGAGCTGTTCAATGACAAGTACTTTCCCGAAAGTATTCGTCACATAAAGGAGGTGGAGTTTATCAAGTTGGAGCAAAATAATATGACCGTATCGCAGTACGAGGCTAAGTTTGTCGAGTTGTCTCGGTTCACATCCCATTTGGTAGATAATGAGTAGAGAATGACGCGAATGTTTCTGCGAGGTTTGAGACCCGAAATACGTCAATACCTAATTTCTCACAAATTGTGTTTGTATTCATATGTAGTGAATAGGGCTCAGTTATTGGAGCGCGATAATGAGTCAGCCCAAACAAAAGATAACGAGCAACAACACGCTAATAATCATACCAATGGCAACGGTCATCAGAACAATAATCGTACCTATTCTTTTATTTCTCCTACTTGGACTCAACGTTTAAATTTGACTCCAGAGAAATTAAACTTTGACTTATCTGTTGAAACTCCATTGGGTGAAACCTTCATTGCATCCACTATTTATAAGTCTTATTTGATTCAAATCGGTAACCGCACGTTACCTGTCGATCTTATCTCTTTGAAAATACTTGCATTTGATGTGATTTTAGGGATTGATTGGTTAACTACCCATCATGCTAAAATCGATTGTTTTTGTAAGGTTGTTAGCTTTCATTTTCCTAACAAACCTATTATGTGAATTCAAGCAACCAAACCACTAAAGTCAATCACTGTTATATCAAGCCATAAAGCTATTCGTTTATTGAAAAATGGATGTCAAGCTTTCTTAGCACATGTCACTGATTTGAACAAAAATACGTCAGATTTGAATGATATTTCTATTGTTAATAAATCTCCTGACATATTCTTGAAGAACTTCCTAGCCTACCCTAAAGTGTGAAATCAAATTTTGTATTGACCCCAGTACAAAACCCATTTCTAAAACCCTCAAATATTTCTTCAACCAAAACGAACGTATAATGCGCCAAATACGTTGGCTCGAGCTGTTGAAGATTACGACCATACCATTCCATATTATCATAGAAAAAGTGAACGTGGTAGCTGACGCATTGAGTAGAAGATCGTATGCGTTTATGATTGTAACGTTGTTAACACAAAGACCCATTTTATATGACTTACAAATGATAGAGATAGAGTTTAGACTCTAGGGACCCACGTGATAATGAATCAACGTTAATCGATAAAGTTAAAGCCGCTCAAGCTACACACCTGGAGCTGATGAATGTGAAGAAGAAGGTTCAAGAGGGCATTATTCTAGAAGCAAGAATCAATGAAGAAGGAATACTTTGAGTCAACTCCAGACTTTATGTTCCTAACGATTCTAACTTTAAGTATAAAATCATGATGGAGGCGCACAACACACCGTTTGCAATCCATCCTGGGAGTACCAAAATGTATCGTGATCTTTGACATACATTTTAGTGGAGCAATATGAAGAGAGAGATAGCGGGGTTTATCTCAAGGTGTCTAACTTGTCAACTTGTCAAGGCGAAGTATCAAGTGCCAAAAGGTCTATTGTAACCACTTGAAATTCCAGAATAGAAGTGGGAGCACATTACCATGGATTTCATTACTGGTCTTTCCAAGGTTTCTCAAGGCATAGATGCGATTTGGGTCATTGTTGATAGATTGACTAAGTCTGCTCATTTCTTACCGATACGAGAAACTTATACACTTGAACGTCTTGCTCGTATGTACATAAACGAGATTAAAAGATTGCATGGTATGCCAGTATCCATAGTTTATGATCGAGACCCAAGATTCACTCCACGATTTTGGGTTAGTTTGCAAAAAGCTATGGGCACGGATTTACGATTTAGTTCAGCATATCATCCTCAAACGGATGGGCAGTCGGAGAGGACTATTCAAACTCTTGAATATTTATTAAGACTCTGTGTCCTTGACTTCAAAGGAAGTTGGGACAAGTTCTTACCATTGGTGCAGTTTTCCTATAACAACAGTTATCAAACAAGTATTGGCATGGCTCCATTTGAGGCGTTGTATGGAATAAAGTGTCGCTTTCAAAGATATCTTTGGGATGAGGTGGGTGAAGCAACATTGTTGGGACCGGAGTTGGTACATATGACTACGGAAAAGATTCAAACGATCCGACAACATATAAAAATCTCATAAGATCGACAAAAGAGTTATGTTGATCTTCATCGAAAGGACGTGGAATTCAATATTGGAGATCATGTGTTGTTACGTGTTGCTCCATGGAAAGGAGTTACGAGATTTAGAAAGAGAGGAAAGCTCAATCCTCGATTTATTGGCCCATTTTTAATCCTCGATCGAGTAGGAACTGTGGCCTATAGACTCGCCTTACCGCCAAGTATGTCTCATGTTCATAATGTTTTTCACATATCTATGTTACGTAAATATGTGAAAGACCCGAACCATATTATTGAATTAGAACCGGACGAGATAGCAGAAGATTTAACGTATAAGGAGGTACCTGTTAAAATCTTGGATAAGAAGGATCATATTCTACGCTCCAAGGTTATACCTCAAGTCATAGTTTTGTGGAGAAACCATGATGTTGAGGAAATGTACTGGGAGTTAGAATCTGAAATGAAGTTAAGGTATCCTCACCTCTTCAACATACCAGGTACACACCCTAATTTCGAGAACAAAATTTCATAAGAAAGGGAGGTTGTCAGACCCCGACTTTTATGAATAAAGATTAATTTTTCTTGAAATATATATTTGAATATTATGGTGTGGATTTGATATAATGTTATAGTTGTGGGTAATATTTACAAATTTTTCAAAGTAAGCAAGTGGTTATATAATATTCGATTGGTCGGGGAATATTCATTTTAAAGGAATATCTGTACGACGGCACAATCATTGGTGGACCCCACAGCGGAAGTATTGTCGTAGTTAGAAAATGACAGAATTATATTTTTATAAAAATAATAGTGAAAGTTTTACCGTTAAACTGTTGAACTATCCGGTGGTAAAAAAACAGTAATACGCGTGGTTGCATAGTAGCACACGGTATTTATTATTGATGCTTACGTGAGAAGTCACTCAGTTATACACAATTATTGCTACAGTAATTACTGCATAATATCTCTCATATTATTGATTCAATTATTGTCACAGTATCATCAAATTAATATTTATTATTATTAAATCAATAATTGAGACGACAAATTTATTCATATTATTATTTGAAATATTGACAATGTCTAGAAAGTTCTGTCGAGGAGAGGTTTGGTCACCTAATTGCGTGCCAATAGGGAGAAATCGTTATCGGAAAGCCCCCTCTTTCCTGGGAACGATCTGGTTGTTAAATATTGTTAGTTATAATATTAATGATGAATAATTTCTTGTTGATTAAAGATGAAATTGATATTTCCATTGTATTGGGATTATTAGTGTTAATAGAAATCGACATCTATTCCGATAATAATTGATGTCTGGAGGTTATATTGACCAATCGGGTAATTAATCGGATAAATGAGCAATTAATTGCTATTAATTCACATGCTAATAACTATTTGTTCACGTGTATGTACTATTGATTCACATGCATGTACTATTAGGGGAAGTGGTGCAAGTTTAATAATACTTGCAGGACTAAATTAAAAATGAAGGAAAAGATGAAGGTATTATACTGTAATATTTCGAGCCCCAAAACGTGCAATTATCGAAACTATGTTTTCCTATAAATAGAATCTCATTCTTCCTTCATTCTCACCAATTCACTAAGACTCATAAGAGCAATTATAGAGAGAGAAGCTATAGAGAGAAAGAAGAAGAGAAGTCTACTACCTCACTATTCCAGTATCCAATCTTCTTCAGAGGTAAGGAATATTATTTTGTTCAGTATTCATAGGAAAAATATTTTCTTCTATACTCTGTAGTATGTGAGTAATTTTATTTTGTCTTGTATTCCTGATTATACCCTCATTTTGTTAAAGTATTGCTTCTATACTCTGTGAAATTAGTAGAATATCCTTAAAATTTGCGCTTCATTTAGTATCGTTTCACAAGGATATTTTTTGCACATTCTTGTTAAATTTTAAGTTTTTCATGCTGGAGTACTGTCCATGAGTAGTATTCATTTTTATGGTACTATTCACAAAGTAATATTCATGGGAACTATTCACAAAGTACTATTCACGGGGTACTATTCCTGAAGTACTATTCACTCAGGTACTATTCACCCGGGGAATTATTCATGCCAAAAATTGATTTCTTTGCTATCCAAATCATTTTTGATACAATATTATTCTTGAATTTTACTCCACAAAGCAGTATCATGTTGACAATTTAGATATTATTAAATTATGGATAAATTAAGTTATAAATCTTTAAAATTTTATCATTTTCTTTCTTTTAATTGAATTCTTATATCATTGTCATCATCCTCATGTTTTATTGTGATAAACGTCATCTGTGGCTTATGTGCATAGATGTACTATTGATTGGTATGATTATGACCAGAGATTATTCGGTTTAATCATGACCGTAATGTTATAAATGATGTGGTAAAAATCCTCATGGACATGTAGTGCATTGATGGACAGTTGTTGGTATGATTATGACCAGGGATTATTCGGTATAATCATGACCATTGATGATTACATGAATATCCTTGGCCCGTAGTGCAGGGATGATTCAATTATGTGATTTATTTATTGTCGAGTCTCAAATGATAAAATTGATGATAAACTTTTTAAATCATAGAAGATAGTAGATATCATGCTCTACTTGACTCTTCTAATGGATTGCTTGTTCCGCTGCAGTTAAACTTGATGTTTATTATATGTTATTAGTTTAACACTGTTGAAGGCTAACGATAATTTATTCTGCATTATCTTAGTCATAATATTTCTTACTGGGCTAGTTGAGCTCACCATTTGTTTTCATTGTTTCTTCTTGAAATGAGAATATATTTGGGACTAGTCGGGGAGCGGAGTGATGGTCCAGAGATTTCAGATTAGTAGTCCTCACTATTCGGTGAAATAGTGTGATAATAAATGTAATAAGGACTCCATTTGAGTTTTTGAATCGCTCAGAAGACAATATTCGTATTAAAACTCTCAGCTTATGTTTGGTCGTATTCACACGACAGTTGTATAATTAAGTTGTATTTAAATTTTATACCATATATTTGGCGACTGAGAATGGGTGATGTATACCTATTTTGGGGGCGTCACATCCGGACTGGATGTGAGCTGTCTTCCAGAATTATCTCTAAAAGACGAATCTGCCTTCCTGCAATGTCAGTAATAGGTGTGCAGAAAATTTTGAGTGTCTACAGATGCCCCTCTTTATCATATTCATGAAATGCAAGGCATGGATAGGATAAAGAATCCTAGACACTTGAAATGCAACAAGATAAACATGATGCCATTTGTAGCAACATGATGCAAATGTAAGATGCATGTGTGCGGGGTTGTTGCCCAACATGTTGGGGATGATTGTCGGCTCCTTGTAGCTTCTATCGGGGATTGGCAACTATGACCCGATTGGATGTGTGATCCAAATCTGCAACTATGACCCGATTGGATGTGTGATCCAAATCTCTTAGGATGTTGACGTTGGGGCTATCACCAAAGTCCTTAATCCTTGATACAGACTTGATCCCGGAGAGGTGCCTCTTATGTGTAAGAGATCTGTGGGGATAAAGCCTTGTCTGCTTGAAGATGTGTATAACATATCCCATCATCAATCCTTCTTGATGATGTTGACCTTTCCTAGTTTGTATCGCCATGATATGTCAAGGTTCTGTTGGATTTACTGCCAACAACATATGTTGTCAAGGTTGCCTGACCTTCGCTGACATGTACTTCACCGACGTGTGAATCAACGGATGAAAACCCTGTTGGTTAGACTGTCAACGCTGGTTGACCTTCGCTGACGTGTGAATCAACGGCTGATATGCGTTGTAACCCCCGCCGGGGATCCGCTGGGAATATGAGTACCAAAGTACTAAATCATCGAATAGCTTTCGATGCTTCGACGGGTTTACTTACCATCGGTTGAAATAACATCAAGGTTGTTGAACCTTCATTGATACGTACACCAATGGATGACAATGCGTTATGACCCCCGCCGGGGATTTCTTTTCATGAGTCTGCGTTGGGACCCCCGCCGGGGATTTCTTGAAAATTGGGATGACGACCACGAATCAAGCAAAGATTGGACTGTAAGGTATCATCGAGTACGACTTGTAACATTTGAGATCATTGGCATAGTATACCCTGTGCTTGGGCGAATACCAATGAGTGATGTGCATACCCAAGGTTCAATTTAAGAAGACCAGGATTTGTAAGCTATTCTGCTCAATTGTGTAGCATTTTTATTCCTGATTTGACCTTTTCAGTCTGTGAGAACTCTTTTGCAGCTCAAACTGGACCAAGCCGGAGGTGTGGGACCCATATAGGAGTGCCGCAGGTACACCTGCTGCAGCCGCAGATGGACTTGCGGCCAACCGTGGATACTAAAAGCCAGCAGGTTGCTTTCATAAGTCATTTTCAAGTTGTGCCGCGAAGGAAATCCGAGAGCTCTTCTTCAGATCTGTTGAGTTCGGGCGACTTTCTGTCAGAATTTCATCCACCGTATAAGTATTCTACATCACATGGTAACATTATGCATGTATTTTTTTCCAGTTTTTATCCATTAGAAAATGACTTATCACATAAAATGCATCTAAACACATAGTAGTGATTATGTATGCTCAAATGACTTGATAAAAAATATTCACCATAGTAAATGTTAGTATTAAACCATGCTGAACATAATGATGTGAAAAAATTTGACTTTTGAGATAGTCAAATTGGCACCTTTTTCTACTATTTCTTATCCTATTTGAGGACAAATGAGCAAAAGGTAAAAAGGAAAAGTACTCCTGGTATTGAGGTTAACCTTATGTATTGATGACTTTGCATATATTATGTTTATGAATGTGGGTAGGTGTGCTACTGAATGGCCACCTAGTCATGCCTATGTGCATGTGGATAGTCCGATTTACAAAGGGGACTATGGCAAAAAATTTCCAAAATGTATGCATTTGATTAATCATGTATTTTTAACTCTACTGTAATTGTATGTTAAAGTAATGCATGCATGTATGTAGTCATAAAATGCATTTTCAAAAGCTCCAGGTTAGAAAATACCACACCCTTTCTGAGGTGATTTGGAGACTTGTTGTCCAGATATTATGGATCCGGATCAGCCGAGTAGTTCCCGCAGGACCACTTCTGGTGTTCGGAGGAGGGCTTCTGAAGTGCCTCGACCCCGTTCTATTAGACAGCCTCATCGGTTGGTGGAGGTGGTGATACGTCCAGTCCAGGTTGATGTGCCAGACGTCGAGGATAGCGAGGAAGATGTTCCAGTTGCGGACTCCGCTCCTGCTACACATGTTCCCCATAGGGACCTCCCGAGTATTTAGGTGGCAAACCCAGAGCTTCTGGGCGATTTGAGTCAACATCCCTCGATGTATTTGAATGCCAACGAGGTATGACATTAGATCTTAATCTTCCTTCTTTCCTATTGATGAGGATAAAAAGGTTTTTATGTTAATTTGCATTTCATGTAGGTTCCCGAATTTAAACAGCCTCGAGGGAACTGGTTCAGCATACACTCCATGTACCAGTCTCTTCATCCTGACTATAGAGCGATTGTGAATGACTGGGGTTTTGGAGCATTCTTTTCTATCCTTCCTCATTGTTGTCCACAGGGTTATCTGTGGCATTGTCTCGAAAGCTTTGGTTTCACCAGACTCAGTCACTCTATTTGTTGGACTGTGAGGTGATGATGACACCGATGGATTGGCAGTTTATCATAGGTATAGAGTTTGGAGGGGCACCAGTGCCTTACATGGCGAATATTACCCCTATTTCCGTCAGATCCTTGTTAGGAGTTCCAGACGGGGCGCTCAAAGGCAGGACTATGCATACGAGTCCTTTGAGCGTAGATGCTATGAGTGGGTTGTTGAGTGAGCATATGTCAGATGATGTCAGTGTTAGGGATCGCATTCTTTGGCGATTGTTCTTGATGATCATTAGAGGCTGCTTCATAGCAGATAACTCTTCTACGGTGTCGTTCGCTTTGATCATCGCCACGCGTCACGTGGATCGTATTGGAGATTATGATAGGGGTTCCTACACCTTTGCCTATTTCCTCAGGGGCATGCGTATGCGCTCGTAGGGTTTGACTGAGGCTTGGTTAGGATTATATCCATTTCTACTGGTGAGTATTTCTCTTATCATTTCCCATTTACAGGTTAAGAGTGTTTACTGACCGCAGATGTTTTGCCATTGTGTTTGTAGTTTTGGGCCTATGAAAGGCTCCCATGCTTGCGTCCGGTGAGCGTGTTAGGTTTAGATACCTATCCACGAGGACGACGATGGCATCATTCCATATTGACGGAGGTCCCTATAGCTGAGGGTTTCACTCATTGTCGCCTACAGCTGGAGTTGTTGACAGTTGACATTATTACATGGATTCCCTATTATGGGGAGCACTTGGCCATGGGATTCAAGGATGGGTACCCGATTGGGGTCGAGTACGTGGTTTTCACCCGTAGGGTTCCTGTAACACCCCCTTCCTGAAAAGGAAAGGGAGGTCACGTGCAAAGCACAACAAATCTCAAAATAAGAAAACAGAGCACTAATAACCTCAAAATATTAATAGTGGTGATCCATTAATAGCGTACTAAATACAATTCTCCAAATAGAGTCAAAATAATCAAAACTTAAAATTCAAAACAACCTAGATGGTCAAAGGCAATTCTCTCATCACACTAGCCCTGAATCACCCTTGCAAACCTGCCGGAAGAAAAAAAAACACAGCATGAGCCAATTGCCTAGTACGGATATAGATAATACAAAGATGTATAACTGATATGCGAAAACAACTGAGACAAAATACTTAACAAAGCCTCAAGTGTAAATACTGACGAAAATATAATCTCCAAAGATCTGAATGAAATATATCTGAATCAACAGAATTAACGAAACCAATAGACGAATAAAGAAATAACGAACTGAAGTAACTAACTCAATGCATTGAATGAGCGAAACCAAAGAAAACTAATCCAATAAAATAATAAAGTCAAACAAATGGTGGAGTTATTTCACACAAGAATGAGCTCGAAATATACCTTGCCACACAGACAAGTCAAAATAATGCCACACAGTAAGTCAAATGATGCCACACGGGCAAATCAAAACAATGCCACACAGCACATCAAAATAATGCCACACAGGCAAGTCAAAATAATGCCACACAGGCAAATCACACATTGGACCGTGAATCCAAATGTATGCAAATCGGATAGGTGTGTTTGGCACAACATCACCAATCCGCAAAACAGAAATCTAGGGTTAACCCATACACCTCCCACAACAAAACACCAAATAGCCCACTTACTCCGGAGCCCAAAACGGAGACGACGTGGACTAATCACACCGCCACGGAAAGTGTCATGCCTCTAGTGCCAAGACGACATGGCTGTGGTACCCCCACAGGTGGTTATAGCTCAGGTATACCCTACGGTATATTCTAACAAAATACCATGTCATAACACATGCGACATAATACCAATAAAAGGGTTCTATATGTACATGGTGAACCAAATCAAATTATAGTCACAAGGTCTCAAAAAGAAGGTAGCAACATGTACCGCTCTACAATTATCAAAATAAATACTAAACATGATATCTTAATTCAAAGAGTACAAATATGAGTCATATGTATCAACTCTAAACTGAAACTAATATATTTATTTCACAGGAAATAATTAACTGAAATAATAACGAAATTCGAAACAAGGGACAAAACGAACAAATCAAATTTAACAAGAATGTCACTGAAAGAGTATGGAATCCGTACCTTAATATAGTACCAAAATAATTCACCGAAGCCAAATATCACCCGTTAGACTCCCTCAATCTGATCATAAAAGGGAAGGGGAAAAAAATCTCAAAGATGTTACTGCTGGCTGCTGCTCTCCTTTTCAGGTTGTAGAATCCAAACTTGGGTTGAATGATAACAAGTCTTTTAAAAATGGTTCTCCAGTATATCAAATAAAAATAAATTGAAAAGACCTCCTCACACATAACTCACCTCCCACACGCCTGTCAATACATTCTCCCCAGCGAATTTATTATGCCTGCCCGTTATCTCATGAAGAGGTGAGAGAATATATATATCAATATGGGAGCTACTCCCTTATCTGATATACCAATTTTTATTTTTTTTTGATCTCCTCCTCCCAAGTCGTCCCTACTCTCCATTATCTTTTCCAATTGATGATGTGGTCTCTCTTTCTTTCAATTCGTATAATGAAAATAAGATTAGGTTTAGTTATTTATTTATTAATTAATAGATGTTATTAATTCTCCTAATTTTAATAGGATTTTAACATTACCCAAATACAAAATAGACCCAATTAGTAAAAAAGTTCAAATTAATGTAATCACATACTTATTATAGTTCACACAAATTAAATATAGTTTGACCCGAGCATAAGAAAAACCTAATTAAAATATGGATTTAAATATTATGTATTTATTTTATTTCTTTATTATTATTATTTTTTGGGTATTACATTACCTCCCCCTTAAAAGAATTCTGTCCTCGGAATTCAAAAGAATGGAACGAATCTAATTTCTCAAAGAACACCCCCTTTTCGAAAAAGAAAGGGAGGTCACGTGAAAAGCACAAAAAACCTCAAAATAAGAAAACAGAGCACTAATAACCTCAAAATATTAATAGTGGTGATCCATTAATAGCGTACTAAATACAATTCTCCAAATAGAGTCAAAATAATCAAAACTTAAAATTCGAAACAACCTAGATGGTCAAAGGCAATTCTCTCATCACACTAGCCCTGAATCACCCTTGCAAACCTGCCAGAAGAAAAAAAAACACAGCATGAGCGAATTGCCCAGTACAGATATAGATAATACAAAGATGTATAACTGATATGCGAAAATAACTGAGACAAAATACTTAACAAAGCCTCAAGTGTAAATACTGACGAAAATATAATCTCCAAATATCTGAATGAAATATATCTAAATCAACAGAATTGACGAAACCAATAGACGAATAAAGAAATAACGAACTAAAGTAACTAACTCAACGGATTGAACTGAACAGAAACCCGCAAAACTAATCCAATAAAATAATAAAATTTGAAACAAACGTTTGGAGTTATTTTACAACAGAATGAGGTCGTAAATATACCTTGCCACACGACAAAGTCAAAATAATGCCACACAGCAAGTCAAATGATGCCACACAGCAAATCAAAACAATGCCACACGGGCACATCAAAATAATGCCACACGTGCAAGTCAAAATAATGTCACACAGCAAATCACACATCGAATAGTGAATCCAAATGTATCTGAAATCGGATAGGTGTGTTTGGCACAACATCACCAATCCCATGAGTAAATCTAGGGTTAACCCATACGCCTCCCACAACAAAACACCAAATGGCCCACTTACTCTGGAGCCCAAAACGGAGACACCGTGGACTAATCACACCGCCACAGAAAGTGTCATGCCTCTAGTGCCAAGACGACATGGCTGTGGTACCCCCACAGGTGGTTATAGCTCAGGTATACCCTAACGGTATATTCTAACAAAATACCATGTCACAACACATGCGACATAATACCAATAAAAGGGTTCTATATGTACATGTTGAACCAAATCAAATTATAGTCACAAGGTCTCAAAAAGAAGGTAGCAACATGTACCGCTCTACAATTATCAAAATAAATACTAAACATGATATCTTAATTCAAAGAGTACAAATATGAGTCATATGTATCAACTCTAAACTGAAACTAATATATTTATTTCACAGGAAATAATTAAGTGAAATAATAACGAAATTCGAAACAAGGGACAAAACGAACAAATCAAATTTAACAAGAATGTCGCTGAAAGAGTACGGAATCCGTACCTTAATATAGTACCAAAATAATTCACCGAAGCCAAATATCACCCGTTAGACTCCCTCAATCTGATCATAAAAGGGAAGCGAAAAAAAATCTCAAAGATGTTACTGCTGGCTGCTGCTCTCCTTTTCACGTTGTAGAATTCAAACTTGGGTTGAATGATAACAAGTCTTTTAAAAATGGTTCTCCAGTATATCAAATAAAAATAAATTGAAAAGACCTCCTCACAAATAACTCACCTCCCACATGCCTGTCAATACATTCTCCCCAACAGATTTATTATGTCTGCCCGTTATCTCATGAAGAGGTGAGAGAATATATATATCAATCTGGGAGCTGCTCCCTTATCTGATATACCAATTTTTATTTTTTTTTGATCTCTTCCTCCCAAGTCGTCGCTACTCTCCATTATCTTTTCCAATTGATGATGTGGTCTCTCTTTCTTTCAATTCGTATAATAAAAATAAGATTAGGTTTAATTATTTATTTATTAATTAATAGATGTTATTAATTCTCCTAATTTTAATAGGATTTTAACATTACCCAAATACAAAATAGACCCAATTAGTAAAAAAGTTCAAATTAATGTAATCACATACTTATTATAGTTCACACAAATTAAATATAGTTTGACCCGAACATAAGAAAAACCCAATTAAATTATGGATTTAAATATTATTTATTTATTTTATTTCTTTATTATTATTATTATTATTTGGGTATTACATTACCTCCCCCATAAAAGAATTCCGTCCTCAGAATTCAAAAGAATGGAACGAATCTAATTTCTCAAAGAACACCCCCTTCCCGAAAAAGAAATGGAGGTCACGTGCAAAGCATAACAAACCTCAAAAATAAGAAAACAGAGCACTAATAACCTCAAAATATTAATAATGGTGATCCATTAATAGCGTACTAAATACAATTCTCCAAATAGAGTCAAAATAATCAAAACTTAAAATTCAAAACAACCTAGATGGTCAAAGGCAATTCTCTCATCACACTAAATACGAATCACCATTGCAAACTGGGAAGAAAAAAAAAACACAAGATGAGCCAATTGCCAAAGTCTGAGATATAGATAATACAAAGATGTATAACTGATATGCGAAAACAACTGAGACAAAATACTTAACAAAGCCTCAAGTGTAAAATCTTGGCGAAAATATAATCTCCAAATATCTGAATGAAATATATCTGAATCAACAGAATTGACGAAACCAATAGACGAATAAAGAAATAACGAACTAAAGTAACTAACTCAATGGATTGAACTGAACAGAAACCAGCAAAACTAATCCAATAAAATAATAGGCTGAAACAAATGGCTGGAGTTATTTCATACTGAATGAGCTCAGAAATATACATTACCACACAGACAAGTCAAAATAATGCCACACAGACAAGTCAAATGATGCCACACAGGCAAATCAAAATAATGCCACACAGGCACATCAAAATAATGCCACACAGGCAAGTCAAAATAATGCCACACAGGCAAATCACACATTGGACCGCGAATCCAAATGTATGCAAATCGGATAGGTGTGTTTGGCACAACATCACCAATCCAAAGAACAGAAATCTAGGGTTAACCCATATGCCTCCCACAACAAAACACCAAATGACCCACTTACTCCGAAGCCCAAAACGGAGACGCCGTGGACTAATCACACCGCCACAGAAAGTGTCATGCCTCTCGTGCCAAGACGACATGGCTGTGGTACCCCCACAGGTGGTTATAGCTCAGGTATACCCTACGGTATATTCTAACAAAATACCATGTCACAACACATGCGACATAATACCAACAAAAGGGTTCTATATGTACATGTTGAACCAAATCAAATTATAGTCACAAGGTCTCAAAAAGAAGGTAGCAACATGTACCGCTCTACAATTATCAAAATAAATACTAAACATGATATCTTAATTCAAAGAGTACAAATATGAGTCATATGTATCAACTCTAACTGAAACTAATATATTTATTTCACATGAAATAATTAAGTGAAATAATAATGAAATTCGAAACAATGGATAAAACGAACAAATCAAATTTAACAAGAATGTTGCTGAAAGAGTACGGAATCCGTACCTTAATATAGTACCAAAATAATTCACCGAAGCCAAATATCACCCGTTAGACTCCCTCAATCTGATCATAAAAGGGAAGGGAAAAAAAATCTCAAAGATGTTACTGCTGACTGCTGCTCTCCTTTTCACGTTGTAGAATCCAAACTTAGGTTGAATGATAACAAGTCTTTTAAAAATGGTTCTCCAGTATATCAAATAAAAATAAATTGAAAAGACCTCCTCACACATAACTCACCTCCCACATGCCTGTCAATACATTCTCCCCAACGAATTTATTATGCATGCCCGTTATCTCATGAATAGGAGAGGACAGGATATATATATATATATATATATATATATATATATATATATCAATCTGGGAGCTGCTCCCTTATCTGATATACCAATTTTTATTTTTTTTGATCTCCTCCTCCCAAGTCGTCGTTGCTCTCCATTATCTTTTCCAATTGATGATGTGGTCTCTCTTTCTTTCAATTCGTATAATGAAAATAAGATTAGGTTTAGTTATTTATTTATTAATTAATAGATGTTATTAATTCTCCTAATTTTAATAGGATTTTAACATTACCCAAATACAAAATAGACCCAATTAGTAAAAAAGTTCAAATTAATGTAATCACATACTTATTATAGTTCACATAAATTAAATATAATTTGACCCAAACATAAGAAAAATCCAATTAAAATATGGATTTAAATATTATTTATTTATTTTGTTTCTTTTTTTTTTTTTTTGGGTATTACAGTTCCTCTCTTCACTGATAGAGGATGGGAGCTCTATTTAGGAGAGCGTGCTATTAGGAGCACTACATTAGAGATCTGTATGCCGATCTTACCTCCTGCCAGGCGTCATTAGCCTGTATTACAGTTACCCGTCACTAACATCTCCTTGTTAGGGGTTGACGGTTTTGCATTATCAGAGGGTCCCTGCACTCAGGAGATGTTCCAGCATTGGTGGTTCCCTCGTACTATTGGAGCCCACCGCGCCACTCAGTTCATTGGGGGATATGGTTCCAGGATCCGTGATGATGACGGATTGGCTAGCCTGTGTCTGAGATCCGACTCATGTGACATAGATTGATAGTTTGACCCAGCGACTGGACCGGGAACATTTCTTTATCCGTCATTTGGGTAGAGATCTGGCCGAGGCAGATTCGTTTGATCCTTTCAGCTCCGGCGCTGGCCCCTCAGATGACCCATTTGGCTTTGCCGGCGCAGATCCTCCTCTGTATAGGCCTGACATCCCTATTGATAGAGATCCAATGACTTAGAAGGAGTTACATCATGTGGATAGGATTGATGATGTAGACATTGACACCATTGTCTTCTTCTGATGTGTATTCTCATTATCTCTTTTGATATGCCTCTGTTAGCTATTGGGTGGTTGTGCCCCATTCTCGCTATATCTTTTGATAGGCCTCTGTTAGTAGTAGGGTGTTTGTGCCCCATTTTCCTATATTTTTAGCTGTACAGAGATGATATATTAGATGATGATATACTTAGGAATGTATGCACAATTTTTCATTTCTTATACCATATTGCCATTTATTATCTGCAATGCATGTATCAGATTATGCATATATATGTATGTCCAGAGATATTCAGCATTGACCCCAGGATGGTCTTATGACATGGCCCGTACAGATGTCTTCTTCGATAGTTAGCCGTATTGATCATACCCCACCATTATTGGTGGCATCTGGTATGCGATCGTGGTATGATAGCATGTCACCATCAGACAGGGTGACCGTAGATCATTTGTTGCAGCATACTATGACCCTGTTGATGTTTTATGTTCCCACAAGATTCGTGGATGGCATGCTGGAGCACTAGGTATCGGAGAGACAGGTTTTCTGATTTGGGACCCAGGAGTTAACTCCCACTCTGGAGGAGTATGCACGGTTGACGATGCTGCCACTGGACAGACCTTGTGTGCATATGGCTTTGGGGACATGAGTCGACGGTTCATGACCCTTACTGTATTGAGGAGTAGGGTGGTGTAGGATGAGCTTACATCTGGCCATGTTATATCCCAGTGTTTTCTGTTTGACAGATTTGGCTTTGAGGATAGTTATACACGACATTCCAGGGATTTCACCATACCGGAGGATCATTGGCATCTGGCCAGGGTGGATGTACTGCTACTATGCGTACTGTCATATGTCTATATGCCACGGTACATGGATGAGTTGGAAATAGGAGTTATCATGGCAGTAAGAGCTCTCAGGGAAGGTCGTACCATCATACCAATGAATATAGCAGAGACTCTGAGGTCAGCTACATACTGTTGCACTTATCTGATAGGAGTGTTTACGGCAGCTCGGTCATGCTATACGTGTGGTTTATGTCACACTTGAGACCGATTGGCACTTTTAGATGGCATGGGTATTGTTTCATCCATGATATAGCCATGTTATACTCCTTTCAGCCTGCGGAGTGCTTGGACGCTATGTCTTGGTCGGTATTTTTGATGGAGATCAGTGATCCATTTAGTTTATTGTCATGCTCAGGGATCAGCTCACCTTAAAGCTTTATTACTCACGCTCTGGGCATGGATTACCTCCCTCTGGCTGGTTTGAGGGGCATGACTACTTACCACCCGCTGGCCGTGATGTCGCAGTTTGACCAGTTTCAAGATTTTCATCCTTTCGAGGGGGCGTTGGGTCAGCATTTAGCTTCTCGTTATCTTTCAGCAGAGGACCGATCCTGTGTGTATGCATGTTGCGATCAGCATGAGATAGCTGCTTTTTCTGGTAGCCATCTGGGATGTTCGCCAGAGTATTCACCGTGGATGGAGATAGAGACCTCATTGGCTGTGGTAGTATCAACATTGTCAAGTAGTGATTCAGACGATGTAGAGCCCATGGAGGATATTGATTCTCACATCGAGGAGGAGCAGTCTACTGGGCTGCCAGCACCTCCTTTAGATTCTCCCAGTAATAGTATTGTTGTGGTTCAGCATTCAGCATAGTTCTTTGAGCAGAGTCTTCATCTGATGACCTTCGAGAGAGATCAGGCTAGAGCCTTGATGTTGACTGCCCTTGATGGGAGAGACGTAGCTCTATTAGAGAGAGATGAGTCATTTGCTCGCAGAGATGTCGTTGTTGTTGAGCGGGATGAGGCCAGATCATCTAGAGATGCAGTGATAGTTGAGCGGGATAGTGCCATATCTTCCCGAGATGTAGCCATCACAGATAGTACTACAGTGAGGTCCCTTACCACTGGCATGATTGTAGAGATGAGCACTTACATTGATGAGCATATGGTCACCATATAGATGGCTGCAGATCTGTTAGGTCGTGTGGATACCCTCGTACAGGAGACCATAGCTTCACCTCCTTCTTTTGAGAGGGATGCCATGTTGGGCTTGTTAGCTCGCATATACCCTGACTTGTAGATTGGCTTGTATTTTCCTGCACAGACTAGCATAGCCATTTTATCATGTACAGTTTACATTGTGTATATCAAACAACATTATATATAGCAGGGAAATATATTTTTGATCACTTCCCTTTTAGATATGCTCTGATACTTGCTTGATATTTTGCCTGCTGCTTCAGGGCTTGTGATCTTGATGTATTCTGAATTACTCCTTGATGGATGGACATTGAGTTGTCTTTGGACAGTTCAGATTGGATCATCGATCTGTGTGTATCCATACCATCTTTGGTGTCTTGGGACTAGTTTCTATATGGAAATGTGGAGAGGAGTGTGGCTTTCCTCTCTGAGATTGACCGCACCTAAGATGGTCGCAAGTACCCCTATTTATGAGGAGCCTAGTTAATTCCATCTCTCATGGATTGGTGTTCCTCTTCAAGGTACAACCGCAGCTTAGATGGTCACCGAATCTCCTATTTAGGAGGAGTTCAGGTAATTCCATCCCTTTGGTCTAAAGCCAATGAAATGTGGTTGATTGAAGGATGATCCCAGTACCGTTGACCTGTATCTGTGTTTTGGTAGGGGTGAGACCGAACCATAAATGGCTACCTACGTACTCCTATTGAAGAGGAGATCAGGTCTGTGTAGTTCGAACCTGGTGTAAAAGGTTCAATGATGTATGTGGCAGGAATGGTGTAGGAATTTTTTTTTTGTTTTTGTTTTTGTAAGGAGAAGGGGGTAGAATTTTTTTTTGTTGTTTTTGTTTTATTGCGACCGGGCCATATGAAATGGTTGCCTACGTACTCCTATTGAAGAGGAGACCAGGTCGGCGTAGTTCGGCCCTTAGGACGAGTTGAAAAGCGTGATCCCATGTACAGGTTAGACTGCGGGGAAGAGAAAGTTTGATCTCAGGTTGAGGATAAACTACAGGTGTGAAAAGTTTGATCCCAAGTGTGGGGGGACAAACTGCAAGCGCAAAAGGTTCAATCCCTGGTGGGATGACCGAAGTGGTAGGAACGCAGTGAAGCCAGGCTGCTGGCTTGAAAAGTATGTTTCCCTGAGGGGCAAAGTGTGGAGAAGAGTTGTATGTGGTAAAGGGTTAAAGAACCGGAATGAATGGTGATCTGATGATCCAACACCAGGATGTTTTCTTGATGGTAACTTTAGATATATTACCGTTTCACGGTGTCCGAGTTGATGAGTTGTGGAAATTCATCGTCGTCCATTTCTTGCAATCTGAGAGCACCTCCTGTCAATACTTCCTTGACAACAAATGGACCTTCCCAGTTAGGAGCAAATTTTCCCTTAGATTGATCTTGGTTGTCAATGATCTTCTTCAAAACCAAGTCATGTTTTTTAAATTGTCGTAGCTGAACTTTTCTGTTGTAGGATCTGGCGATCCTTTGTTGATATAACTGACCATAGAAGATAGCTGTGATTCGCCTTTTGTCTACTAGAGACAATTGGTGATACCTGTCTTGTACCCATTGGTCTTCATCCAGCTGAGCATCTATCAACACTCTGAGGGATTCCATTTCTACTTTTATGGGAAGCACTTCTTCCATCCCATAGGTTAATGCGTAGGGGGTTGCCCTAGTGGAAGTGCGCATTGAGGTCCTGTAGGCTAACAAAGTAAGAGGCAATAAGTCAGGCCATCCTTTATGATTGGCGAACATCTTTTGCATAATCTTCTTAATGTTTTTGTTAGCCGCTTCAACAACACCATTCATCTTCGGGCGATAGATGACAGAGTTAAGATGTTTGATGTAGAATTTATTGCATAATTCCTCTATCATCTTGTTGTTGAGGTTCTTAGTATTGTCTGATACAATCACCTCTGGTTGTCCATATCGATAAGTGACATTGTTTCTGATGAAAGCAATGATGACTTCTTTGGTAACCCTGGGGAAGGAGGCTGCTTCTATCCATTTGGTGAAGTCGATCATGGTGAAGATAAATCGATGTCCATTACTGGCTTTAGGCTCAATGGTCCCGATCACGTCCATTCCCCACATTGAGAAGGGCCAAGGTGAACTCATATTGTGGAGTTCCCGTGGAGGGGCGTGGATAGCATTCCCATGAATTTGGCACTGATAACATCTCCCGACATGGTCATTGCAGTCAGCTTTGAGAGAGAGTCAGTAATGTCCTATCTTGAGGATCTTCTTAACAAGGAGGGGGCCACTCATGTGTGGGCCATAGACTCCACCATGGATCTCATCCATGAGCCTTTGAGTTTGGTCCTAATCTAAACATCTGAAGAGACCTTGTCCTGCATCTCTCTTATAGAGGGCATCTCCGCTCAGATAGAATTTTATAGCAAGTCGATGGATCCGCTTTTTCTCATTCGGGCTTGCCTCAGCGGGTGTAGATCCATCTTGTAGGTATTCCTTGATATGCTAATACCAATGATGATGGATGAGAGGTAGCTCAACTGATAATTCTCCAATGTAGTTCCCATAGGTTGGTGCCTTGTGCAGGGAAATTATGACGTTTGACAAGTGTCCCTTGTTAGGTATGTGAATCAAGGAGGCCAAAGTTGCTAATGGGTCTGCAAAGTCATTCCTATTACGAGGAATGTGTAGAAAGGAGATTTCTTCGAACTCCAAAACCATCTGTAAAACTTATTGATGGTAAGGCAGCAAATGTAACTCTTTGGTTTGATAGATTCATTTGTATTGTCTTACCACTAACTCCGAATCTCCAAAGACAGTTAACCGCCTGATGCCCATTGAACGGGCAAGTTTTAGCCGATGAGACAGCCTTCATACTCAGTTGTGTTGTTGCATCTTGACTATACTCGCAAAGCCAAGTAAGGGTCCTGCCAACGACGAGTCGGGTCAAAATGGCCTGAGTTTTGGTGAAATTTGAAATTGTGAGGCATGTGGCGGGTTGGTTAACTTTACCATGAGCTTCTTCCTTTAATTTATTTATTTTTTTTGGCAAAATCTTACTACACTAAAAATAGTAATAATAATAAATATTAAAAATAATAAAATAATTAAAATATATGTTATTTATTTATGTCTTCAGCTCTAATAACGGAACTTGCAGAGTTTAAAAAGAAGTGCTTTGAATTGGTCTGATCATATGCCTTTTCACATGTGATTTTGCAGGAATAGTAATAGTGATTGTAGTTGTGACCATTAGTTCTGTGGTTGTTTTGGTAGTTGGGGTATGAAGAGTTGTTGCATTTTATCTTAATTTATCTTTGGATGATTTTTTGATTTTGTATCCTAAGTAATACATAATAAGAATGTTGTCGATAATATAATGAATCAAAAATTCGCAAGCAATGTATCGTAATATTTTCAAAGATACCCTAGCTTAATGTTCACATCTTATCTTGATGGAATGTTTACTTCAATATTATTTCACAAATTTGAAGTAAAATATATGTTTCTAATAACATATAGTTTGAAGTAAAATATTTAAAATTATATTATATAGGAGTCATTTTGAGAGAGTGGAAGTATTTTGTTATCAGAATTAACAACTCTAGGCCTAAATTAAAATTAATTTAGTGTGATATCAAAGTCAATTATGGTTCAAAATGAGTTTGATTTCAAGTACTTGTGTATTACCATAACATATATCTTTACATTTTTATTTGGAAATTACCAATTGAGGCTTACTGTCAAGTTTTTCCATAATTTAAATATTTTACTTCTATATTATTGCACAAATTTGTTGGAAATTTGGAATGTTAAAAGCTGAAAGACTGTAATTTAATGACCCTCCTTTAGCATTAAGAATCATGTTTTCAAATTTCATTTATAGTTAGAATATATTGAAGATTGCATTAAAAATAAATAGTTGTTGTAGTTCAGTTGGTTTGAACTCTTATTTATTTACCTACAAGTCTTGTGTTCAAGCCTCACAACCCACAAGTAATAACATTTTATTTAAAAAAATAATAATTCACGGGCCACGGGCCGGGCCTTCATGGACCGGGCCAAAAATGGACCGGGCAAAAATAACCCGCACTTTCATGGGCTAAATATTGCGGCCCATGGCCCATATTTCTATCGACCGGCTCGGCCCGCGGGCCTGGGCCTAAATTGCCAGGTCTAGTGCTGACAAACTGTAATTTTCCGATGACGGGATACTGCTCCCCCATACCGGATGCTAGAACTGCTCCTCATCGGGGAAGTAAGTATCCAAGGGTTTGAAGTCCCCTGAAGGTGTGGCAGCCAGTTGATCCACAATTCCTTGACCTTTGATGGACTTTTGAGTCACGTAGACGATGTCAAATTATTATAGGATCAACTGCCATCTGGATAGCCGGCAATTTAACATGGGTTTATCGAACACGTACTTGAGAGGATCCACGTGGGATATGAGATGGGTTGTGTGACCATGGAGGTAATATTGTAACCTCATGGACGTCCATGCTAAAGCGCAAAAAGTCTTCTCAATCAGAGTGTACTTGTGTTCACTGTTGCAGAATCTTTTGTTGAGGTAATAGATAGCTCGTTCTTGGCCTCTATCGTCTTTCTGTCCCAGTATACAGCCCATGGCATTGTCACTTATGGACAGGTGCATGAACAGGGGAACATCATCCCTGGGTGGTACCAAAATGGGAGCTTTGACTAGCTGTTCTTTGATCGGAAGGAAGGCCTTCTGGCAATCATCATTCCATTTCATGGAGGAGTTCTTCCTTAACAGCTTGAAGATTGGCTCACAACTTGCGGTGAGTTGAGAAATGAACCTGCTAATGAAGTTGATTCTTCCCAAAAATCCCCGTATTTCCTTCTCAGTCTGAGGAATGGGCATTTCCGTGATGGCCTGGATTTTGGTGGGATCCAGCTCAATCTCTTTGTGGCTGACTAGAAATCCTAGCAACTTGCCTGATTTAATGCCAAAGGTGCACTTGGTTGGATTCAACTTCAAGTTGTACTTATGTAACCTGTTGAAGAGCTTCCTGAGATGGTCTAAGTGGTCTTCCTCCTTTCGGGACTTGACAATGATGTCATACACGTAGATCTCTATCTCTTTGTGTATTAAATCGTGGAAGAGAGCCATCATAGCTCGCTGATAGGTGGCTTCGGCATTGATGAGGCTGAATGACAACCATCTATAGCAAAAGGTTCCCCATGGTGTGATGAAAGTAGTTTTCTCACAGTCTTCCTCAGCAACCAGGATCTGATGGTACCCAACAAAGCAATTAGCAAAGGAGTACATGTCGTATTGAGCAGCATTGTCAATGGGAATGTGGATAAATGGCATGGGAAAGCTATCTTTAAGGCAAGCTTTGTTCAAGTCCCGATAATCCACGTAAACTCGCAACTTTCCTCCAGGTTTAGGCATGGGAACGATGTTGGATATCCACTCAGGATATGTGGACACCAGGATGATGCCAGCTTGAAACTATTTCACAATTTCTTCTTTCACCTTTAAACTCCACTCAAGTTTCAATCGCCTGAGCTTCTACTTGACTAGCTTGAATTCCTCTTTAATGGGAAGGCGATGAAGGACAATGTCAGTGGACAAACCCACCATGTCTTCATGAGACCATGCAAACACATCCTGGAATTGGGTTAGTAGTGTAACCATGTCATTCCTTTGGTTTCGGGTAAGGTCGGAACCAATCTGGATTAACTTAGGGCTTTCTAAGGTTCCGAGATTGAAAGAAGTGGTTTGATCAAGGTTGGGTTTAGGTTTGTCTTCGACCCATTCTTGAATTTCTGGAGGCACCTCAATGTCCTCGTGTATTTCCATCAAGGCTGAATTCATCTCTACATCAAAGTTACAATCTTTATGGAGAAGAGGCACCATATCAGCAAGTACAGGCACATCTAAATTCAGGGTCCTGAAACAAAATATGCTTTCACTTAGTATATATGAAATGGTTTGATCATACAAAGTGTTAGCATGTACTGGCAAAACGACTACTAATACTATAAAGAAAAGTAAGCAGTTATGATATCTACAGGGCAGAAAGAGTTCCTGCCCATTTTACCCTTGTTAACCAATGCAAGGAGAGCTACTCCAATTGGCAAGGGCAAAGTTCGAATGGACTGCAGTGATGGAGGGGCTGTCATCGTCCTCCTTATCCTGAATGATGACCATTACGTCTGGGCAATCATCTTCTGGGGTGTATCTATTTGTATGTTCATCATGAACGATGATGCGTATGCTTGACATCATTCTGACGATGTCTTGCTTAATTCTTTGTTTCTCTTCCTCCACTCTTGGGTCTGGAACAAAGACTTCTTTCTCCCTTACCGGTATCGTCTTGGGAAATAACATAGCCATGACTCTGGCTGGCACCTTTACAGGAGGTTGTGCGGGCTCAGTAGTTGGAGGTAGAGACACACGTCGTGTAACTGAAGCTGGAGGAATCTGATAATGCTTATGTGGATTCCCGTGATAGGAACTGGTAGAATAGCCCAGTCCAGCTGTCCCAATTTGACTAACAACTTGAATTGGGTGCTTAATACCCTGATGGCTCTTACCCAGCCCTTGTCCCGGCTGATGACCCAAAGATATCATTTCTTGAAAAGGCAATTATTACTTGGTAAATCTTGGGTGTAAGAGGTGGCGCCCCAATAGCATGGTACTGAGTGTTGCTTACTTCTAAGGCATGAAAACTGACCGGTTCCACATCTGAATTGACGTTGATGTATGGTATGTCACCATGTTGAGGAAATTCCGGTTCAGCGTTGACCGTGACTAGGCTATTGTTGATAATGTATTTTAGTTGTTGATGAAGGGTGGAGGGGACTGCCCTGGCTATATGAATCCAAGGTCTTCCCAAGAGCAGGTTGTATCCTGAATCTATCTTGAGTATGTGAAAGGACACGCAGAATGTATGGGGGCCAATTTCGATAGGCAGCTCAATTACTCCGATCGAATTCTGGCGGGCTCCATCAAAAGCTTTGATAATCGTATGGCTGCTTCAGATTCGGTTGAGATTGACATTCATCTTTAACAATGTAGCGTATGGATAGATATGTAGAGATGAACCTCCATCTATCAAGACTTCAGCTAGCATATACCCGGAGGACAAGACCGCAATGTGTAACGACTTGCAATAACCGGTCCCTTCGGGCGGTATATCATCATCAGTGAAGGATATCACATTGTTGTTAAAAATGTGATCAACCAAGTGTTGAAATTTTTCTGTATCCATTGATGTCGATAAGTAGGCTTCTACCAAAACCTTCATTAAGATTCTCCTGTGATCCTCGGAAGTTAAAACCAAGTCCAGGATTGAAATTTGGTGTGGAGCTTCTCTTAAGCTTAAAATCACCTTGGCTTCGTTATGACCCATAGCGCGGAGGAATTTTTTAATCTTCTCCATGGGCATTTTCCCCTTCTACTTGATGGTAGAATTCATCACCCGTTGGGGAAGATACAGTGGATTCTCCTTCGACACTGCAGCAGTCGTATGCGAGGTGGATCCTTCACCTTCTCCATAATTCCAGGGAACTTTTTGTAAGCTGGCAATAGGATTTTGTGCTCTGCATGGTAAGTTGATTGGCTCTGGAGCAGCCACTTTCAAAGGAGTGTTACTTCCTCTGAGTTGAATTATTGGTATTGTGTTTGCCAGTGTCATCGGCCTCAACTGATATAACTGCTACCAATTCCTTCCACTTAGTTGGACAGGTATTCTCACTCTCATGTAGCACAATATCATCATCTCGCTGATTCTGAGGACACCACTTCATCAATTAGATTACGGATAAGGTGGCGAGTGCCCAACATTCTTACGTCTTTGTGGCGAGAATGGGAGTGATATTGACATACTCCATCAGAATTGAACCATCCTGAACGGGGATTAATTGGAGGTAGAAGGGAAGTGATCCTTCCTTCATTGATTAGCATCTAAAGGATTTCCTCCATAGGTTGGCCCAGGTATGTAAATTCCCTTCTATTGGCAAAATCCCGACGGGCTTTGGCATTCACTCTCTTTGTCACTTTGTCCTCTAGTGTTTCACTTTCTGAAGGTGACGAGGGAATATTCATGATAAGAGGAAGGAGACTAGCATGCTCCTAGATGACTAACTGGCGTGTAACTTGATGCTGATAGATCACCAGTTCTGCCAATTGCTCAATTTGCTTGTATAGAGCTTTCATTTTACATTCCATTGCGAACTGGAACTTGACATAATCCCATTTGTCAACACTGTCTTTGGTGGTCTGTGATGACTCGCCGTTGAAATTGAAACTCTGTTCATTGCTCCAATTAATCATGTTGACCTATTCTTCTTTGTGCTGAGGAAAAGGATTGTCTTGTACGTGAGGTATATCTAGTTTGGTAACCACGATCTCCCCATTATCTATCAGGTCTTGGATCTTGTGTTTCAAGGCCCAACAATCTTGAGTATCATGTCCAGGTGCCCCGACATGATAAGCACATTTCCGAGCAGCATTGAAACCCCTCCTATTAGGGCTGGCTGGTGGAAGAAGATGCGTGATTTTCTTTTGCGTTGTCAGAAGAGCGAGAATATTCTCGAGTGAGTCCCCTAAGGGTGTGAACACTCGAGGGCGTTTAACTTCTCCACCTTTAGGTAATGTAGGGTTTGAAGACTGAGCTTTAAAGGGAGTGTAATTTCTCCTCTGGATATGCATGGTCTTATTGCCTTTTTGACCCTGTAGTATCAGGGAAACATCCACCTCTTTCTTTTTATGGACCCTCTGGGGGTTGTTTTCATAATTTCCGGATTGGATGTGCTCAGCAATAGCTTTAAGGGCAGCTAGGTCTTGAATCTTTCCCGATTTCAATCCCATCTCACTCATTTCCCCGTGTTTGATCATTTCAGAAAATGGTTTACCGATGCCGGCTAAGACTCTCTCATAGAAAAGAGATTCTTGTATGTCTATGAAGGTCATGATCATTTCTGATTCTGTCATGGAAGGAATAACTTGAGCAGCAAGGCGCCTCCACCTCTGAGCATACTCTCTGAAAGACTTGTTGGACTGTTTCTTGACCTTGGTAATCTGGTACCGGTCAGGAGCCATCTAAGACTGGAAGCTGTATTAAGTGATGAAGGTGTGAGCTAGCTCTTCCCAACTATGGATCTTTGAGTTGTCTAATCTGGTATACCACGAACGGGCTTCTCCAGTTAGATTCTTTTGGAACAGCTGTATCCCGAGCTTCTCGTCTTCTGCATAAGACCCGAGTTCTCCAATAAATACCTTCAAATTTGTGTAAGGATCTCCTAACCCGTCATACTTTTTGAAGTCAGGAGTCTTAAAATTTTCTGGATAATGAACACCAGGGAATATACACAGGTTAGCATATGAAACACTCTCGTGTGCTCCAATTCCTTTGATAGCACGAAGGGTTTCTTCCATTTGAAGGACTTTCTTTTGGATGTCACCGGTGTCTGGATCTCCTGCGAGATAGGTGGCATCATGAATTTTGTTGGTCGTATCCAACTGCAGTTCAGGTATCATAATGGCTTGAGTTCCCCCTTGTGTAGAGGATTCAGCATGTATGGGTATCTTTGGACCCTGAGTAGACTGGTGTTGTTCTTTTAGCAAAACAGCCAAATCTTTGATTTGTTTGCTTAATCCATTGAATTCTTTGCGAGAAACTGGATTAAGGTCAATCTGGTTGGATGACGACATAATTGACTGTAGGCTCGCGGCCTTTTTGGATTTTGACCGGGTTGTAGGTCTGATTGTTTCCCTGCGAAAGACTTGCATAGTTTAGTCTTTTAGGGAATGTGTAAATATTAACATGATATGTGATGTGTCCATTTTAAGAATTTTATCCTGCAAAACGGATGTTAGCTGTTTGTAATTCAGGATAACATGTTTTAAAATATGTATGTGCACATGTTTCTTCATATTTCTCATTACATGGAGATGAATATGGCATGAAATTACAATTAATTGTTTTTATGAGTAATGAAAAAAGCATGAAGAGACTTTCCTCCGTGTTGGGTTTATTAGAGGCTAACCTATCTTAGGTTACTCTCACGGCTTTTTGGCATGAAAGTTCCAAAATCATCGCAATTTACTCAACGGGAAATTAATCCGGTCTTTCAACTGGAGCGAATTTGGGTGGTGCCTTTCCTGAGCCTCGTTGGAATTAGTCTTCCTACGAGTCCAAAGAATCAAACACAAGCAGGATAGCCTCTGGTGGAGGAACCACACAACATACATTCACATACAACGTGTCTCACCGTTTATAAAAATGATGACATGTGCGAAACACTAATATCACAAGCAGATATAGTGTAAAGCATTAATCACAGTAAATATATGCATTCGTACACATTCATCGTAAATGTAAATGCAACATCCACACACAGGCATATAACAGTTTTGAAAATATTGTAATAGCGGCTTAAGTCCTCTTACTAGAGTCCCCAGCAGGGTCGCCACCTGTCAACGTCGAGATTTTTAGTTGTCCCTTTTCGTTACTTATTTTTTGGTGTTCTCATGTTAGGTGAGATTTGTTTGAAAAAACAAGTGAAAAAGGTCTGACATGTATAATGTCGACGATGGACTGTTAAGAGTCGCAAGTTGGTTTTTTAAATGGTTGTACCAACACAACCGAGAAAAGGTTTGCACATTGACCCAGTGATGTGACACTGCTAAATGGGTCAGTGAAACCGAGATTCATTAGGGTCCGAGGACTTGATTATGCAGAGGGAAGGTGTTAGGCACCCCCCCGACATCCGTGTTACCACGGTGACCACCGTCACTTTTCAAGAAACTATTATATAAATGTGTGTGTGTGTGGGTCAATGTGTTGTTATTTGGAAGTAGTGTGAGGCCTCGTTCGCACCTATATACACAGGGTTTGAATTTATGTAAAAATTCAATTTTAAGCAAGATATGGCAGTGATGTTTTGGAAAAGAGGTTTTTCAAACCCTTGTGCTCAATAGTAATTGAGACCTTTAACACTTCCATTTTATTAAGTGTTCGGCTTGATTGCTTTTATTTTCAAGATGCTAAGCATCTATCAGAAAATAATGTACAAAATGATGCCGAACTTATTTGATCAATTCATTCTAAGTCCTTGTACCTATATTTCTATTATCTATCAAAGGACTTTATAGCTTTTCTTAATGCAAGCATTCTTGCATATTCATTCATATATATATATATATATATATCATAATCAAATCATATATTAAATAGGAATATCATTCACATGTTTATTCCTGACAGCTTTTATATCTTTATTTACATTTTCTGATCCCCCATGGAGGTTCTTCGTGGTGGCTGATCATGTCTATATATATATATATATATATATATATATATATAAATATTTATATATATGTATATATTTATAACTTTTACATATATAACTGCTTATTGCTTTCATACAAATTGCGGCATCATGCGAGCCTAGTAATCATGTGATCATAGATTCAGTCTATTGGATCTAGATTTAGTTTCCGTGATGGATATTTTCAGCTGTAAGCAGCTTGTAAATTTATTTGCGGTTTCTGGATTTACTCTAATGGTTTTCATACCCACGAGGAGTTCGACATCATTTTGTACATTATTTTCTTATAGATGCTTCGCATCTCGAAAATAAAAGCAATCAAGCCGAACACTTAATAAAATGGAAGTGTAAAAGGTCTCAATTACTATTGAGCACAAGGGTTTGAAAAACCTCTTTTCCAAAACATCACTGCCATATCTTGCTTAAAATTGAATTTTTACATAAATTCAAACCCGTGTATATATAGTGTGACGAGGCCTCACACTACTTCCAAATAACAAAGACACATTGACCCCCCACACACACACACACACACATTCATATAACAGTTTCTTGAAAAGTGGCGGTCACCGTGGTAACACGGATGTCGGGGGGTGCCTAACACCTTCCCTCCGCATAATCAAGTCCCCGGACCCTAATAAATCTCGGTTTCTGTAACGCCCGAGAATTTTGAATTTTGAATGAATTAAATTTTTATTTGATTATGTGAATTAAATGAATTTAATTGATTTATTATATGAGTAAGATGTTCGAAGGTTGTTCTATGACCTAGAATATATGGATGTAGTTAGTATTCTGGCTTTGTGCTAGTATTAATGATTGTGAATTATCAAGATGAAAACGAAGGTTTTCCGAGAATGTTTGCGTAAAAACACTTTTTCATCTTCAATCTCTTTCGGTTGAATTTGCTCCATGTGTGTCTTACAGGCCTTTTCTAGCTGTAACCAACAATCTTCCAATCCCTTGCGACACGCCTCCATGATGTCTTTTTTTATATTCTTGGATGCCTTAGGAGTGTCTGTAGTTGTCTCCCATGCGAATCCTCCTTGCTTATATGTCGGCGAACCCTCCTATCATCTTCTAATGTTGATTTCCTTGACGGTTGCTCTACATGTCTTTGATATGTATACTCCTCCCTCCTCTCTCGATGTACTGGAGAAAAATGCTTCCTCATGACCGTTTTTAATTCTTCTCATGTCTTGATTAGATGCTCTCCACATCTCCGCTTGCTATGCATATCTTGATCCCACCATGTAGCTTCATGATCGAAGAACTCTTAAACCACCAGTTTCACCTTTCCACGCTCAGAATATTCATTATATACAAACTTTCGAACCATTTTTTTCCTCCCATCTCAAATAAGCATTTGGATCAATCCTTCCCTGGAAAGTATTCTTTTGAGACCTATAAGAACTTTCATAATCATAATCATACATATTTACTTCAAAACAAAGGTTAGTAGATAAAGAAAATTTTCCTCACACACTCTTATGTGTTACGCTCAAACAATATATCACACAATTATGAAATGCTCGTGTATCGCACAATTGGCTCTTACCCTCTGTTGATCTCACACTCTTGCCTTTTACCTCTAATATTCTCTGTTATAGGTTCTTTTTGAATTCACCAAATAAATTCATAGTTTTATAATGCAATACCAAAGTAATTTATCAATAACAAAAATATAGAAGGTATGACTATCGGAATACCACAAAAATTGCAAATTGATTGCCTCGTACTCATCTTGTATGCTTTCTCCGAAAAGTTATGATGTCGCTTTGTCAGAATTGATAATGGATGGAACGGGATGAACTTTTCGTTGGAATTTGATGATTTGATGGTGTGCTACAAGTTTGGTTAGCACAAATGAAATAGAATTTGATTTTTTTTTCCACTAATTTTTTTTTGGCAATATATATTAAACAAAATTAAAGATAAGTAACTTGCTAGAAAGGCTAAGCTCTGATACCAAATGATAGACTACACGACACGCTTGTGTAGTGTGCTGTGGTCGTCGCTCGAATCATTTCTAGCAAAGTCGTAAGGTGGAACGCTCACGACACCTCAACCCAACGTCTATATTGAGACAAGAACCTTGGTGCAATCGATCGCGCAAAGGAAATCTGCGTTGAATGGAACATCAATGACACCTTGACCCTTTGCTTATATGTAAGCGGTAACCTTAGTACAATCAAAGATTGATGCGGTAGAAGACGCTACACACAACTATGTATTATTGTATGATAAGTCGATAATGAATCTCACAGAAAACTATGAACAATTCACGAGTTCTCAAAGAACCAAAGGAGAATAATCTCACGAGAATTTAATTAATCAAAAAGTCTCCCCTATTACATCAGCTATGTAATCTATTTATATTAATGGAAGAAGTCCTGATTTTATAGGAAATAAGAAATCAAAACCCTAATTCCTATAAGGAATAAGAATTTGAATGGAAATAAAAATTCTAGCTAACAAATCAATATTGAAATTAAATCATATCTAATAAATATCCTAGATACATTAGAATTATGGAAAGATATGGAAATCCCTTAAAATAAGAAATAAATCTGATCAAACACGTGTTTCTTGGAATCATGATGCACTGCAACGACACGCCCTCGCTTACTTCATAAGGCCCAATGGCGGCGCTACCGGGCCGCATATCAGAATGTCTTCCCCTTTGGCGTCTTAGTGTCTTTGGATAGTCAAAATGTTCTCTTTTGTGTTTTTAAGTCCCAAACTTGAATTTTTGTCCTTTTTGCTTCCTCCAACAACCTTGTAGTTTTGTTTAGACCAAATTAATGAACTAAGAAACATATCCCACAATAAACGTTTTGACATGTATTCTCAATCTTCTCCTCTGTTCTGTGCATTACATAATTACATGACTTGCGTTGATTTGGATTTTCTAAATAGATGGCCCTTCTCACCAGAGATCAACCAAGTCACAGCTGATCCGAAGAAAAAGATGCCCCCATGGACACGTACGACGGGTTAGGGGATCCCTATGATCATTCAGATGGGTATGACCGTCTGATGTCTTACTATGGACATTCGGATGCAGCCAAGTGTCACATGTTTGCTACAATGTTGAAAAAGAGCGCCAGGGAGTGGATGGGTACTTTGGCAGCAGGATCAATCGGGTCATGGAAGGATCTTCGGGAAAAGTTCCATGCTCGGTTCAGGAGCAATCGTAGACGAGGAAAGATCACGGTGTCCCTCATGCAGGTCCGACAAAAGTCAGATGAGACCCTATGCCAATATGTAAAGAGGTTTCGGGAGGCAGTGGGGTCGGTAACAGAGCTAAACTCTCCACAAGCCCTGGGATTCTTCACCACGAGACTGGACATCAGGAGGTCGAAGAAGCTGGTAAATGATTTGGTGATCAACCCTCCGGCGGATCTGACCGAGGCCTTCCATCGGGCAGAAGGGTTTATCGCGATAGAAGAAGCTGTGGGTAATTTTAAACCGCACTCTCAGTCTTACGAGAAATCAAAGGATCGAGACAAACCAAGTTATCAACGTTCGGACAATAGTCAGTGGAGATCGGACCGACCGAAAAAGAAAAGCTACAACGGAGGAGGGTCGGGAAGTAACCGACCTCCATTACCCAATCGTAACGCCAGCAAGGTCTACACCCCCCTTACTACGGGACGGTCGAAGATTTTGGAGGAGATGAAGAATCAACCCTTCTACGAGCCCTGCCCAAGACGAACCAACCCCGGAAGGAGGGGTCGGGACAAGTATTGCGAATACCATCAGTGTAAGACCCCAACTTTTTAATGAATAAAATAAAATTTTCTTTATTTATTATTGTAAATAATAAGGTATTAATTTGATATAATAACTTTAGTTATGGGTGAAATGTGAAAATTTTGCAAAATAAGCAAGTGGTTATAAAATATTCATTTTTTCGGTGGAATATTCTTTACGCAGGGGAATACTCAAATGCGTAGTATGACCAATTGTGCGCCCCATAACGGATAACGGTCGAATGAAGAAAACGACAAAATTGAATAACGGCGTAGTTGTTACCGTTAACACTGTTGGAATACCCGGTGGTTAAAGTAAAGTAATACGCGTTATTGCACAGTATTGTTGAATTATTGATCCTTACATAAGAAGGCACTACTCAATAATTGTCACAGTAGTTACTGTTCAATATTTTATTTTATTGATTCAATAATTGCTACATTGATATTTTATATTATTGTTATTTCAATAATCGTCACTACACAGTATCTCCTTTATCAAATCAGTAATTCAGATTATTTGGAATAATATTATTAGATAAAATTATTGGCAATGTCTAGAAAGTTCTGTCAAGGAGAGGTTTCGTCACCTAATTGCGCGCCAGTAAGGGGAAATCCTTATTGGAAAGCCCCCTCTTTCCTGGGAACAACCTAGTTGTCATAAATGTGATTCTGTAATATTATTTCTGAATAATTAATCATTGATTCATATAATAAGGAAATATTTATTTTATGTGGATATAAATGATGGATTTATTTATATGGTTATAAATGAAGGAATTAATGTTGAGGTGTTTTATTAGTATTTTGTCGGATTGGAGGTATTAAAAAATCAAACCAGTGTTTTTTGAGATATATTGCGGGAGTAATAAATTTTAATCCGACCGTTGGATCATTGTAATTTTTGGATATGTTATACATATATAAGTTGAGTATATGTCCACAAATTTTGAACCGTTAAAATTGAGCGTATGATTTGTTATGAATTTTAAGAGGTGGCTGATTCGGAAATCAAGTTATAAATCATTTTGGTGGAAAATTCTAGAATTGGTGGGCCCCACTCTTGGTTGGTGAAGAAATGTGCTGAGATTTTTATTCAAATGTGGTGGGTGGGAATAGTAGAGTAAAGCCATCGGGAGTTTGCGAGTTAAGTGCGCTTCTACGTGCTTAACATTTTCCTATAAATAGAGGGCTAAGTTAGAATTGAAAATCACACCGTAAATAAGTTTTTTCTCTCTCTCTCTAGATTATTGAGTGTATTTTGTGAGTATTCAGGATACTTTGTGAGTTTACATTAATCAAGACAAGTTTCCTTCACCTTATAGCGATATTAGATCACAAATCTTGATATTTTGAGGTAAAGGATATTATCTTCTTCTTAAATGATATTTTCTTCAATATCATTATCTTAGAAATATTGGTATGAACTTTTTATTAAATTTAGAACTTTTTGTGTTGGGGTTCTTATTTACGATACGGACTATTCACGATACACAGATTATTCACGATATCTACTCTATTCAAGAAAAATGAAATTTTCTTCTTTTGTCCAAGTTGTCTATTATGGTTACTATCTTTGATTATATCCATGTTTTGATCATTATTTTTGAATTCGCTTCAAAATTGGTTATTTTGAATATTATTGAACTTGGATAAACCTGTAATACGAATCCTTAATATTTGATCTGTTATCTCACTAGATTCGTTTTCTTTAAAATATTTTTCATCATCCTCAGTCCTAAATGATGACACAAATGAATATCTTTGGCCTGTAGTGCAAAGATGAATGATTACCTAATGAATATTTTTGGCCCGTAGTGCAAAGATGAATAGGTGTTGAGATGAACATGACCAACTGGTGATACAAATGAATATCTTTGGCATGTAGTGCAAAGATGAATATTTGATTCAAGATGTATATTGATTGATGTTACAGGGATAAAATATTGATGGACTTTTAAATCTTAGAAGATAGTAGAATTCTTTCTCTACTTGACTCTTCTAATGGATTGTTTATTTTCCGATTGCGAGTTGTTGATCTAAAACTTGTTGTCTATTATATTTTATCGATTATTCCCTCTTTGAAGACTAATGATAATTTGTTGTATATTATCTTAGTCATAATATTCTTTACTGGGCTAGTTGAGCTCACCTTTTGTTCCATTTTTCTTCTCAGGAGGTGAGAACATAGCAGGAACTAGTCGGGGTACGGAGTGATGGTTCTAGAAAGTTGTTTTAGCAATCCTCACTATTTTTAAAATAGTGTATCAATAATTGTAATGAGGACTCCTTTTGAGTTTTTATACTCTCTATTTGTATTTAAACTCACAGTTTAATGAAGTTGTATTTGTTTCTGTACCATGTATTTGGCGACTCAAAATAGGTGATGTATGCCTATTTTGGGGCGCGTCATGATTAGTATCAAAGCTAGGGATATGATCCCTGCCGAGATGTGAGACAAGAACTAGGAGGGAGAGGCGGGAATTCCTTCGCTAGTATGACTGACTAAGTTTATTTGGTATTTATTTGGTCACGAGTATAGGGATAATATGTTGCATGACTATTAACCCTTGTTTTATAGCAAAGATTTAAGAATGGCGGTGAGAGCGTTAATAATAGAGTGAATCGCACAGTGGAGACACCTTTGATCACTACTACTAGGGGGCGATGTAACAGAAGGCAATAATCCTCCTGTAAACAACGTTACCGAACAAATGATGGATGATGGGATGTTTAGAAGCTTTTTGCAGTTCATACAAAACCAGACGAGGGAGACTCGTGCACAAAATACGGGTGGAAATGCTTGCGATGCGCGACTTGTCACAGCCAAGCAATTCAAAGAGTTGGGACCACCAGAATTTAAGGGAAAGCCGGATCCGATCATTGCGAAAACGTGGGTCAAACAAATTACCAAGATATTCGATGTCTTGGGATGCACGGAGGAACAGAAGGTTCCATTCGCCACCTTTATATTCCGCGGTGAGCGGACATCTTGGGGGGAGTCTCTGTAGAGCGTGCATTGACCCATTTGCACTCTCGGCATGTCTTGGGAAACGTTTTTGAAACTATTCAATGACAAGTACTTTCATGAAAGTATTCGTCATATGAAGGAGGTGGAGTTTATCAGACTGGAATAAAAAAACATGGCGGTGTCCCGAAGACGAGAGGCGAAGTTTCTGAGTTATCTAGGTTTGCACCTCATTTGGTGAAAATGAGGAACGAATGACAAGGATGTGTCCGAGAGGTCTAAAGTAGAGATTCGACAATATCTTATCTCTCATAAATTTTTTAATATTAGGATGTTGTAAATGTGGCTCAATTATTAGAGCGAGATAATGAGTATGTTCAATCGAGGGAACACAACTAGGGTCATACCGGTGGCAGCGGTCATCGGAGCAATGACAACCAGAGGGAAGGAAAGCATTCAGACAAAAGCGGTAACCACTCTGGTGGTAATCGTGGCCGTGATAATAGAAGGAGCGAGTCGGGAGGAGATTTCAAAAGGAGAAGGTACAACAATGATAGCGTAAAGACGTCAGCACCAACATCAACTATTTCTGGGGAGGAGAGCGACCCTTTGGTCAGTATGTTACAAATGCACGAAAGAGGGACACATCACCAAAGCGCCCACAACAATCCAAGGTGTGCTATAACTGTGGAAAGGAAGGTCATATAGCTAGAGATGGTCTAGTTGCGAAACCAAGTTCAATGAGGATGGTGACTCAAAGGTCGTCTCGGATGAAGTTAAAGTCGATTGGTTCACGGAAGGGCATTTGTCGTGATCGCCCCAAAATGCGAGGAACCCAAACAAGGTGATCACGGGTAAGCTAATCATAAACTCTTGCGAAGTTTATACCTTATTAGATCTGGGTTCTACCCATTCTTTTATCTCTCCGCTTGTGCTCAACGTTTAAACTTGACTCAGGAGAAATTAGACTTTGACTTATCTCTGTTGAGACTCGTTAGGAGAAACTTTCGTTACATCTCTTTTTTAAATCTTGCATGATTCAAGTCGGTACCATCACATTACTGTGAGCCTTATTTCGTTGAAAATTCTTGCATTTGATGTGATTTTGGGGATTGATTGGTTAACCACGCATCATGCTAAAATTGATTGTTTTTGTAAGGTTGTTAGTTTTCATATTCCTAACACACCTATTATACGAATTCAAATAACCAAACCACTAAAATTAGTCACTGTCATATCAAGCCATAAAGCTATTTGTTTATTGAAAAACGGATGTCAAGCTTTCCTATCCCATGTCACGGACTTGAACAAAAACACGTCAGATTTGAATACTATTTCTATTGTTAGTGAATTTCCTGATGTATTTCCTGAAGAACTTCCCGGTCTACCCCGTAGCGTGAAGTTGAATTCTTTATTGACCTTGAACACCGTACAAAGCCCATTTCTAAAACCCCATATCGAATGGCTCTATTGAACTTCAGGAGTTAAAGGTCCAACTACAGGAGTTGTTGGACATTGGTTTTATTCGTCCTAGTACATCTCCTTGGGGTGCTCCCGTGTTATTCGTAAAGATGAAATACGGGAGTATGCGACTTTGTATTGACTACCGAGAGTTGAACCATGTCACTATCAAGAATAGGTATCCGCTACCTCGCATTGATGACTGTTTAACCGATTCAAGGAGCACAATTCTTTTCAAAGATCGATCTTCGATTCGGATATCATCGGTGAAGATTAAAAGCGAGGATATTCAAAGATCGCCTTCTTGAACTTCGATGACGGGCATTATGAATTCTTAGTCATGTCTTTTGGATTGACTAATGCTCATGCTGATTTCATGGATATGATGAACCGTGTGTTTAAAGAATACTTGGATCAGTTCGTTGTTGTCTTTATTGATGACATCCTCAGCTATTCCAAAAGCCGTGAAGATCATGAGCACCATTTGAAGCTGGTACTTCAAAGGCTTCGTGATAACAAGTTGTATGCTAAGTTAAAAAAATGCGAGTTCTGGCTTGAGGAAGTAGCATTCCTTGGACACGTGGTGTCAAAACATGGAGTATCTGTCGACCCGACGAAGATTGAAGCCATACAAAGTTGGGAGCAACCAAAGTCGGTGATCGAAGTACGTAGCTTTCTGGGCTTAGCTGGTTATTATCGGAGATTCGTGGAAAGATTTTCTCGAATCGCTACTCCATTAACTCAGCTAACTCATAAAGATGTAAAATTCGGTTGGAACGAGGATTGCGAGAAGAGTTTTCAAGAACTCAAGAGAAGACTCATTTCGGCACTTGTTCTGACAATACCATCTGGTTCGGATGGATTTGTTATCTACAACTATGCTTCAGGCAAAGGGTTAGGATGTGTTCTCATACAACATGAGAAAGTCATAGCCTATGCCTCTCGGCAACTCAAAGAATATGAGAGGAATTATACTACTCATGATTTGGAGTTGGCAGCAGTCATTTTCACGTTGAAGATTTGGAGACACTACCTGTATGGGGAGAAAGTGGAGATCTATACAGATCATAAAAGCCTCAAATATTTCTTCACCCAAAAGGAACTCAACATGCGCGCAAGAACGACGTTGGCTCGAAATTTGTTGAAAGATTACGATCACACCATCCAATATCATCTGGGAAAGCAAGCGTGGTAGCTGACGCATTAAGTAGAAGATCATATGCGGGTACGAGTGCAATGTTGTTAACACAAAGGTCCATTTTGTATGACTTGCAAAGGATGGAGATAGAGATGAAGGCTCCAAGTACCCACGTGATAATATCAAACATGCGAGTAGAACCGACTTTAATTGATAAAGTTAAAGCTGCTCAAGCTACGGACATGGAGCTGATGCGTATGAAGAAGAAAGTGCAAGACGGTACTATTCCAGAAGCAAGAATCGATGAAGAAGGAATACTTCGAGTCAACTCCAGACTTTGTGTTCCTAACGATTCTGACTTGAAGCATAGAATCATAATGGAGGCACACAACACACCGTTTGCAATCCATCCTGGGAGTACCAAAATGTATCATTGTAACACCCCCCTCCCGAAAAGGAAAGGGAGGTCACATGCAAAGCACAACAAACCTCAAAATAAGTAACAGAACACTAACAACCTCATAATATTAATAGTGGTGATCCAATAATAAAGTAATAAGTACAATTCTCCAAACTGAGTCAAAATAATCAAAATCAAAAATCGAAACAACCTAGATGGTCAAAGGTAAAACTCTCATCACACTAGTCCTGAATCACCCCTTCAAACCTGCCGAAAGAAAAACACAGCATGAACCAATTGCCCAGTACGGATACAGATATACAAAAGATATACAACTGATATACGAAAACAACTGAGACAAAATACTGAACAAGCCTCAAGTGAAAATACGAACAAAAATACAATATCCAAAGATCTGAATGGAATATAGCTGAATCAACATAATTGACGAAACCAATAAAAGAATAAAGAAATAACGAACTAAAGTAACTAACTCAATGAATTGAACTGACCATAAACAAATAAAACTAATACAATGAAATAATCACAGCCATGTATCCTCACCTTTTCGAAACACCAGGTACGTACATCAATTTCGAGGATGAAATTTCATAAGGTGGGGAGGTTGTAAGACCCCAACTTTTTAATGAAAAAAATCAAATTTCCTTTATTTATTATTGTGAATAATAAGATATTAATTTGATATAATAACTTTGGTTATGGGTGAAATGTGAAAATTTGCAAAATAAGCAAGTGGTTATAAAATATTCATTTTGTCGGTGGAATATTCTTTCTGTCGGGGAGTATTAAATGATGATGGCAATGACCAATTGTGGGACCCATAACGGATAACTACGAATGAAGAAAATGACAAAATTGAATAACGGCAGAAGTTGTTATTCAATTAACTTTGTTGGAATACCCGATGGTTAAAGTAAAGTAATAATGTCTGGCGTTCAGACGCGATGGCATCCAGACGGTATTGCAGCATTATTGAATTATTGATCCCTACGTAAGAAGGCACTACTCAATAATTGTCACAGTAATTACTGTTCAATATTTTATTTTATTGATTCAATAATTGTTGCATTGATATTTTATATTATTGTTGTTTCAATTATCAATTATCGCACAATATCTCCTTTATCGGATCAAGAATTCAGATTATTTGGAATAATATTATTAGATAACATTATTGGCAATGTCTAGAAAGTTCTGTCAAGGAGAGGTTTGGTCACCTAATTGTGCGCCAGTAAGGAGAAATCCTTATTGGAAAGCCCTCTCTTTCCTGGGAACAGCCTAGTTGTCATAAATGTGATTCTGTAATATTATTTGTGAATAATTAATTATTGATTCATATGATAAGAAAATATTTATTTTATGTGGATATAAATGATTGATTTATTTATGTGGTTATAAATGAAGGAATTAATGTTGAGGTGTTTTATTAGTATTTTATCGGATTGGAGGTATTAAAAAATCAAACCATTATTTTTTGAGATATATCAGGAGTTATAAATTTTAATCCAAATAGTTGGATCGTTGTAATTTTTGGATATTTTATACATATATAAGTTGAGTATATGTCCACAAATTTTGAACCGTTAAAAATAAGCGTATGATTTGTTATGAATTTTAAGTGGTGGCTGATTCGGAAATCAAGTTATAAATCATTTTGGTGGAAAATTCTAGAATTGGTGGGCCCCACTCTTGGTTGGTGAAGAAATGTGCTAAGATTTTTATTCAAATGTGGTAGGTGGGAATAGTAGCGAGGTAAAGCCATCAAAGTTGCTTGAGTTAAGTCTCCTTGGCGTCTGCTAACATTTTCCTATAAATAGAGGGCTAAGTTAGAATTGAAAATCAGACCAGAAACAAGTTTTCTCTCTTTCTCTCTTTAGATTATTGAGTGTATTTTGTGAGTATTTAGATACTTTGTGAGTTTCTGTTAATCAGTGGAAGTTTCCTTCAGCCTTATACCGATATTCCGATCAGAAGTACTAATATTTTGAGGTAAGAGATATTATCTTCTTCTTAAATGATATTTTCTTAAATATCATTATGCCGAAATATTGTTATGAACTTTTTATCAAATTTGGAACTTTTTGTGTCGGGGTTACTATTCACGTATACGACACTATTCACGTGATATCAAGACTATTCACGAATGCAAAGACTATTCAAGAAAAATGAAATTTTCTTCTTTTTGTCCAAGTTGTCTATTATGGTTACTATCTTTGATTGTATCCACGTTGTGATCATTATTTTTGAATTCTGCTTCAAAATTGGTTATTTTGGAATATTATTGAACTTGGATAAATTATAATACAAATCCTTAATATTTGATCTGTTATCTCACTGGATTCGTTTTCTTTAAAATATTTTTCATCATCCTCGGTCCTAAATGATGATACAAATGAATATCTTTGGCTCATAGTGCAAAAGATGAATGATTACCTAATGAATATCTTTAGCAGTAGTGAAAAAGATGAGCAGGTGTTGAGATGAACATGATTATTGGTGATACAAATGAATATCTTTGGCCTCAGTAGTGCAAAGATGAATATTTGATTCAAGATATATATTGATTGATGTTACAGGGATAAAATATTGATGATGGACTTTTAAATCTTAGAAGATAGTAGAATTCTTTCTCTACTTGACTCTTCTAATGAATTGTTGTTTTCCGCTGCAGTTGTTGATCTAAAACTTGTTGTCTATTATAGTTTATTAGATTATTCCCTGTTGAAGACTAATGATAATTTGTTTGTATATTATCTTAGTCATAATATTCTTTACTGGGCTAGTTGAGCTCACCCATTTGTTCCATTTTTCTTCTCAGGAGGTGAGAACATAGCAGGAACTAGTCGGGGTACGGAGTGATGGTTCTAGAAAGCTGTTTTAGCAGTCCTAGCTATTTTTAAAATAATGTATCAATAATTGTAATGAGGACTCCTTTTGAGTTTTTATACTCTCTATTTGTATTTAAACTCACAGTTTAATGAAGTTGTATTTATTTATGTACCATGTATTTGGCGACTCAGAATAAGTGATGTATACCTATTTTGGGGGCGTCAAAATCAGAGTATTGGGCACTCGACCGAAGCATGCACGCACCTGATGGACTTGATAAAGAAAAATGTTCAGAATGTACAGTTGATACACTATGTAGCCGGTCAGGGTAACGCAGTGGCGCCTAGAGAAGAAAGCAACGATCACGATTAGGATACCCATCCTCCGCAGAACCCCCCCTCCCGAGGCGTAGTTGATGTCATTTCGGGGGGTTCCGTTGGACGGGTAACGGGAAGGAAAAGAAGTGGGCATTTAGGAGCAGTGCTATCGGTTACGGGGTCGACTACCAGAAAAGATCGGGCATATCCTGGAACGTCTGTCTCATTATTAGACGAGGATTACCCGACAGATCTCATCGAGCCATATGACGGTGCACTAGTGATAACAACTCAGGTCGGGATAGTTGATATGAAACGGATGATGATAGACAACGGGTCCTTGGTCGACATCCTATATACTCATGCCTACCAGAGGCTGGACCTACAAGGAAGGAAGATGGATCTGGGATGGGAAGGACCCTTGTACGGTTTTAGTGGAGACCCGGTGTATGTGTCGGGTACCATTGAACTGCCAGTCAAGTTCGGCACCACACCCAATCAGGTCAAAATAATGGTCAGATTTTTCGTCGTACAAGTAGATTCGGCATACAATGCGATCCTCGGGAGACCAACCTTGGCAGCCCTGCAAGCAGTAACGTCCATACCCCACTTCAAAATCAAGTTTCCAACACCGAACGGGATCGGGTAGGTAAAAGGTGATTTAGATATATCCCGAAGGTGCTATTGGAATAGCTTGATTTCTTCAAGGGTCGGGGTCAGTAAGCAGAAATAGACAATGGCCATTAGGCCAAGGAACTCGTCAGAAGATGTCCCAAGTGTCAGTTGAACAGCAATATCCCTCATCAACCACCCGAAGAGCTCTACTCAGTCCTATCCCCGATTCCCTTCGCAGTATGGGGAATCGACATCCTAGGGCCTCTGCTGAAGGCCAAGGGGCAAGTCAGTTTTATAATAGTGGCTATTAACTACATGATGAAGTGGGTAGAAGCCAAACAACTACAGAAGATCACCGAACAAGAATGCTTGAAATTTCTGAAAGATGGAGTAGTGTATCGGTTCGGCATTCCGATTACAGTAGTCTTGGATAATGGCAGACAGTTCGTGGGATCAAAATTAGAAAGTTTTTTTGAAAGAATTGGGGATTTAGCACCGGAAGACTTCAGTTGCCCACCCTCAATCAAACGGTCAAGTAGAAGTGACCAACCGAACCCTACTCAACGGAATAAAAAGAAGATTGGATGAGTTGAAGGGTCGATGGCCTGAGGAACTACTCAGTGTTTTGTGGGCATATCGGACAACTCCGAGGACAACTACTGGAGACTCTCCTTTCCGACTGGCTTACGGAATCGATGCACTCATACCAGTTGAGATCGGGTCCCCCACTCTTCTGGTCAGTCAGTACAAAGAACTATACAATGATGAAGGTCTGAAAACAAAGTTGGATCTACTGGATGAAGCCCGAGACTCGGCCATGCTGAGATTGGCTATTTATTAACAGAGAACAGCCCGACACTACAATCAGAAGGTGAAGCTGAGAAGGTTTGAGGTAGGAGATTTTGTGCTTCGGGAGGCAGACGCATCAACCCCCCAGAACGCAGACAATCTAATGCCTAACTGGGAGGGGCCTTATGAGGTAGTGGATGTACCGAAGCCAGGGACTTACTGGCTTCGAGCAATGGATGGGTCCGAGGTAAAGAATACATGGCATGCTGGAAGACTTTGAAAATATTACCAGTAAATGCATGTCTATTCTCCCATTCACTTATGTAATTTATGCAATTTATCAATGGAATAAAAACTTCTCTTCGAGAAATACTTGTACTTCATTTGAATTTGCACTACTTTACCAATCAGACACGCTTCGGACATAAACTGATCAGACAGTCCGGAGGGACCTAACTGATCAGAAAAGGTCACAAGTATAACTAATTGACAAAGTTACACATCCGATCAGATAAGCTTCGAGCGTAAAACGATCAGACAGCCCAAAAGAACTTAACTGATTGGTAAACGCCACTAGTATAACTGATCGATAAAGTTATAAATCCGATCTTGTAAGCTTCGGACATAAATTGACCAGACAGTCAGAAATGACCTAACTGTTCGATGAAAGTCAAACAAAACTAATCGAGATAACAATTTAGAATAATTTTTTACTATTCACATCAAACATGTTTTACAATTCTCGATCAGACAGGCTTCGGATACATATACCATCAGCCTAACAGATCGAGCAAATGACAAAACTAAGAAAAGACAAATTACAAGTATGAAAAATAAATACTAAGGTGGACCATAATCAGCTTCAGCCTCGGATTCCTCATCGGAGGAGTCAAGGATCGAGTCGTCCAGTCCGGCATCAACAAGCTTTGCTCGGGCCTTCTCCCGATAAGCTTCGACACCTTCGGCAAACTGGGCCATGATCTTATCAGTTAAGGCGGGCGAATCTTCGTATTCTTTGATAGTTGCCTGCTTGATGACGACCTGCTCCTCTAATAAAGCATTGTTCGACCGGATCAGCGTCTTCAGCTGGTCCTGCATCGTGCCGAATTGGTCCTCGATGGTGTGAAGATTTCCCACCAAGACCTTGTTCTCCTCAGCTAGCAGCTTCTTGTCTTGCACCAGCTTCTTGGCATGACCGTCGAGGCCGACGAACTCCTGTTGAAGTAGAGCATGTTGTTCTTTGAGTTCGGTGATCCCACGATCAGCCTTGGTTACCTTGTTACGAGTGTCGGCATGCAGATCTCTCTCTCTCTTCAATTCAGAATCCTGACCTCGCAACTCGGCCTCGAGAAGCAACACGTCATGTCTCAGCTGCATCTCCTTTTTAGTAGATTGGGCCAAAGAAGGGATAGCCCAAGCGAAGATGGCGTTGGCCTGAGTAAAAAGAGATAAATCAATCCCGACGAACGCAACATAACAATAGAGATAAAAATTTCCAAGTCGATCGGGAATACCTGAGTTTGAGCTCTGATGTAGGTAACCATATACTCTTCCGACGAATAGCTCTTGAACCGCTCGTCGTCGCCGGGAAGCTTGAAGTGGTCGAACAGGTTAAAGGGGAATATGTCCGCAGGACTCTTCGGCCAACAGGTAGTTGGCGACCCTTGGGAAGAACTGGCCTTGGAGGTAGGAGTGGATTCAGGGATCGGGCCATCCACCACATGAACTGGAGTAGGGCCTTCGATTAGACGAGGTTTCTTCAGTGGAGGTTCGAGGGGCCGATCCTCTGTCTCCTCCAAATCCTCGACCACCGTTACTATGGTATGAGGCGGGGGAGTTGGTTTTGGAGCTGGTTTTGGCTGGATCACATAAATGGCCTTGGAGGGGGCTCGGGCAGAAGAAGGCTTCTTTGATTTTTTCAGCAAGGCCATCTTGTCAGCCCCTTTCATCTTCAACACATTCTTTGTGGAAGGTTCGGTTTTGGATGATGCGAGAATAGGACCTGTGGATGACCCGACAGATAGTTCGATAATGAGAATAGCCTCATCATCAGGAGAATCATTAGCAGCAGGAGGATGGATGGGTTCGGCAACGATTGGCAGAGGGGTCAAGGATGCATCAGCCTCATCAGGCTTGAAGATAGTCACTACAACAAAAGATCAAGAGGTTAATAAAAAGGCAGTAGGGGGTCAGGAGGGTAAGAAAAAGAGCTCGGGATTGTTACTTACAGCCATGTTCGTAGAGCCAGGATTCGTTGGACACGATCCCAAGACCCTAACTAGTTTGCTTCAGCAGCGAGTAGAACTTCTTGAAGGTGGCAGAGCGACCCTTTGGGAACTTAATTACCTTCAAGGGCTGATCTTCGGGACAGGCCCAGTTCGGTAAGAGGTTGAGGTCGGTTCCCTTCATGAAGAACCACTGTTCATGCCACCATTTATTACTCGAAGGGGTCTTCACGAAGGTGGCTCGGCCAGGAACGCGGTTCAGATGGCGTAGGCCGGGTTCCTTCGATCGACCGACAGAAAACAGGACAAAGAAGAAGTCCAAACCTGGAGTGATGCCAGCTTCTTGGCACAGGGCAATGAAGCTGATAAGCTGGATGTAGGAGTTCGGAGCTAGCTGCGAGAACCCGATCCCGACCAGACAGAGGAAGGAGGAAATAAATTCGTGGAGGGGGAACCGAACTCCATACTTCAAGGCATAGAGATGGACGACCATCAAACCCCCTTCGAGACGCCAGAACATCCTCTCATTCGGCTCAGCCACTCGAAGCTTGTACTCTTGAGGAATATTGAATACGGTTCGAATGTCGGACAGCTGGGATTGGGTGATGGACGACTCGGTGTTGATAACGGCATAATCGGTCTCGGAGGCATAGAGACGGTGAATTCGAGTATCGACACTCTCAATATGAATGTCGGCCGGAGCCTTTGGTAACTCGACCTGGACCAGGTCGCCGGAGGTGAGTGTGGCAGTCCCGGTTAAAGTGACCGCCACGGGAGGAGGAGTGCTAGAATCAGCCATTTGGTGTTATTCGAAAGTTACAATGAGGCACGGAGGGGAGTTTTTAGAAAGAAAACGACAGGAAATGAAGGAATCTGGAGAAATAGGTATCTCGCCGGAAATCGCCCTTGCCGGAAAAGTTTCAGAGAGATTTGAAATGTTGAAGGCTCGAAAAAGTGACAGTGATGAGGACCTGAGGGGGTTTATGTAGCAGTGTCCGGACCACGCTTTTTAAGGCTGCTTATTTTATGTCAAATGGGGTCCAGCCCTAGGGAAACGTGTACCAGCTCGTTAACCGAGAAGAAACCGTTTGGGTTCCTAAGACAGCTCATCATTATGGCGTGACTATCCAAATTCGTGTCCTTTCAAGTCTCATGTCATAAATATCTTATAACAAGAGACAGGGGGGCAATGTTCGGGAGTGTTTTACCGATCCTCATGTTGGCTGTAAGCCTGGGCTGGAATCGAGGAGGTTGGGTCGATATGGCCGAAGATATACGGGAGGTCGAGAACGTTCGAGTTCGGACACCCGAGCCCAATAGGCTGGGATCCAGTTGTGATCATGGAGGTCGGGGTCGGGTCTTCGCGTCCTTTGGACCAAGGCCCAGACCGGTGCTTATGATGCCTGATGGGTTGGGCCTGCACAGTCGGACAGCCCACATGCAGGATTGGGCGTGATAAGGGGATTATATAGTTAAGGGCCTTAACCCTAATCATATATTGATAAGGCAACTCCAAAGGTAGCGTTGGAAAATGATTCTACTTGCACCTTTTAAGGAGGTTGTGTTGGACCCAAATATAGGTAAGTACCATATTTAGGAGTCCTATTCCGACTCGGAGAAGGATTCTAAGGTGATGGGAGTACTATAAATACGAGGTCAAGGTTACAATTAACAAGTAATACATCTTTGAGCACTAAATACTTAAGCTTCCATTGTTAAACCTTGTGAACGGCCTGTACTTATTCTTACACCGGAGCTATCCCCCGGCGGCACGGCCATCAAGCTTCAGTGTGATCTGTTATTGTGCAGGTTTCAGTGCGTGGATTTTGTGATTGGACGCGCAGACGAAACTTGGCGTTAACACTTAATATTCCCAAGTTTTGCAAATGAGACTCTTTTTGAGGGACGGAGGGAGTATATAATTTTCCCACAATGAAATAGTTGATAATACATTTTGTGAGCTACTTGTCACCATTCGTCATCCTGCTGTTATTAGGATTCGTTGCTGGCGAGTAAAAGCTAAACTCTAAAGCTATCAATCATAATGTCCCGGATTTTAATTTACGGGCCTTCAGTTTACGTCAGAGGTTTCATTAATACATGGTCCACATTGCACAAACTCTTCATATTTATTCCTAGAAGCCACACTGAGTAAGCTAATCTGTTGATGTGATGTAGTAAGTAGTTCTGGCATGTTGTTTTGAGTATGTAATGGCTTCTGTCACTTGTTTTCATTACATCTTAGTTTTTATTTTTATTTTGGTGTCTTTGCATTGAGATTACTGTATGCCGACTTGATCTATCTCCTTATATACTATGGCGCTTTCATTTCTTTCTGAAATTTGCCATTTGATTTTGTTTCCATTCACCTTTCCCCCAAATTTTTACTCTTTTCCTTCATGAATGACTGCCCACCCTTAAATTTTTATGTTTTTCAACTCAACTCGTCTGGGTTGGTGCTTCACCTAATTATATACTTATTGAAGCCTTGGTCCTTACTCTGTAAATTTGTTGCGACGCGACATAATGAAAATATTTCAAGAAACTGACAGTTTTGAATGATCAGATTTTACAGTTAATTGCAATAACAATGAGGACTTTAGGGCCAAGTGCAATGTTTTATCTGGCGGCTGCAGTATCTGATTTTTATGCTCCATGGGAGAGTATGGTAATGATATAACTGAGTGTGATATCATCTCACTTTTACTTCTGTTCTTCAGGATTCTTGTTACTTCAGGATTCTTGTTACTTTTGGTACTTGTTATTAGAATAAGCATCACTGCTTCTATTTTGTCAAATGCAGTCATTAATGCGACTAAGTCATGGTTGCTGTGAAAGAAAATGAGTAATTAAATTCCTTGTTTTAACAATAATTCATATGGATAATTTCATCATCTAAAAGTATTAGCATCATTTCACTTTAGATCTAAATGGAACCTAGGGCTGCAATTGGTAAGAAAGCTAGGTCCAGTAAAAGTTATTTATTGCACTATTTTATGTTCAACCAAAAGAGATTTTTTGCTCCACTTTTAACATGTTTCAAATGGAGTTCAGTTGTCTGCGTCACATTGCATTTGAGAACATTATGCACTCAGTTGTTTCGTAAAGAGCTTCATCCCAAACCATCTTACTTATCCTAAGCCATAGTATGATTTTTTATTTTTTGCTAGAGTATATATATTAGCCAACTAAATCTGAATTCTACTTTGGTGCTTCTTTCATTGAACTGCATCAAAGATGTTTTTTATTAAAAGGAGGGAAAAGCCTCCTTTTTGAATATTCAGCGTTACTAATGTGGAATATTGCACTCAAGTAATTTAACATTATTTTTATTATTTTGGTTTTTAAACCCCTCTAGTTATTAATTCATCCCATGCCTGCTTCCACTATTTAACTTCATTTTGGCCCAACTGATGCAAAGCTAAACATAAAATTGATGCATCCGGTCGTCCTTTGGATATGCGACTTGTTCAAGTACCCAAGATGCTTTTGGTGCTGAGGACAGATTGGGCTCCCATGGCCTTCTGCGTATCGTTTAAGGTTCGCTTATTTTCACCATAAATCATTTTTTCATGTTGTTTTTGAATTTACATACTCTCCATTCCAAAATTATTGCAACACTTATTTGGATCTACCAATTTTTTTGCAACATTTCTAAATTTGGCTACTTTCAACAATTAGATGCTTTACCTTTAATGGTCTCATAACAATGATAACTTTAAAGCTATTTGTCCCTCCATCATTATAACAATGTTTTCTACTCAACTTTACACAATCAATAATTTAAACTTTTGGCTGCAATTTTTTTTTTTAATATTATAGCATATTATTACAAGGGTGACAAATTGTATAAAGTCAACAAAATCCTTAAAATGGTTACAATAAATATGGGATAGAAGGGGTAATATCTTTTTGACGCGTCTTCTTTTGTGATTTTTTTTACCTTACTTGATTTTACGGCTAGAGACAAACATAGATATTCTCTTAAAGAAGGCTGACGTGGCCCTTAAAAAGTACAAGATGCACGCAGTTGTAGCAAATGAGCTTTTGACACGTAAAGAGGTGGTTACTGTTGTTACAAGTAGTGGAAATATCACAGTTTACCGTGACAAGTGTAAGTCCGAAGCTGAGGTTGAGAGTCCGCTGATTAAACTTCTTGTAGAGAGGCATTCAGCTCATATTGAGGATTCAATCATACTTTCTTGATCAAGCAACATCCCTGGATTGGTGGTATACAGCAGAAATTCGCAAAAGGACCCATTTGGTACTTGTACTCATTGTTTGGTTTCAGTTTTGTTCCTGAAAATATCTATTTTCATGAATCTCCTTATACTCTCACTCACCCAGATTTCATAATTCTCCCTATACTTTTGGACGGCAGGCTTATGTGGTGATGATAATGTTAAGAATTCATTAATTAAAAGACTAAAATACCCTTTATTTTGTACAATGGGACACAAAAATTGGCATGTTAACATTTTCTTTATTATTTTTAATTTTTAATGCCATGTCAACTGTTTAAATGAGTTGGCAATGTACGAGGATGATATTGATTTTGAAAAAGTATAGAGAGATTTAAGAAAATGGTAAAATGCAAATGTGGCAACTGAATTTTAGGTGTTTTTGGGTATTGAGTTTCTTTATTTTGATAAACGCAAATTGAGCCTATTTTTTGTTCGAAAAATTTGATATTGAACTCTCAGGTGCTATATGTGCGTTAACCTGATGATGTGGCACACGTGGTACAATTGACGTCAATTTTAATCAAATTAATTCCTAAAAATATGTCACTACCCAAATTTGATACCAAAACTTCAAGTTTGAGATTTTGGTCAAAAGACCACTCGAGCACTATAAGCTTAACTACTAAATTATCCAAAGAATATTGATATATACTAAATCAATTCTAACAACTAAATAAAACAAAAAGAGATGACGAACAGATGGGGAGTGGAATTATTTTGATAAATATTTTATAACAATAACAATAAAAAAGCATATTTTTAATGAGATTAAAGGGCAAAAAAGTAAATAACAAATTAAACAGTTAAAAATTACACAAATAACATGAATTAATAAATTATACAATTAAAAATAATTACACAATTAACTTAATAACTCAAATAATACACAATTAACATAGTTTAAACAAGTTAAAATAAAATACACCATTAACAAATTACTATAAAATAAATTCAGTAAACAAATTAGACAACTAAATTTAAAATAATGATAACATCTTAACACTCATCATCGACCGTACCCAAACCTTCATCGCCAAATACGAAGAGTCGTCTTCGTTCCCAAAATTTGAAATCCTCAGTCTTCGTGTCGCTCTAATAGGAGGAATCGAGGAAGCATGCCGCGGAATCAGAGCAACGATTGTTGCAGTGTCAACGTTTTTCTTTTTCTTTTCCGGTGTACTTAAAGGTTAGATCACCGGCTTTGTCGCGGGGAGTAAGTTGGATTGGAACCACTAAGTATGAAATTTTCGTCAATTTGACATGAGTTTCTTTTTATTTGTGCGTTTAAACCTTATCCTATTCTTTTTCAATTTTGGAAAAGCATTGCAATATCCTTAGATCCAACCTATGTTCTTGTATTTGTATTGTTGAAAAATTGATGATTCTGTTTGAATTAAAGTTTCCATAGGTAATTTATTTTTGTTTGTAATCACCATTGATGGTATATGTATATTTCATGGTGGCGGAGATGGGTGAACAGATGGGTTGGGTGCACAATAACAATAATAATAATTGTAGACACTCAAACTTTTCTGCACACCTGTTACTGACATTGCAGGAAGGCAGATTCATCTTTTAGAGATAACCCTGGAAGACAGCTCACATCCAGTCCGGATACTACCAAAAATTCAACCTCAACCCCGGAACACACACTGGGAATGTCAGGTCAAACCTCGGAGATAACCCTGAGGCATGCAGTTTCAATACCAGAAATTCCACCGGAGAAGACCGATCCATCTCGGAGATAACCCCGAGGTATTCAGTCTCAGTCCCAACATTGGGAGTAGCATTCACCAACCTTGGTAATAACCCTAAGGAAGGCAGTTTCAGTTCCGAAGATAACCCCAGAAATGCTTGTTTCAAGTGTATGTAATCAGCTTCAACCTTGGCACTCACACCAAGGCACTCAGTATAAGACCCGAACATAACCCCGTGAAGACAAGCACACCTCAAAGATGACACTGAGGACCTTCAATACTTGCAGCAGTCCAATCTCAGCGATAACCCTGAGCAACGTCTGCTTTATCAGCCCAAACCGGATATAACCCTGGTGAGGGGCAAAGTCGTCATCTTGCTGACTATTACGCAGGGTAACGGATAGAATTTAAAGCTTAAAGACCGGAGGGTAACGTCCCATCTTCCTGACTTCGTACAACCACTAATCCCGTGTCATTGCATAACTCTCGACAACGGCGGTCCGAAATAGGTCTTACATACCTCAATCGGATGCCCAGATTGCAATTCTGAAAGTTTGAGCAGACATTATAGTGCATACATGCACGTACTTTGAGACAACGTGACCCCGCGAAGCCCGAGGAAACCCGAGTAGCCGCAGGTACATCTACGGCCTAGCCCCCTCTATAAATAGAGGGCTTGGGGTGGCCATTTTAAAAAAAGAAAAGGCGAGGAAGCCTTGTCAAATTTGCTTCGTACTCACCCTATATTGAGTGCTTTCTCATTTTAAACACTTGTGAGCTCACATATAGCTACTTTTGTACCGGTGGGAGCCGAGTGTTCATCCACTTTAAAGATATAGAAGTCTTCTTTGGTAGCCTACTGTAAGCCTTCTCACACACTTTAAAGCATTTCTCTTCATCTTTGCACACACATTTCTTCACGTTGAGAGTCGTGTTGCGTGTGTTTGCCCAGACTTCGGTCTGTGGTTTTATTTCAGTTTGTATATACATATATATTTATATATATATATATATATTTATATATATGGACTAATATTATCGAGTTATGCCTCGATTGAGCCTGAACATTATCGAGTTATATGTCGAACTACATTCGATGAGCCTGAACTTTACGCTGGAGCGTTTCATTGCTTTAATATATATATATATATATATATACTATATATATTAACTGTTGTTTTAGGACTTTGTTCGATGAACACAGATTTTACATCCGGAAGCGTTTACTTGCTTTTTGCTATATATATATATATATATATATATATATATATATATATATATATATATATATATTAAATCACTTTAGAGTTTACTTTCGTGGCGGTTGATGGCTTTACTGACTTTATTTACATTTTTCGATCCCCATGGAGGTGCTTCGTGGTGATTGATCATATTCAGATATATATATATATATATATATATATATATATATTTACTGTTTTTATATATATACACTGCCATCGCTTTCATACAAATTGCAAAGATCATGTGAGCCTAGGAATCATGTGATCACAGATTCAGTCTATTGGATCTAGATTCGGTTCCTGTGATGGACATTTTCAACTGTAAGCAGCTTGTAAATTTATTTGCGGTGTCTAGATTTCCTCTGATGGTTTTCATACCCACGAGGGTTGATCCTACATAAGCAAAATAGCTTTGTAAAGTCCTTAAAAAGAAATAATGTACAAGGACTATAAATATAGAAAGATCGATCTTGTTAGGTTGATCTTATGATGTAATAGATAGGCTTGTCTGATCGTCGAGCACTGCACCAGAAGTCGTAGTCTGCCAGGTGAGTCAAGGTTAACTCGAGAGCTATCGAGGCTGAAAAGAAGTATGCAAGATAGTAGATCTCGGAGTTCGTAGACTGCCAGGGGAAACGAAGAAGGATCGTAGTGTATCGAGTAGAGCTTCCTCAGGATCGTAGTGTGCTGAGGAAGTCATGTTCAGAATCGTAGAGACAGCCTACCTACGAGAAGACCGATCATCTTCCAAAGCCAAGACAGAAACGTAGACTACACTCAAAGTCGTAGAGTCTACTGATGCCAAAGCCAAGTCAAGGATCATAGATCACACTCTGAGTTCGTAGAGCCTATTGATTATATGCAGAGATCGTAGTCAAGCAAGATCAGATGAAGACAACAAGCACAAGGCAAAAATCGTAGTGTCAAGATCTGATCTCAGGATCGTAGTGTCAGTACAAGCCGAAGCTGAATCATAGAGTGCAGAACTACGACCTAAGAAGAAGTGCTCACAATGCAAAGACAGAATCGTAGAGCATATACGGTTCTCAACGAATGAGCACTCCCAGAATGTCCAAAGGAACGATGCCTCTGGTTCAAGCTGCAAAGTTACATCCAAGGAAACCAGAGAGCACTCAACGAATGGCATGCAAGCTAACAGAAGATCTAAGCACCAACCCAATCAGCATCAAGATTGATTTGTGAAGCCATTCGAGATGAAGTCTTCCACAAGGAGATCAGAAGAAGACTTTGGTAACTGACTAAGGAAAGTCAGCAAGTGGAGAAGCTATCAAGTGAACAGAAGACAATGATCTTGGAAACAACCAAGATCGTAGTGTTTGCCAAACAAAGAAGGAACTGATGGAAGGTGAACCGAGATACTAGTCAGCCTCTGAAGAGCAAGGCTAAATTGATTAAGTGCAGGGTCAGTTCATTAATGATAAGTGAACGGGAGATCACAAAGAGAAAGCAAGCTGGACGCGATACAAATCTGAAGTGTCTTAATATTCAGAAGGGGACCAGAGCAAGGGATTAGGCCATCAGTCTCTGAGAACAGTCGAAGCAAACAAAAGTATTGAAGCACTGCACAATAGAAGGAAGAGGTGTACTACATTGGAGATCCAATCAACACTCTTCAAGATCGTAGTGTTAACTCTACCAATCAATGAGCAACACTCAACAAGACACTACGATTAGGTCCTCGAAGACGTGCATCAGAATCGTAGAGTTCGAACACCCGAAGACTGAAGCATTGGCAACGATTCAATGTGAAGGTTGGTATTCGGACTAAAGCTTATTGAGAGCATCGATGCAAAAGGACAACTTCTATTCGAGAAATCAGAAGGGGATAATAAAGTCTTCAACCTGCCCAAGACAGTAAAGTGACAACTCTGACGGGTAGGTGAAATAGTAGACTGCAATGTCAGATAAAGTATGACATGTCACATCAGTAGTCTACCTCAAGCAACTCGAGATCTGTGAAGATATTTGAATAGCCTTCAACGACTACTTTCCAACGGAATGATTGGGAAGGAGTATAAATCTAGAAGAGCTTCATAGATCGAAGGTTGCTGGAGTTGCGGAGTTTGGAGATAAGGTGGACTGATCTAAACCATGTGAGATAGTGAGTCCAAAGGCTCACTCTATGATCCACCAAGAACAGTCAGAAGACTGAAAAAGAGAGAAGTAGATGTGTGAGTTCTACTATGTAGAAGTGAGAGTTCTACTACACGAAGAGTGTTCTGAACTGCCGAGAGAAAGAAGAGCATCATGTCATCTTGATGTCCATCATGGGAAGACTCTAAGTACAATAGAGAAGAGCTCACAGTCATCTTAGCAAGTCCATCATGAGAAGGCATCAAGTATCAAGAAGGGAGATCACAAATGCCATCATGGTGACAAGCATGAGAAAGTTTCTAAGTACCGAGAAGAAGAACTTACAGTCATCTTGGAAACCTATCATGTGCAGCCATCATGTATTAAGAGAAAGATCTTCAAGGCAGTTCATCAAGGGATCATCAGAAGTGGTTGAGCTACCGAAGAAGCTGAGCATCATGCAACACTCAGCTGCACTTCAAGGATGATCAAGCCAAGCTGCTAAGGATAGAAGATGTTCAGAGCATGAAGACATCTTAGCAGCTCAGCACCGACTCCAACAATAACTCAACAAAGCCAGGGCCTGAGGGGTCCTTGTCCGAAGGGGCTAAACAAAGTAGGGCCAGAACGGTCCTTGTCCGGAGGGACTAAACGAAGTTCCAAGCTTGCTGGGCTTGAAGAGTTCCTAGGGAACTAGAGGAGTTCCAAGGTTGCTGGCCTTGAAGAGTTCTTAGTGAACTAAAGTCCCAAGGCTGCTGGCCTTGAAGGAATCTTAATGATTCAGGGTGCTGCCCTTCCTTAGTGGAAATCCTGCTAGTTGAAAGCAGAAGAGTGGATTAGGAGCTTGAGTCTTTGAACCACTTAAAACCCCTTGTGTCTTTCACATTATGTCATTTACATTATGTACTATAACTGCAATGTATGTTTTAACTGCTTACAACTAAACTTACTCTACGAACAATGTATGTATGATTATGAATATATCAATGAAGGGGATCTTTTACTTATTCCGCTGTGCTTGAAAAGATTCTTATGTTTTGTCATATGCTAATTTAATAGCTATACAAAATAATAGAGAAAAGTATTTGAAATAAAAAGGATCTATTCACCCCCCCCCCTTCTAGATCTATTGTGCCTACTGGGAACTAACAATTGGTATCAGAGCATGTTCTCATGCTATATTGAAAAGCTAATCGCTTTGAGTCTGATCCTAGGCACCAACATTGTTCTAAACTTAGTTTAGTAGTAAGTAACTTGTTATATGCAGATGAGCTCACATGTTGTAAATATTGTGTATAGGTTAAATGTGTATATACACCTGAAACTGCTCAGATTAGTCCATGGTCTCGATTGTTACATCAATATGACCAATCCTTGCCTACAGTCAATCTTGTAGTCTGAAGACCAGACGAGAGAGCTCAAGAGACATTAATGACAAAGATGTAAAAAGAACTAAAGATACTAAGATTCTCAGGCTGCATCTTCAAGACCTCGACTGATTGAATAAAGGCCAACAAGAGTAATAAGCTGTCAGGAGGAAAAGTAAAGCCATGCACATCAATACCTAAACTCAGTATATCCAAGATAAATGATTGTTTAGTAACTAACAGTAAAAAGGTACGGTTCCTCTCAATTAAATGCATACATCATAATTGCACCCTCTTATGAACTATAACAGTATTTTGTCAGGGAGTCATAATCCACCTAAAAAGGTGAAGAGAAAATGTAACCTGAGGATAGAAACTCAGATAACTATAAACTCTCTCTCCATCCAAGTTTTTGGTTGAAGATGACATCTTAAAGAAAATTTGAAATGGGTCATAAGAGTATCACAAGCCTAATGAATTTTACATGAAGTAATCTTTGCTGATGGGTTAGTATATGTGTACAAGCCTATGTTCTAAGTGTTTGAAAACCCACAGAGTATGATCAGTTCTACAAGAGGATCCTGCTGATTTGTAGAAACTGATCACCTCCACGAATCAACTAGATACTCATAAATCGTGGAGTTGATTCTTACTCTGTGAACACTTAAACATTGTGAACAAAATCCATTAAATGATGAAACCATCATAGATAGAGAGTGTGCTATTAAATGTCAAATCCTACACACACACACCATCATGCATCTCAAAATGTATTAGTTTAAGATAGTTGCATGCATGAATATGTCTGTTGGTGATAAATATGATGAATATCTAAATAAGAGGAACATGGGTTTAGAAAACTAACCTAGCAGGACCCATTTAAGTATTGGTACCAAAAGTAGAAATATATTTAAACCTGTAGGTACTTGGTCAGTCTGACCACACTAAGGAATGATGAATCAGAAGACTTCAGTCAAGAAGACTCAACCAGCAGAAGGCTAAGGACAATTCAGAGATGATTCTGATAAAGTTCCTATCTGTCCAAGACTGTCCTTGAAGACCCTCTGAGCTAACCAGAATGGAGCTCACATGGCTGCTAATCTATATATGAAAGCAGGTCATTCAACCAATGGTGAAAAAGAGTCCTATGTGCTCAAAAGTTAGCAAAGAGTGCTATATAAGAAGAATCCTAATGGAAGATCACATCAGAGGATCATCGAGCATCAAACAAGAGGAGTTCATTAAAAAGCAGAACTTCTAAAACTCAAGACTGTCAAAGAAGACTACATTCGTAGTAATGTCAAATGATCGTAGAGTGATCAGTCCTGAAAATACTCATCTCTACGATACAAGGAGATATACAAGGTTGCCTTCAAATGAACCTGAAGAAGAGGAAATCACATCTATCAAGGAAGACAGCATCAACTATGGGGAGCAGTGATCTGTTAAGGAACAACAGCACTGAGATATACTATGAAAAGATGTACCAAATACAGAGTCCCAAAATTTTGTGGCTGATGAACCAAATGAAGATCCATAGTCAGTAGGAACGTCTCAAAATGTACTACTGATAACCTTTTAGCCACCTAATCCATAATCGTGAAGTGCCTACGATCAAACATATGATCGTAGTGTAAGAGCAGGAGGACACCACAATTTCAGAAATGCAATTGCCTAAAGCTGGTAAAAGATCTCCCCACCAGAAAAGGTCGAATGAGATGTTAGTACAAATCACTTCTATAGCATTGCATCTAGAGTGCGCCTCAGGGACAAACCTGACCCTTAGCTCACTCTAAGAGGTTGGCCCTTCCTGAGCTACCTTGACCCAGAAGGAATACTTGATCAAGTTCATCTCAAGGACCAAGTCAGTCAACGATCATAGAGTCAAGTTTGAAGAAAACTAAACGATCACAGTGCAACCTCAACGATCGTAGTACAACCTCAGCGATCGTAGAATACAACTCGACGATCGTAGTTCTACCAAAGGGTACTCCAATTCACAAGTAGCTCGGAAAATGAGACATTTGCTAAACCATTCAAAATGAGGAGATAAGTTCGAATATCAGTGATTGAGCTATGCTGCATAAATGTAAGGATAGAAGTCAAAGCCATCCACTGCAGCATCTCGCAGAAGTTGATCGTTAAGTCAACAAAGGAAATCGTAGAGTCTTTAGCTGCCTTATCATACTACTCTACGAATCAAAAGGTCAACGGTCAAAGCCACGTCAATTAAACGTCTACTCTACTAAAAGGAAATATCTAACTAAAAAGTAATGGGGAGTTACAGCTCATTACTGGGCAATGTGCAACCAATGGACAGTTGACACATCACTGAGTATGCAGAGTTAGAAGGAACTGCCATAAAGACAATTTCAAATCTGCAGACAATTACCAAAAAGCTATCGAACCTTTCTCCCTCCCATTTTCAAAACCCTAGAATCCTCTCAAGTGCCAAAACAGTTAACCCTCCAGAGTCTTACCAAATCACAATCAGCCATCTCTTATAAACTTCTCTAAATAAAATACCCACATTCTTCTAACTGCTCAAATGGAAAACTGGCAAGTAATCACTGGCATTCAGCTCGGAACCAAATCGTTTGAGAAATCTGAAAAGAAGTTCAGGGATATTCTTGAGCTTGTGAAGAAGGCTGGATTCTCAGAATGCCTTGAGGCAAGTACTCGAGTATACATCGACCTGGTTAAAGAGTTCTACTCAAACGCCTCCATAAACTCCAGAACCCTGTCTACCAAGGTTAAAGGTCAGTCTCTGAAGTTAAAATCTTCTAACCTCAATCAATGCCTAGGTTTTCCTAACCAAGGGCTGAAGAACCTTGATGATGTCAATACTGAACAAGCGAAGGAGGTTATGGGGTTCCAAAGGAACCCTAATCTTAAAGACATGACGAAAAAGGAGTTTCCTGAAGAGTATGAGTTCCTTGCTGAAATAGTTGGAAAATGCATACTGTGCAAGAACACTGCACATGACACAGTGATTGACCAACAGTTGAAAATAATGTCAGCAATAGTTCTGAAGAAACAAATCGACTTTGGAGCTATCTTGTTCGATCAAATCTCCAAGTGGGTAGAAAAAATTTGAGAAGAAGAAGTCCACTGAAAAACCCCTGACCAAGGTGTTTCATGGTAGGCTGCTGAGTATTGTACTGAAGAAGAAGTTAGGAGGGAAAATCAAGGATGATGAGGGAGAAATTTTGAATGTGCACAAAGTGATGCCTCCACAATTATTTGTGAACTGGAAGAAGAACCCTAAGGAGAACAAAAGGCTGACAGCTGGGAGCAACAGCAAAGCCTATGCAAAGAAAAGGAAAACAGAAGAGGCAGAGAACTCTGAGTCTGATGACTCTAAACCAGCAGAAATCACACCAGCCAAGAAGAAATCCAGAAGTGTGAAGAGAGCCGGTAGTGTGAAGAAAGCTCAAACCTCATCAAGAAAAGTCTCCTCAAAGGACAAGGATAAAGAAGAAAAAGTCCTAACTGCTGAAACAACAAAGAGGAGAAGCAGCAGGTTGCTTCAAGGGCCAGTCAGCAAGAAAGCTAAGGTGGAAGACAAACCAGCCTCAGCTTCCCAAAACAGTACATCTGCTAATGAGAGGGACGTAGAGTCAGCAGAAGAAAAAGAAACAGATGTCAAGGCCCTGTCTCCACAGACAACATCCAGCAATGAAAATGAAGATGATGTGATGGAAGAAATTGCAGCATTTGCTGATAAAGAAGAATACTCAAGCCCCGTGGCTAATCCTCAAAGTAGTCACTCTGTGAATGAAGAAGAGATTCAAGATGACCAAACTCAATCTCTAAGTGCAACTGCCCCAATGACTCAAGATGATAGGTCAAGTAATGATGTGACTGAAGAAGAACTTGCCCCCTCCAATCCAGATAGCCACCTTGATGGCTCAGAAGATGACAAGTCCAAAGAAGAACTCCCAAGAAGTCTGTCTATTGAACCAAAGGAGTCAGATTCTGAAGAAGAAGAAGAGTCTGACTCTCCCAAACCTGAACTTCCAAGAAGAAGGAAAAGCTACAGACTGCAAGCTAAGTTTGCCTCCAAAAGGAGTAGTGGTCAATCAAATGCCATCATTGAATTGAGTGATGATGAGTCTGTATCCCAGGGAGAAAATGTTGAAGAAGAAACCAGTAATGAAGAAGATGAATATGAAGAAGATCCTGCTGAAGAAGGTTCTGAAGATGAAATGCAGGAAGAGGAATTCTCTGCTGAAAATGATCAAGAAAGTTCAGGCTCCGAGAGAGAAGAGATTGAAGAAGATTCTGGTTCTGCATCTTAAGAAGCAGACGAACAAGAAGATTATCCAATTCTCTCTCCTGCAAGATTTAGCAGAAGGATCGTAGTGGAAGTTTCAAATGATCTACCAGATGCTCCATCAGAGAGATGGGTGAACTATAGAAATGAGCAGCTCAAGGTAGTAAGAATGACTACCTTTGACATAGCCAAAAACTGGAACAATATGGAGCTAGACTACTCAACCATTCTCTACAATCCTGATGACTTACTGATGAGATGGTTCTTCCAGTGGATGCCATGGCTAAAGGCTCACACTGAAGGAGATGGAAGCTATCTTAGATGGTGCTTCTCTCACTTCCCAAGCATGGAACTGGTGGCTCAAAACATTCCAAGAGTAAAGAAGTTTGCCGCCAAACTGATCAAAAACCAGCCCCACTTCAAAGTCTATTGCTATGCTGAAAATCTCTATATCCCCTACGATCGTAGAGTGGATTCTGAAGGACGAAGAGTCATGACCAAGGAGCTGATCATAGAGACTATTCACTCTACTGCTGATGATGTTCAAGCCCAAAACCAGAAGCCTCCTTATGCTCAAGCACTACTATTAGACATTCCCTCATCCTCAACCAGTGATTGGAACTCAATGATTATTCAGATTCTCTAGACTTTCAAAAATCTGTCTAAGGATGAAAATCGTAGAGTCCAAACTGATGCTCAACCAGCTGCTGCCTAACAAAATGATCAAATTACCCTGGAGCAGGAACTACAGAAGAGTTATGTTGATCTAAGTGAGAAAATATCTCTGCTCACTGAAGAATCACAAAAGCTGACAGTAGCAGGAGATAATTCCTTCCAGCACAAGCTTCAAGCTACTTTGGCTGATGTATCTCTCAAACTCCAAGAAAGAGAAAACATCTATCAGAAGGCCATACAAAATCAGAAAGCAGATGCTCTACAAATTCAGAAGACCAATAAAGAGCAGATCCAAGCCTTCTCTGACAAGATTGACGACCTGAAGCAGTCTTTCTCAGTGCAACTTGAGCTAGGCCAGCAGGAACCCAAGGATGAAGTTGCCAACTCCTCCTACCTAATGGAGCAGCTTATGTCCAACATAGAGCAGCTCTCTCAAATGATTGATGACAAAAAGGGGGAGAAAAAAAGGCATGAAAAGAGGAAGAGCAAGAAGAGCAAGAGGAACTCAAAGAAGAGCAGAGGGATAGAAGAAAAGAAATCAAAGAAGAAGACATCAGCTGCAGAAAGAGTATCATCATCTGAGGGGGAGCCAAAAGATGATGATCCCATGATCGCAGAGTCTGAGGGGGAGCATGATAAGAAAAATGCTGAAGGGGAGCTAAGCAAAGACAGAAGGTCATCATCCCAGGGGGAGCAAGAGAAAGGAGAATAATCAGATGAGTAGCTGATCAGCAAACATCCTGGAAACATACAAGGAGCCAAAGAGGTACATCTCTAACTAGTTAGGTATGTTCTGGATCCAGGATGTAGAATGTATTAATATATAAATTGTCATATCAATATAAATGACATTCATAAGTATCTGTTTTAGAAATACAGCTACTCACTGTATATAAGATTCATTCATAACATGCATATGCACTTATTATTTTTATCATAATCAAATAGGGGGAGATTGTCACGAATAAACATGTGAATGATATTCCTATTTAATATATGATTTAATTATGATATATATATGAATGAATATGCAAGTATGCTTACATTAAGAAAAGCTGTAAAGTCCTTTGATAGATAATAGAAATATAGGTACAAGGACATAGAATGAATTGATCAAATATGTTAGGTTGATCCTACATAAGAAAAACAGCTTTGTAAAGTCCTTAAAAAGAAATGATGTACAAGGACTATAAATATAGAAAGATCAAGCTTGTTAGGTTGATCTTATGATGTAATAGATAGGCTTTGTTCGATCGTGAAAGCACCGCACTGAAGTCGCGATCGCCGGTGAGTAAAGGTTAACTCGAGAGCTATCGAGGCTGAAAAGAAGTATGCAAGATAGTAGATCTCGGAGTTCGTAGACTGCCAGGAGAAATGAAGAAGGATCGTAGTGTATCGAGTAGAGCTTCCTCGGGTTCATAGTGTGCAGAGGAAGTCGTGTTCAGAATCGTAGAGACAGCCTGCCTACGAGAAGACCGATCATCTGCCAAAGCCAAGACAGAAACGTAGACTACACTCAGAGTCGTAGAGTCTACTGATGCCGAAGCCAAGTCAAGGATCGTAGATCACAATCTGAGTTCGTAGAGCCTATTGATTACATGTAGAGATCGTAGTCAAGCAAGATCAGAAGAAGACAACAAGCACAAGGCAGAAATCGTAGTGTCAAGATCTGATTTCAGAATCGTAGTGTCTGTGACAACCGAGATTTTATAATTTTGACTTGTTATTTCAAAATTTACAGAGTACGTTATATGGCCATATGGCCCTTATACGTAACTTTAATATGTCAACCATAAATTTTTCTACAAAATTTCCACTTGTATATAATTATGCATGCTAAAACGAACAAAACAAAACTTGAATGTTTGGATTTGGTCTTATAACGAATCCGTAGTATTAAATTCTATGTTTTTGTTTAAAAACCTTCAAGAACATCAAGAACAGTACAATTTGCATAATTTAACTCTGTGATTATGTGTTTTAATGGGTTAAATTCACTCTATAAATGTTGGGTATTGATTATATATGAATTCTAACATGTGGGTATGTTTAATTTGGAGAATTAATGTTTATGTTATGTTCATTTCGCCTGATTCTGCGTTCTTTGCGAACTGGAAATTCAGAATCTGGAGTGTCGAGCTACGGCGACAACTCCAGGCCTGAGACTCGCGCCGCAACGCATAAACACCTTAGTCAGCCGGTATGCACCACGACATCATAGTTCCAAGACCAAGACAACAGTTAGCAGCTACCACTTAGCGTAATGTCCGTAAAATGTTTTTTTTTTGAATTGTTCAAGTATAGAAATGTGATAGCAACTTAGTCTAATGATCATAAAAACTTGTTAGACATATAATGAGGTGTTAAAATAAATTCTTAACACGTCCATAACACAATTACGTGTGAATTAATTGATTGAATGCATGGTTAACTTATTGTTCGTGAAGTCTTAATTTTTGACAATAAGTGTAGTAACTGACTAAGTATAGTCATGAATTCGAGTTAGACAAAGAGTAAACTTATGATGTTTAGTACATTATTATTGACTAGATTGTGAACGTTAATGATATGTGGGATTTAAATCAAAGAACGAGTTTTATTAAAGTGTAATCTACACACGAGGCAAGTTTCCTAACCCTACTCATTATCGTTATATGAATTATAAGTTGTCTCTTTTCATCGAGCAAGTTCTCGTTATTTTGACTAAGCCCATGTTGTTATATCAATAGTATATTAATTTTTCAAAGCATGATTTAGTTATACAATAATTGTCCTATTGTATACCTATTGAGATTATTATTTAATTTAATTATCATTATTGTTGAACCTTATTAGACTAGCGAAACCTTATTGATTCGACTAGTCCATAGTTGATGAACGTTCTAAATTTCAAAACCCTTATTGAATTATCCAAACAAAACTTCCTTTGGTGCGGACTCGAATGTCAAACTGAGATGAAAAACCCTGCAAAGGGATTTACTTATGTGTTAGCATTAAGATATTGTGCACAGTATGGTACTAAGGGCTGATCCCCCTAAGTATAAGAAGAGTCCATAGTCTTATGACTGTTAAAGGTTTCAAGTATAACCCTTGATAACCTAGGACATAGTTCAAGGTCTTATGACCCTCAGAAATCTTTTGATTCTTGTTATTCATTCTTGATTCAAAAGTTGAGCTTTTATTTCAAAAGTCTTTGATTCACTCGCATGTTATTATACATTATTATTTCATTATTTTACTTGTGGGCAATAGTGCTCACTCTTGCGTAATAATTACATTGCAGTTAAGAAGGAATTATTATTTCATTATTTTATATGATGATGTATTTATGTTTAAGACTTAAGTTAATGATGTTGTTTAAGACTTATTTGTTTATGTTTCCGCACAGATGTTTAAGGTTAGCTTAACCAGGGATTGTATTTACTATTCGGATGTTGTAACCCCATAAGGGGAGGATTATATTTCTATCTATTGCATGGTTTGTATTTTTTACGGGTAGATAGATAGATGATATTTTTACAGTGAACACCAAATCCCGTGGAATTGAAGTACCCGTATTTGGGGGTGTCACAAGTTGGTATCAGAGCCAGGTTATGAACCTTAGGTGGGGGAAGAATCTTAGATAGTAGCCTTATAAAAAGAACATAGTGATGGAAAACTCTTATCGAGTTCTAGGAAATGAATATTTGTAATTCATTGAAGATAATAAAATATTTTATGTGCTTATGTGTTAAATTATGTGCTCACTAGTATGACTTAGTAACTAAAACTCAAAATTTTGTTGTCAGGATGTCTGACGTTGGAGGAAATAGTCGAGCAGGGGAGGAGGAACCCCGAGTACCTACAGTACCTATAGAGGAGGAGCCTAGAGACATTCATGTCGTTAGGGAACAGTTGGTACAGAGGGAGTCATCTCCATTGATCACCGTTGTTGGTCAGGAGCATGAACCTGAGACTGATCCTGAGGAGGAATTTGACGAGGAAGAGGAAGAAGAGGAGTTTCCACAGCACTCCATTGATGCTGAGATGTACGACACATTACACAACCGTAACGTGGAGTTACGAGATGAGGTCCAGGATCTGACTGAGCAGGCTATTATTCAGTAGATTACTCTAGACCAGAAGGAGGGGGAGATTTCGACTCTTCACTCATGACTGGGAAATGTAGAATGGGATTTGGTCCACAAGAAGGGTCAAACCGAAGATAAGACCGAGGAGATAGAGAAGCTGAAGAAGGAACTGAAGGAAAGCTCTGAAAGGCTAATCATAGCAGAGGAAGGCCGAGTGAGAGAGTCACGTTGTGCTGATCTTGTGGAAGAGGATGGTCGTGCAAAGAAGGCGAAGCTTGGGGAGACATACTCTACACTTAATCATGCAATGGATGAGGCCCAGGATCGAGTTTTGAGGTACCCCATCCAGTTCGAAGGACTTCCATCGTATATGCTGGATCGCAGGACGATGTCTCGTATCATAGAAGAGGAGCGTAGCATGACTATTCAGCGCCTTGATAGACAGGGATAGAATTTGTTTAATTATGTGAAAGACTTAACTAGTTTTTATATGTAAATTCCGATGTGTTTATGAACGAAGGAATATTTTTAATATTTTAAATCCTGTAGATTCTTTATCTCAGGATAGATGATGTAAATAGCAGTGGTGCTATCGTTTGATGTTAAAACTTTTTGTTTGAATGAATATATATCAAGTTGTTTGAAATAATGTGTTAAATGATTATATTAAATTGTTGAGTTAAGTCTTAACTATTTAGAGAATTTAATAGAGATTTAATAAGCGTATATCTTAACAGAAATATGCCGCCAAGAAGAAGACAACAACGTCAACCAGCTCAGGAAGAGTCTACGAATAACAACAATAACGCCAATGCTAATCCTGTTCAGCAATTGGTTAACTTGCTAGCTGGAGCAATGAATAATCAACCTCAACATCCACCAAATACTACGTTTAAAGATTTCAAGGCGGTGGGACCGCCAGAGTTTAAAGGTTCCATGAACCCGATCGAGGCTCAAACGTGGGTTATGGAGATGGAGAAGGTTTTCGACGTTGCTAAGGTTAGAGAAGACCAGAAGACCACTTTTGCAACGTTTATGCTGAAGTCTGAAGCTAGCTATTGGTGGCAAGTAAACAAAGTGCGAGGAGGTGAAGGTGTAATTACTTGGGAGAGATTTAAAGAAATGTTTTTCGAGATGTATTTCCCAACCAGCTCACAGAACCAGATGGAGGTTCAATTTCTGGAATTGAAGCAAGGGAATATGTGAAATACTGATTATGCGACTAGATTCAACGAGTTGGCGAGTTTCGCCCAAGTATCAAGTACACAGACTGAGAGAAAAGCGGAAAGATTGAACAAGGACTAAAGCCCTAGGTATATAGTAAAGTATCAATGTTTCAGATAAACACTTTTGCTGGAGTACTGGAAAAGGCCATCCTCGCTGAAGGTGGAAGCGATGTGGTGACCAAGTACAATCAAGATCAGAAGAAGAAGAAGAGTGAAGGTGAAGGAAATAACAAGACTAGTGGAAGTGGCACAGGAGGTAGTAATTTTAATCAGAAGAAAATGTGGAATGAAAACTCGTCATCGGGGAATCAACAAGGAATTCAGAAGAAAAGAATCAAAACATGCCCGACCTGCGGGAAAGCTCATCTGGGAGTTTGTATGAAGGGAAAAAGAGTGTGCTACAATTATGGTCAGGAAGGCCACATAGCACCTAACTGTCCTAACCCAAAGAGAGGTGCTTGTTTCACTTGTGGTTCGAAGGATAATCTGGCAAGAGACTATCCTAAGAAGGGATCGGAAGGGTCAGGATCAGGAGGAAACCGGGGAAACAACAGTGGAAATGCCTTAACTATCATCGGACCAACCGCAACAAACCAAACGACTGCCAAGACTTTCAACATGACGGTGCAGGATGCAGTTCAGTCTCGTGATGTGGTGTTAGGTATCATTTCGATCAATAAAATTAATGCTTATGTTTTATTTGATTCGGGTGCTACTTGTTCCTTTATATCTGATAACTTTGCTAAGAATTTAGATTTGCCTAAGGATGAATTGGATTACCCCATGAACATAGAAATTGTGAATAGAGAAATAATCCAATTATAAATACGTAAATAAGAACTGTAGAGTGGATATTAAGGGTAATATCATGAACGTAGATCTTATCTCTATTCGACTTGTGGAATTTGACGTCATATTGAGAATGGACTGGTTATTCAATTACGGGGCTGTAATTGATTGCCAAAAGAAGCGTATTAACCATATGACTCCGTCAAAGGTTGTGTTTTATGGTAGCAAGTTGCCTAGACAAGCGAGTTGTCTGACGATAATGTAGGCCAGGAAGTTGTTAAGACAAGGCTGTGTAGGATACTTAGCTTACATAGTCGACAGTCGAAAAGAGAATCCAAAGGTAGAAGAGATACCGATTGTGAGGGACATCGTCGACGTATTTCCAGACGATTTGCCAGAACTTCCACCAAATAGAGAGGTAGATTTCGTGATCGATTTGGCGCCCGGAATTGCTCCAATATCGAAGGCACCATCTTAGAATGGCACCGATGAGATGAAAGAATTAATGGTACAACTACAAGAATTATTGGACAAGAAGTACATTCAACCAGAAGCGTATCGTAGTGGGGAGCGCCGGTGTTATTTGTGAAAAAGAAGGACGGATCGATGCGGCTCTGCATTGACTACAGAGAATTGAATAAGGTCACGATTAAGAACAGATATCCATTACCGAGGATCGATGACCTATTTGATCAATTGAAGGGAGCGAGATACTTTTACAAGATAGACTTGAGGAGTGGTTATCATCAACTGAAGGTGAGGCCAGAGGATGTACCGAAGACAGCGTTCAGAACACGATATGGTCATTATGAATTTTTGGTAATGTCGTTTGGTCTTACGAATGCTTCTGCAGCATTTATGGGACTAATGAATGGGGTGTTTAAGCCGTTTTTGGACAAGTTCGTAGTAGTATTTATAGATGACATTTTGGTCTATTCAAAAACCAAGGAAGAATATGAAGAGCATTTGAGATTAACAATAGAAGTATTGAGAAGAGAAAAGTTGTATGCCAAGTTCTCAAAATGCGAATTTTGGATTGAACGAGTGCAATTTCTTGGGCACGTGATCGATAAAAATAGAATTTCGGTAGATCCCTCCAAAGTCGAAGCCGTGATTAACTGGGATCAGCCGAGAACGCCGTCGGAAGTACGAAGTTTTCTTGGATTGGCAGGATATTATAGAAGGTTCATACAATACTTTTCCAAAATTGCAACTCCGTTAACGAATTTAACTCGAAAAGCTGTGAAATTTGTTTGGACGGAGAAGTGTGAGGAAAGCTTTCAAGAATTGAAGAAGAGGTTGAGTACAACACCTGTGTTGTCTCTTCTGGACGAAACAGGAAATTTTGTTGTTTATAGTGATGCGTCGCATAAAGGACTTGGTTGTGTGCTGATGCAAAATGGCAAAGTCATTATGTATGCATCACGACAATTGAAGGATTATGAGAAGGGATATCCGACCCATGACTTGGAGTTAGCTGCAGTTATTTTTGCTTTGAAAATTTGGAGGCACTATCTCTACGGGGAGAAGTGTGAAATATATACGGACCACAAGAGTCTGAAATATATTTTTACATAGAAGTACTTGAATATGCATCAAAGAAGGTGGTTGGAATTAATTAAGGATTACGACTGTGAAATTTTATACCATCCAGGTAAAGCATATGTGGTTGCCGACGCCTTAAGTAGAAAGGGTCGGGAGAAATTGATGATGTTGACTGCTCAGGAGGAGCTAATTGCAGAAATGGAGAAACTGGAGTTAGAAGTGAAGTATCCTATGGAGATTGATGAGAAGCTATTTCAGATGCAATCTGGTACAACTCTACTAGATAAAGTAAAGGAGGCTCAGCTTCAGGACGAAGATTGTAAAAAGGTGACAAAGAAGATATTTGAAGGAGGCAGGCAAAGATTTAAGATGGATAAGGAAGGAATACTGAGATTTGAAAGCAGAATTTGGGTTCCGCCAGTACAAGAAATTAAGGAAGAAATTTTGAGCGAGGCTCATAGTTCACGATATTCGATTCACTCTGGTAGTACCAAAATATACCAAGATCTTCGACAACATTTCTGGTGGCCAAATTTAAAATGAGATGTTGCAGAGTGTGTTGCCAAATGTCTGACCTGTCAGAAAGTAAAAGCAGAGCATCAGAGACCGAGTGGATTGCTACAACCGTTAGAGATCCCAGAATGGAAATGGGAACATATTATAATGGACTTCGTGGTTGGCCTTCCGACGACTAAGAAAGGCTATGACGCAGTATGGGTTATCGTTGACCGACTGACGAAATCCGCACACTTCTTTCCGATCAAAATCAGATTCAATTTAGATCAGTTAGCGAGGTTATATGTAAAAGAGGTTGTTTCGAGACACGGAATGCCGGTGTCAATTGTTTCCGATAGGGATCCGCGCTTCACATCGAATTTCTAGAAACGTCTTCAGGAATGCATGGGTTCGCAATTGCGAATGAGTACAGCATATCACCCTCAGACAGATGGACAGAGTGAGAGAATGATTCAGACATTAGAAGATATGCTAAGAGCCTGTGTAATGGACTTTAAAGGAAATTGGGATGATCACCTACCATTAGTAGAGTTCGGCTACAACAACAGTTACCACACTAGTATAGGCATGCCGCCTTATGAAGCGTTATATGACAGAAAGTGCATAACTCTACTTTATTGGGATGAAGTTGGCGAAAGACAATTGCTAGGGCCAGAATTGGTACAGCAGACAGCAGAAATAGTCAAAGTGATCCGAGCACGACTGGTAGCTGCTCAAGATAGATAGAAGAAATACGCTAATCCACATCGTAAAAATATCAAATTTGAACCGGGTAGTTACGTGTTCTTAAAGGTCTCTCCTTGGAAGGGAAAGATTAGGTTTGGAAAGAAAGGAAAATTGAGCCCAAGATTCATTGGACCCTTTGAAGTACTACGAAGAATCAGAGAAGTCGCGTACGAGGTAGCCCTACCTCCAGCACTCGAGAATGTCCACAACGTCTTCCATGTTTCTGTTTTATGACCCTACCAACCCGATTACAAGCATGTAATTGAATACGAACCCCTACATTTTGAAAAAGACTTATCCTACGAAGAAATTCCTGTTCAAATTGTCGACAGAAAAGAATAAGTTCTCAAAAATAAAGTAATACCTTCTGTTATGGTAATTTGGAGGAACCACAACGCTGAAGAAGCTACGTGGGAACTCGAAGAGAATATGATGAAGAATTATCCTCATTTATTTACTTAGATTATTATAAGCGATTCTGGGGACAGAATCATTGTAAGGGGGGAGAATGTAACGGGACGAATTATTTGAGTTGTGATTCTGAGGACAGAATCCTTTTAAGAGGGGAAAGATATGACAACCGAGATTTTTTAATTAATTTTAATATTTATTGAATTGAATAAATATTTTTTGATGAATAAATTATTAGATTAAATGATTAATTGATGAAGTTGTGATAGATTAATTTAATTATATGTGTTACATTTATTAAATTAATGTGGAGAATTTTATTATTCGATATATGTAATTATGTGAGCTTATTGTATTAAAAGAAATACTTAATAAGCCTAATGTTATTTTAATTAATTTAATTATTAATTAGAGAGTTAATAATTTGACATTATTAATTAATGAGAAATTCAATTATGTGACTATGTGAATTTATGAGAAATTATTATATTTTATTTAAAGTAAATTAAATAAGATATTGATTTATTTTATGAAGGAGTGTGACATTAATTAAACTATATGATAAAGCTTTATTAAATTAAATTGTTTTTGAAATCTATTCTAGCTAGCCAAACGGAGCCCTAATGGGAGTTGGGGAGCGATTAACCGTGATGGGTGGCGACCTCCATCCATATACGTCGATCTTCTCCTTTATTATCATATACGTCTTTTTCTTTTCTTTTATTCTTCTAAGTCTAGCAAAGGAAATCACAGAGAGAATTAAGAATTTTTGAGAGAGATTGTGAGTACTGTGATTGAAGTAGAGAGAAATTGTCATCCTTGTTCATCTACTCTTTGGGTAATTCTCTCCAACCCAATTCTCATATTTCACGTCATTTAGTTTTTATGAAAATGGCTTTCATTCATCTTGTAAAGTCTCTGTAATTGGGAAATTGTGTTGTTATATGGATATATGTAATAATACGATTAGCATAACATGTTTTATATATATTGTATATGGTTCCATATCATAAGTTTCATAATATTATGACTTGTTATTTCAAAATTTACAGAGTACGTTATATGGCCATATGGCCCTTATACGTAACTTTAATATGTCAACCATAAATTTTTCTACAAAATTTCCACTTGTATATGATTATCCATGCTAAAACGAACAAAACGAAACTTGAATGTTTGGATTTGGTCTTATAACGAATCCGTAGTATTAAATTCTATGTTTTTGTTCAAAAACTTTCAAGAACATCAAGAACAGTACAATTTTCATAATTTAACGCTGTGATTATGTGTTTTAATGGGTTAAAATCACTCTATAAATGTTGGGTATTGATTATATATGAATTCTAACATGTGGGTATGTTTAATTTGGAGAATTAATGTTTATGTTATGTTCATTTCGCCTGATTCTGTGTTCTTTGCGAACTGGAAATTCAGAATCTGGAGTGTCGAGCTACGGCGCCAACTCCAGAACACGAGACTCTGTGTCAGTAACTCCACTGCATGCATAACGCCGGACACCTTAGCCATTAACGCATACCAGACTGCAGTGAAGACCAGTCTGACGGTGGGGCCACAGTGCCACTTAGCAGAATGTCCAGAAAATGTTTTTTTTTGAAGTGTTCAAGTATAGAAATGTGATAGCAACTTAGTCTAATGATCATAAAAACTTGTTAGACATATAATGAGGTGTTAAAATAAATTCTTAACACGTCCATAACACAATTGCGTGTGAATTAATTGATTGAATGCATGGTTAACTTATTGTTCGTGAAGTCTTAATTTTTGACAATAAGTGTAGTAACTGACTAAGTATAGTCATGAATTCGAGTTAGAGAAAGAGTAAACTTATGATGTTTAGTACGTTATTATTGACTGGTATTGTGAATGTTAATGATATGTAGGATTTAAATCAAAGAACGAGTTTTATTAAAGTGTAATCTACGCACGAGGCAAGTTTCCTAACCCTACTCATTATCATTATATGAATTATAAGTTGTCTCTTTTCATCGAGCAAGTTCTCGTTATTTTGACTAAGCTCATGTTGTTATATCAATAGTATATTAATTTTTCAAAGCATGATTTAGTTATACAATAATTGTCCTATTGTATACCTATTGAGATTATTATTCAATTTAATTATCATTATTGTTGAACCTTATTAGACTAGCGAACCCTTATTGATTCGACTAGTCCATAGTTGATGAACGTTCTAAATTTCAGAACCCTTATTGAATTATCCAAATAAAACTTCCTTTGGTGCAGACTCGAATGTCAAACTGAGATGAAAAACCCTGCAAAGGGATTTACTTATGCGTTAGTGTTAAGATATTGTGCTCAGTATGGTACTAAGGGTTGATCCCCCTAAGTACGAGAAGAAGAGTCCATAGTCTTATGACTGTTAAAGGTTTCAAGTATAACCCTTGATAACTTAGGACATAGTTCAAGGTCTTATGACCCTCAGAAATCTTTTGATTCTTGTTATTCATTCTTGATTCAAAAGTTGAGCTTTTATTTCAGACGTCTTTAATTCACTCGCATGTTATTATACATTATTATTTCATTATTTTACTTGTGGGCAATAGTGCTCACTCTTGCGTAATAATAACATTGCAGTTAAGAACGAAAGGTCCGACGAGCCTTCTTCTAGCAAAGGCAAGGGCAAGATTAACAAGTGATGAAGACTTGTTGTTTTATATGATGATGTATTTCTATTTAAGACCTAAGTTAATGATGTTGTTTAAGACTTATTTGTTTATGTTTCTGCACAGATGTTTAAGGTTAGCTTAACCTGGGATTGTATTTACTATTCGGATGTTGTAACCCCATAAGGGGAGGATTTTATTTCTATCTATTGCATGGTTTGCATTTTTTACAGGTAGATAGATAGATGATATTTGTACAGTGAACACCAAATCCCGTGGAATTGAAGTACCCGGATTTGGGGGTGTCACAGTGTCTGAACAAGCCGAAGCTGAATCATAGAGTGCAGAACTATAACCTAAGCAGAAGTGCTCACAATACTAAGACAGAATCGTAGAGCATATATGGTTCTCAACGAATGAGCACTCCCATAATGTCCAAAGAAACGATGCCTATGGTTCAAGCTGCAAAGTTACATCCAAGGAAACCAGAGAGCACTCAACGAATGGCATGCAAGCTAATAGAAGATCTAAGCACCAACCCAATCAGCATCAAGATTGAGTTGTGAAGCCATTCGAGATGAAGTCTTCCACAAGGAGATCAGAAGAAGACTTCGGTAACTGACTAAGGAAAGTCAACAAGTGCAGAAGCTATCAAGTGAACAGAAGATAATGATCTTGGAAGCAACCAAGATCGTAGTGTTTGCCAAACAAAGAAGGAACTAATGGAAGGTGAACCGAGATACTGGTCAGCCTCTGAAGAGCAAGGTTAAAGTGATTAAGTGCAAGGTCAGTTCATTAATGATAAGTGAATGGGAGATCACAAGGAGAAAGCAAGCTGGACGCGCTACAAATCTGAAGTGTCTTGATATTCAGAAGGGGACCAGAGCAAGGGATTAGGCCATCAGTCTCTGAGAACAGTCGAAGCAAATAGAAGTATTGAAGCACTGCACAATAGAAGGAAGAGGTGTACTACATTAGAGATCCAATCAACACTCTTCAAGATCGTAGTGTTAACTCTACCAGTCAATGAGCAACACTCAACAAGACACCACGATCAGGTCCTCGAAGATGTGCATCAGAATCGTAGAGTACGAGCACCCGAAGACTGAAGCATTGGCAACGGTTCAATCTGAAGGTTGGTATTTGGACTAAAGCTTATTGAGAGCATCGATGCAAAAGGACAACCTCTGATCGAGAAATCAGAAGGAGATAATAAAGTCTTCAACTTGCCCAAGATAGTAAAGTGACAACTCTGATGGGTAGGTGAAACAGTAGACTGTAATGTCAGATAAAGTATGACATGTCACATTAGCAGTCTACCTCAAGCAACTCGAGATCTGTGAAGATATTTGAATATCCTTCAACGGCTACTTTCCAATGGAAGGATTGTGAAGGAGTATAAATCTAGAAGAGCTTTAAAGATCGAAGGTTGATGGAGTTTCCAAGTTTAGAGATAAGGTGGACTGATCTAAACCATGTGAGATAGTGAGTCCGAAGGCTCACTCTACGATCCACCAAGAACACTCAAAAGACTGAAAAGAGAGAAGTAGAAGTGTGAGTTCTACTATTTAGAAGTGAGAGTTCTACTACACGAAGAGTGTTCTGAACTGCCGAGAGAAAGAAGAGCATCATGTCATCTTAATGTCCATCATTGGAAGACTCTAAGTACAATAGAGAAGAGCTCACAATCATCTTAGCAAGTCCATCATGAGAAAGCATCAAGTATCAAGAAGGGAGATCACAAAAGCCATCATGGTGACAAGCATGAGAAAGTTTCTAAGTACCAAGAAGAAGAACTTACAGTCATCTTGGAAACCTATCATGTGCAGCCATCATGTATCAAGAGAAAGATCTTCAAGGCAGTTCATCAAGGGATCATCCGAAGTGGTTGAGCAACCGAAGAAGTTGAGCATCATGCAACACTCAGCTGCACTTCAAGGATGATCAAGCCAAACTGTGAAGGATAGAAGATGTTCAGAGCATGAAGACATCTTAGCAGCTCAGCACCGACTCAATCAATAACTCAACAAAGCTAGGGCCTGAGGAGTCCTTGTCAGAAGGGACTAAACAAAGCAGGGCCAGAAGGGTCCTTGTCCGGAGGGACTAAACGAAGTTCCAAGCCTGCTGGGCTTGAAGAGTTCCTAGGGAACTAGAGGAGTTTGAAGGCTGCTGGCCTTGAAGAGTTCTTAGTGAACTGAAGTCCCAAGGCTAGTGTCCTTGAAGGAATCTTAATGATTCAGGGTGCTGCCCTTCCTTAGTGGAAATCCTGCTAGTTGAAAGCAGAAGAGTGGATTAAGAGCTTGAGTCTCTGAACCACTTAAAACCCCTTGTGTCTTTCACATTATGTCATTTACATTATGTACTATAACTGCAATAACTGCTATGTATGTTTTAACTGCTTACAACTAAACTTACTCTACGAACAATGTATGTATGATTATGAATATATCAATGAAGGGGATCTTTTACTTATTCCGATGTGCTTGAAAAGATTCTTATGTTTGTCATATGCTAATTTAATAGCTATACAAAATAATAGAGAAAAGTATTTGAAATAAAAAGGATCTATTCAACCCCCCCCCCCCTTCCAGATCTACTGTGCCTACTGGGAACTAACAAAAGCCATCAACCGCCACGGAGGAAACTCCAAGCGGGACGAAACGTAAAGAAAGCTGTAAAAGCGATCAACCGCCATGAAGTAAACTCCAGGCGGGACGAAATATATATATATATATATATATATATATATATATATATATATATATAAAAGCAAGTAAACGTTTCGGATGTAAAATCCAGGCTCATCGAACAAAGTCCGACAACAGTTAATATATATAGTATATATATATATATATTAAAGCAAGAAACGCTCTAGACGTAAGTCTAGGCTCATCGAACAGAGTTCGACACACAGTTCATATATATATATATATATAAGCAAATAAACTCTCCAACCCGAAGTCTAGGCTCAATCGAGGCATAACTCGATAATGTTAGTCCATATATATAAATATATATGTATATACAAACTGAAATAAAACCACGGACGAAAGTCCGGGAAAACACACGCAACACAACTCTCAACGTGAAGAAGGGTGTGTACAAAGATGAAGAGAAATGTTTTAAAGTGTGTGAGAAGACTGACAGTGGGCTGCCAAAGAAGACTTCTATATCTTTAAACTGGATGAACACTCGGTTCCCGCAGGTATAAAAGTAGCTATATGTGAGCTCACAAGTGTTTAAAATGAGAAAGCACTCAATATAGGGTGAGTACAGAGCAAATTTGACAGGGCTTCCTCGCCTTTTCTTTTTTTTAAATGGCCACCCCAAGCCCTCTATTGATAGAGGGGGCCGCAGTGTACTGTGACTAGGCCTGATGATGTACCTCTACTGGCTAAGCCCGCAGATGTACCGCAATTTATCCGGGTTGCCCCGAACCCATGGGTCATGTCATCTCAAAGTACGTGCACACATGCATTGTAATGTCCGTTCGAACTTTTAGAATTGTAATATGGGAATCTGATAGAGGTATGTAAGACCTATTTCAGACCGCCGTTGTCGAGAGTTACGTAATGACATGGGGTTAGAGGTTGTACGAAGTCAGGAAGATGGGACGATGCCCTCCGGTCTTCAAGCTTCAAATTCTATCTGCTACCCCGCGTAATAGTCACTCGGGATTGGTTTTCCTTGATTCTTGTGGGATATTTCTATGTAGAAATGTATATATGAAATGTTTGAGATGGCGCGATGTGGCGTTAAGGTGACAAGATGACGACTTTGCCCCTCACCGGGGTTATCTCCAGTTTAGGCTGATAAAGTAGACGTTGCTCAGGGTTATCGCTGAGATTGAACTACTGCAAGTATTGAAGGTCCTCAGTGTCATCTTTGAGGTGTGCATGTCTTCCCGGGGTTATGTCCGGGTCTTATACTGAGTGCCTTGGTGTGAGCGTCGAGGTTGAAGCTGACTGCATACACTTGAAACAAGCATTTTCGGGGTTATCTCCGGAACTGCAACTGCCTTCCTTGGGGATATCACCAAGGTTGGTGAAAGCTACTCCCAGTGTTGGGACTGAGACTGAATACCTCGGGGTTATCTTCGAGATGGATCGGTCTTCTCCGGTGGAATTTTCGGTATTGGAACTGCATGCCTCGGGGTTATCTTCGAGGTTGGACCTGACATTCCTGGTGTGTGTTCCGGGATTGAGGTTGAATTTCCGGTAGTATCCATTGTAAGACCCCAACTTTTATGAATAAAGATTATTTTTTCTCGAAATATATTTTTGAATATTATGGTGTGGATTTGATATAATGTTATAGTTATGTGTAATATTTATAAATTTTGCAAAGTAAGCAAGTGGTTATATAATATTCAATTGGTCGGGGAATATTCGTTTTAAAGGAATATTCGTACGACGGCACAATCATTGGTGGACCCCACAACAGAAGTATTGTCGTAGTTAGAAAACGATAGAATTATCTTTTTATAAAAATAACGGTGAAAGTTTTACCGTTAAACTGTTGAACTATCCAGTGGTAAAAGAACAGTAATACATGTGGTTGCATAGTAACACACGATATTGATTATCGATGCTTACGTGAGAAGTTGCTCAATTTTACTCAATTATTGCTACAGTAATTGCTGCATAATATCTCCCATATTATTGATTCAATTATTGTCACAGTATCATCTGCATAATATTTATTATTATTAAATCAATAATTGAGACGACAAAGTTATTCATATTATTATTTGCAATATTGACAATGTCGAGAAAGTTCTGTCGAGGAGAGGTTTGGTCACCTAATAATTGGCATGATAGGAGAAATCTTATCGGAAAGCCCCCTCTTTCCTGGGAACGATTTGGTTGTTAAATATTTTTAGTTATAATATTAATGATGAATAAGTTCTTGTTGATTAAAGATGAAATTGATATTTCCATTGTGTTGGGATTATTAGTGTTAATGGAAATCGACATCTATTCCGATAATAATTGATGTCTGGAGATTATATTGACCAATCGGGTAATTAATTGGATAAATGAGCAATTAATTGCTATTAATTCATATGTTTATAACTATTTGTTCACATGTATGTACTATTGATTCACATGCATGTACTATTAGGGGAGGTGGTTTAAGTTTGATAATACTTGTAGGACTAAATTAAAAATGAAAGAAAAGATGAAGGTATTATACTGTAATATTTTGAACCCCAAAACGTGCAATTATCGAAACTATGTTTTCCTATAAATAGAAGCTCATTCTTCCTTCATTCTCACCAATTCACTAAGACTCACAAGAGCAATTATAGAGAGAGAAGCTAACAGAGAAAGAAGAAGAGAATTCTGCTACCTCACTATTCCAGTATCCAATCTTCTTCAAAGGTAAGGGATATTATTTTGTTCAGTATTCATAGGAATAATATTTTCTTCCATACTCTGTAGTATGTGAGTAATATTATTTTGTCTTGTATTCCTGATTATACCCTCATTTTGTTAAAGTATTGCTTCTATACTCCGTGAAATTAGTAGAATATCTGTGACACCCCCAAATCCGAGTACTTCAATTCCACGGGATTTGGTGTTCACTGTACAAATATCATCTATCTATCTACCCATAATAAATGCAAATCATGCAATAGATAGAAATAATAATAAATCTCCCCTTATGGGGTTACATCAACTACATAATAAATACAATCCCAGGTTACTCTAACCTTAAACATCTGTGCGGAATCATAAACAATTAAGTCTTAAACAACATCATTAACTTAAGTCTTAAATAAATACATCATTATATAAAACAACAAGTCTTCATCACTTGTTAACCTTGCCCTTGCCTTTACTAGTAGAAGGTTCGTCGGTTCTTTCGTTCTTAACTGCAATGTTATTATTACGCAAGAATGAGCACAAACGCCCACAAGTATAACAATGAAATAACAGTATAATAACATGCGAGTGAATTAAAGACATCTGAATAAAAGCTCAACTTTTGAATCAAGAATGAATAACAAGAATCAAAATATTTCTGAGGGTCATAAGACCTTGAACTATGTCCTAAGTTATCAAGGGTTATACTTGAAACCTTTAATGAATATAAGACTATGGACCTTTCTACTGCACTTAGGGGGGATCAGCCCTTAGTACCATCATCATGCACAATATCTTAACGCTAACGCATAAGTAAATCTCTTTGCAGGTTGTTCATCTCAATTTGACATTCGAGTCCGCACTAAAGGAAGTTTGGTTTGGATAATTCATCAAGGGTTACGAAATTTAGAACGCTTATCAACTATGGACTAGTCGAATCAATAAGGGTTCGCTAGTCTAATAAGGTTCAATAATAATGATATTCAAATTGAATAATAATCTCGTGAAGTATACAATAGAACAATTATTGTATAACTGAATCATGCTTTGAAAAGATAATCAATCTTTAATATAACATTTGAACTTGAATAATAGTAATGATAATTTACTCGAGGTAAATAATAAACTTGAACAATAATGACAAATAGGGTTAGGAAACTTGCCTGCTGCAAGCGTAGGCTAAAAGATTACTACTTCCGCTCACCACAAATCCTACACACATACCATATGTATTCACGACATTCATTAGTTTTATTTTCACTTAATTATTTAATATAAACTCTACTTTATTTAACAAATCATTACCTTCTAATTTAATTACTTAATTAAATTAGAATATTTTCATTCTCTTACTATTATTACACTCGAATAAATTATTTCATAATAATTTCCATCGAATATTTATTTGATTCCATAAACATCTAAATTAAAATATTTACTTTATTTTATAAATATTTTAATAATAATTTTCATCGAATATTTATTTTATTCCATAAATATCTCAATTAAAATATTTAATTTATTTTATAAATATTTTAATAATAATTTTCATCAAATATTTATTTTATTCCATAATATCTCAATTAAAATATTTAATTTATTTTATAAATATTTTAATAATAATTTTCATCGAATATTTATTTTTATTATTTTTATTATTTTTTTTTATTTTTTTTATTTATTTTTTTTTTGCCATTTGAAAGTGGTAATGTAGTTTGGTAACGTCGCGTAGGGCTAAGGTTACCTGTGCTCATTTTCGATTTTTCTGTAGTTCTGCAATTCGTGAACATAACAAGGCCAAATTAGGCCAAAAATCAATCACACGTAAAATTATACATGAATATGGCCATAACTTCTAATTAGTTATTTTTACACGAATTTAGACTTACCCAATCATTGTAATACATATATAATCATTACTTAACACATCTAGCATGATTTTTAACAAGTTATAACACATAATTTGCAAAATCAACACATTTACTTCCATTCGTTTTGATGTTCTTCAAGGTTTTGAAAATAAAAAAAATGAAAATTGTCACTACGGATTCGTTATAACACCAAATCCGTTTATTTAAACTTTGGTCTCTTCGTATTAACATGCATAACAACATACGAATGTAAAATTTAGGGATAATATACGTTCAATACATGAAATATCACGTATAAGGCCATATGGCCAAAACCCAAACTCTGTAAATTTTGAAATAGCAATTCATAGTATTATAAAACTGATGACATGATAATTCACATAATATATATATAATCAAATATGATTTAATATATCTTAACCCATATATAAACTCATAATCAAACCCTTTTTCAATTACAGAGATTTTACAAAATATATGAAAGCCATTTTTATAAAAACTAAATGACGTAACTTTAAAATTTGGGAAGAAGGGATTACCCTTGAATACTCTACTTAGATTACACAGGGTGACAACAATTCCCAATTTCTCACACTTCTTCACCTTTAATCATAGTATTCGCAATCTCTCTCAAAGTTCTCAAACTCTCTCTGCCTCTCTGCTTTTCCAGACTTAGAATAATAATAATAAAAGAAGACGTAATATAACGAGAGAGAGGAGAAGAGAATCGTCAATACAGAATGGTCGATTAACCCAAACATGGGTAACTGCATCCAACCACTACTAGGGCCTTGTTTGGCAATCCTTAATTGATTCAAAGTCATTTAATTTAATAAAGCTTTATCATATAGTTTGAAAATGTCACACTCCTTATAAAATAAATCCAATATTTTATTTAATATATTTTAAATAAAATATAATAATTTCTCATAAATTCACATAGTCACATAAATAATTTTCTCATTAATAAATAATGTCAAATTATTAATTTCGTAATTAATAATTAAATTAATTAAAATACCAATATGCTTATTAAATATTTCTTTTAATACAATAAGCTCACATAATCACATACTTTGATAATAAAAACTCTCTACATTAATTTAATAAATGTAACACATATAATTAAATTAATCTACCACAATTGCGTCAATTAATTATTTAATCTAATAATTAAATCATCGAAAAATATTTATTTAATTCAATAAATATTAAAATTAATTATAAAATTCTCGTTCGTCACATCTTTCCCCCTTAAAAGGATTCTGTCCCCAGAATCACGACTCAATAAATTCGACCCGTTACATTCTCCCCCCCTTACAAAGATTCTGTCCCCAGAATCGGTTACACATAATTAAGTAAATAAATGAGGGTAATTCTTCATCATATTCTCTTCGAGTTCCCACGTAGCTTCGTCAGCGTTGTGGTTCCTCCAAATTACCTTAATAGAAGGTATAACTTTATTTCTGAGAACTTGTTCTTTTCGGTCGACAATTTGGATAGGAATTTCTTCGTAAGATAAGTCTTTCTCAAAATGTAGGGTTTTATATTCAATTACATGCTTGTAATCGGCCTTGTAGGGTCGTAATACAGAAACATGGAAGACGTTGTGGACATTCTCGAGTGCTGGAGGTAAGGCTACCTCGTACGCAACTTCTCCGATTCTTCTCAGTACTTCAAAGGGTCCAATGAATCTTAGGCTCAATTTCCCTTTCTTTTCGAACCAGATCTTCCCCTTCCAGGGAGAGCCCTTCAAGAAAACATAACTACCTCATTCGCAATTGCGTACCCATGCATTCCTGAAGACGTTTCCAGAAATTTGATGTGAAGCGCGGATCTCTATCTGAAACAATTGATACCGAAACTCCGTAGCTCGAAACAATCTCTTTTACGTATAGCCTCGCCAATTGATCTAAGTTGAATCTTATTTTGATCGGAAGGAAGTGTGCGATTTCGTCAATTCGATCAGCGATAACCCATCTTACGCATCGTAGCCTTCTCGAGAAGTCGTCGGAAGGCCAACCACAAAGTCCATTGTAATATGTTCCCATTTCCACTCTGGGATCTCTAACGGTTGTAGCAATCCACTCGGTCTCTGATGTTCCGCTTTCACTTTCTGACAGGTCAGACACTTGGCAACACATTTTGCAACATCACGCTTCAAATTCGGCCACCAGAAATGTTGTCTAAGATCTTGGTACATCTTGGTACTACCATGGTGAATCGAATATCGTGAACTATGAGCCTCACTTAAAATATCTTCCTTAATCTCTTGAATTGGCGGTACCCAAATTATATTATCAAATCTCAGTATTCCTGCCTTATCCATCTTAAATCTTGGTTCGGTTCCTTCAGATATCTTCTTTGTCACATTTTTACATTCTTAGATCCACAAGTGAGCCTCCTTAACTTTATCCAAGAGGGTTATACCAGATTGCATCCGAAATATTTTCTCATCAATCTCCATAGGATACTTCACTTCCAATTCAGTTTCTCCATTTCGCAATTAGCTCATCCCGAGCAAATCAACATCATCAACTTCTCCCGACCCTTTCTACTTAAGGCATCTAAGAACGACATTCGCCTTTACCGGATGGTATAAAATCTCACGGTCGTAGTCCTTAATTAACTCCAACCACCTTCTTTCGACGATATTCAAGTCCTTCTGCGTGAAAATATATTTTGAACTCTTATGGTCAGTATATATTTCACACTTCTCCCCGTAGAGATAGTGCCTCCAAATTTTCAAAGCAAAAACAACTGCAACTAACTTCAAGTCATTGGTGGGATATCCTTTCTCATAATCCTTCAATTGTCGTGGATGATCAAGCAATGACTTTACTGCTTTTGCATCAAGACACACGCCTAAGTCCTTTATGCGATGCATCACTATAAACAACAAAATTTCTGTATCATCTAGAAGAGATAACACAGGGCCGACTCAACCTCTTCTTCAATTCTTGAAAACTTTCCTCACACTTATCGGTCATCCAACAAATTTCACGAATTTTTTTCGAGTTAAATTCATTAACTGAGTTGCGATCTTGGAAAAGTCTTGTATGAACCTTCTATAATATCCCGCTAATCCAAGAAAACTTCATTACTTTCGATGGCGTCCCCTACTGATCCCGATTAATCACGGCTTCGACTTTGGATGGATCTACCAAAATTCTATTTTTATCGATCACGTGCCCAAGAAATTGCACTCGTTCAATCCAAAATTCGCATTTCAAAAACTTGGCATATAACTTTTCCCTTCTTAATACTTCCAACGTTAATCTCAAATGTTCTTCGTGTTCTTCTTTGGTTGTTGAATAGACCAAAATGTCATCTATAAATACCACTACGAACTAGTCCAAAAACGGCTTGAACACACCATTCATTAGTCCCATAAATGTTGCAGGAGCATTCGTAAGACCAAACGACATTACTAAAAATTTATAGTGACCGTATCGTGTTCTGAACGCAGTCTTTGGTACATCCTCTGGCCTCACCTTCAATTGATGATAACTGCTTCTCAAGTCTATCTTGGAAAAGTATCTCGCTCCCTTCAATTGATCAAACAAGTCGTCGATCCTCGGTAATGGATATCTATTCTTAATCGTGACCTTATTCAGTTCTCTGTAGTCAATGCAGAGTCGCATCGATCCATCCTTCTTTTTCACAAACAACACCGGCGCCCCCCCACGGCGATACGCTTCGGTTGAATGTACTTCTTGTCCAACAATTCTTGTAGTTGTACCATTAATTCCTTCATCTCATCGGTGTCATTCGGTATGGTGCCTTCTATATTGGAGAGCAGCGATTCAGGCGCCAAATCGATTACGAAATCTACCTCTCTATCTGGTGGAAGTCCTGGTAAATCGTCTAGAAATACGTCGACGAAGTCCCTCACAATCGGTATTTCTTCTACCTTCGAATTCTCTTTTCGACTGTCGACTATATAAGCTAAGTATCCTACACAGCCTTGTCTTAACAACTTCCTGACCTACATCATCGTCAGACAACTCACTTGTCTAGGTGACTTGCTACCATAAAACACAACCTTTGATGGAGACATAAGGTTAATACGCTTCTTTTGGCAATCAATTACAGCCCCGTAATTGAATAACCAGTCCATTCCCAAAATAACGTCAAATTCCCCAAGTCGAATAGGGATAAGATCTACGTTCATGATATTACCCTTAATATCCACTCTGAGTTCTTAAACACGCACATAACAGAATTATCTCCTATTCGCAATTTCTATATTCGTGGATATTCCAACTCATCCATAAGCAAATCTAAACTATTAGCAAAGTCTTGGATATAAAGGAACAAGTAGCACCCGAATCAAATAAAACATAAGCATTAATTTCATTGATCGGAATGATACGACACCACATCACGAGATGGATTGCATCCTCACCATTGTCATATTGAAAGTCCAGGCGGTCGGTCGGTTTGTTGCGGTTGGTCCAGTGATGGTTAAGGCATTTCCACTGTTATTTCCCCGGTTTCCTCCTGATCTTGACCCTCCCGATCCCTTCTTGGGACAATCTCTTGCCAGATGGTCCTTCGAACCAAAAGTAAAACAAGCACCCTTCTTTGGGTTTGGACAGTTTGGTGCTATGTGGCCTTCTTGTCTACAATTGTAGCACACTCTTTTTCCTTTCATACAAACTCCCAGATGGGCTTTCCCGCAAGTCGGGCATGCTTCGATTCTTTTCTTTTGACTACCTTGCTGATTCCCCGATGATGAGCTGTCGTTCCACCTTTTCTTCTGATTGAAATTTCCACCTCCTGTGCCACTTCCACTGACCTTGTTATTTCCTTCACCTTCACTCTTCTTCTTCTTTTGATCTTGATTGTACTTGGTCACCACATCGCTTCCTCCTTCAGCGAGGATGGCCTTTTCTAGTACTCCAGCAAACGTGTTTAGCTGAAACATTGATACCTTGTTGTACACCCAAGGCTTTAGTCCTTGCTCAAACCGTCTCGCCTTCCTCTCATCTCGTGTGAACTTGATCACGGGCTAACCTTGCCAACTCGTTGAATTTAGCCGCATAGTCAGGCACGCTCATATTTCCCTGCTTCAACTCTAGAAATTGAACCTCCATCTGGTTCTGTGAACTAGTTGGGAAATACATTTCGAAAAACATCTCTTTAAATCTCTCCCACGTAATTACACCTTCACCTCCTCGCACTTTGTTTGCTTGGCACCAGTAGCTAGCCTCAGACTTCAGCATAAACATTCCAAAAGCGGTCTTCTGGTCTTCTCTAACCCTAGCAACGTCGAAAACCTTCTCCATTTCCATAACCCACGTTTGAGCCTCGATTGGGTTCATGGAACCTTTGAACTCTGGCGGTCCCACCGCCTTGAAGTCCTTAAACATTGTGTTTGGTGGAGCTTGAGATTGGTTATTCATGCCTCCAATCAGTAAGTTCACCAATTGCTGCACGGGATTATTGTTAGCATAATTGTTATTATTGGTTGACTCTTCCTGAGCCGGTTGACGTTGTTGTCTTCTCCTTGGCGGCATTTTTTTGTTAAATAAACGCTTTATTAGAACTTTATTTATTTCTCTAAATAGTTAAGGCATTACTCAACAATTTAACATATCACTTAACACATCATCTCAAACAACTTGATATATTTGCATTCAAATCAAAGTTTTAACATTAAACGATAGCATAACTGCTATTTACATCAACTATCTTGGAATAAAGAATCCACAGGATTTAAAACATTCAAATATTCTTTCGTTCATAAACACGTCAGAATTTACATATAAAAACTAATTAAGTCTTTCACATAATTAAACAAATTCTATCACTGTCTGTCAAGGTGTTGAATAGCCTTGCCACGCTCCTCATCCATGATACGAGACATCGTCCTGCGATCCAACATATACGATAGAAGTCCTTCGAACTGGATGGGGTATCTCAAAACTTGATCTTGGGCCTCATCCATTGCATGATTAAGTGTAGAGTATGTTTCCCCAATCTTCGCTTTCTTTGCACGACTATCATCCTCTCCGACGATCACATTTCGACCGATTCTCTTACCCAAACCTTCCTCTCGCTATGTTCAGCCTTTTCGGATGTTTCCTTCATTTCCTTCTTGCTTTTCTATCTCTTGGTCTTATCTTCAGTTTGACCCTTCTCATGGACCAAATCTCATTCTACATTTGTCAGCCGAGAGTGAAGAGTCAAAATCTCCCTCTCCTTTCGATCTAGAGTAATATGCTGAATAACCGCTCGCTTCGGTCAAATCCTCGGACCTCGTCTCGTAACTCCACGTTACTGGTCGTATAACGTGTCATACATCTCAAAGATCAATGGTGTACCGTGGTAACTTCTCTTCTTCCTCTTCCTCAACAAATTCCTCCTCTCAGATCCTCCTCGGGATCGGCCTCTGGTGATGCTCCCGACCAACAACGATGATCAATGGAGATGACTCCCTCATACACATTTGCTCCCTAACGACATGAATGTCTCGGGGCTCCTCCTCTGTCGGTACTATAGGTACACGGGGTTCTTCCTCCCCAGCTTGACTAGCTTCTCCAACATTCGACATCCTGACAACAAAATTTTATGTTTTAGTTACTAAGTCGTATCATCTAACGCATACTTTAACACATAAACACATAAGGTCTTTTATTATCTTCAATGAATTACATAAATTCATTTCTTATAACTCGATAAGAGTTTTTCATCACTATCTTCTTTCTATAAGGCTACTACCTAAGGTTGTTCCCCCACCTAAGGTTCATAACCCATGACTTTGATAACTTGACTTGACACACCCCAAATCCGGATACTTCAATTCCCATGGATTTGGTGTTCATCGTGCATAAATATCATCTATCTATCTACCCATAATAAATGCAAACCATGCAATAGATAGAAATAATAATAAATCTCCCTTATGGGGTTACATCAACTACATAATAAATACAATCCCAAAGTTACTCTAACCTTAAATATCCATATGGAATCATAAACAATTAAGTCTTAAACAACATCATTAACTTAAGTCTTAAACAAATACATCATCATATAAAACAACAAGTCTTCATCACTTGTTAACCTTGCCCTTGCCTTTACTAGTAGAAGGTTCGCTCGGTTCTTTTCGTTCTTAATCGCAATGTTATTATTACGCAAGAATGAGCACAAACGCCCACAAGTATAACAATGAAATAAATGAAGATAATAACATGCGAGTGAATCAAAGACATCCGAATAAAAGCTCAACTTTTGAATCAAGAATGAATAACAATAATCAAAAAAGATTTCGAGGGTCATAAGACCTTGAACTATGTCCTAAGTTATCAAGGGTTATACTTGAAACCTTTAATGATCATAAGACTATGGACCTTTCTACTCGCACTTAGGGGATCACCCTTAGTACCATCATCTGCGTGCACAATATCTTAACGCTTAACGATAAGTAAATCCCTTTGCAGGGCTATTCATCTCAATTTGACATTCGAGTCCGCACCAAAGGAAGTTTGGTTTGGATAATTCATCAAGGGTTCTGAAATTTAGAACGCTCATCAACTATGAACTAGTCGAATCAATAAGGGTTCGCTAGTCTAATAAGGTTCAATAATAATGATATTCAAATTGATTAATAATCTCAGGAAGTATACAATAGAACAATTATTGTATAACTGAATCATGCTTTGAAAAGATAATCAATCTTTAATATAACATTTGAACTTGAATAATAGTAATGATAATTTACTCGAGGTAAATAATAAACTTGAACAATAATGACAAGTAGGGTTAGAAACTTACCTGCAATGCAGTAAGCTAAACGATTACTACTTCCGTTCACCACAAATCCTACACACATACCATATGTATTCACAATATTCATTAGTTACATTTTCACTTAATTATTTAATATAAACTCTACTTTATTTAACAAATCATTACCCTTCTAATTTAATTACTTAATTAAATTAGAATATTTTCATTCTCTTACTATTATTACACTCGAATAAATTATTTCATAATAATTTCCATCGAATATTTATTTGATTCCATAAACATCTAAATTAAAATATTTACTTTATTTTATAAATATTTTAATAATAATTTTCATCGAATATTTATTTTATTCCATAAATATCTCAATTAAAATATTTAATTTATTTTATAAATATTTTAATAATAATTTTCATCAAATATTTATTTTATTCCATAATATCTCAATTAAAATATTTAATTTATTTTATAAATATTTTAATAATAATTTTCATCGAATATTTATTTTATTCCATAAATATCTCAATTAAAATATTTAATTTATTTTATAAATATTTTAATATTAATTTTCATCGAATATTTATTTTTTTTTTTTATTTTTTTTTATTTTTTTTTTGACCTCAAAGTGTGGGTAATGTAGTTTGGTAATACTATCACCGGGGCTGGGTTACCCTGAGCTCATTTTCTCAGTAGTGATTCTCAGATTCATGAACATAACAAGGCCAAATTAGGCCAAAAATCAATCACACGTAAAATTTTACATGAATATAGCCATAACTTCCAATTAGTTATTTTTACACGAATTTAGACTTACCCAATCATTGTAATACATATATAATCATTACTTAACCCATCTAGCATAATTTTTAACAAGTTATAACACATAATTTGCAAAATCAACACATTTACTTCCCCGTTCTTGATGTTCTTCAAGGTTTTGAAAATAAAAAAATGAAAATTGTCACTACGGATTCGTTATAATAACCGAATCCGTTTATTTAAACTTTGGTCTCTTCAGTATCAACATGCATAACAACATACGAATGTAAAATTTAGGGATAATATACATTCAATACATGAAATATCACGATAAGGCCATATGGCCAAAACCCAAACTCTGTAAATTTTGAAATAGCAATTCTCGAAGATTATAAACCGATGACATGATAATTCACATAATATATATATAATCAAATACGATTTGATATATCTTAACCCATATATAAACTCATAATCAAACCCTTTTTCAATTACGTAGATTTTACAAAATATATGAAAGCCATTTTATAAAAACTAAATGACGTAACTTTAAAATTTGGGAAGAAGGATTACCTTGAATACTCTACTTAGATTACACAGGTGACAACAATTCCCAATTTCTCACACTTCTTCACCTTTAATCACAGTATTCGCAATCTCTCTCAAAGTTCTCAAACTCTCTCGCCTCTCGCTTTTCCGTAATTAGAATAATAATAATAAAAGAAGGCGTAATATAACAAAGGGAGAAAGAAAGGCGATAAATAGCGTAATGGTCAGTTAACCCAAACATGGATAACTGCATCCAACCACTACTAGGGCCTTGTTTGGCAATCCTTAATTGATTCAAAGTCATTTAATTTAATAAAGCTTTATCGTATAGTTTGAAAATGTCACACTCCTTATAAAAGAAATCTAATATTTTATTTAATATATTTTAAATAAAATATAATAATTTCTCATAAATTGACATAGTCACATAAATAATTTTCTCATTAATAAATAATGTCAAATTATTAATTCTCTAATTAATAATTAAATTAATTAAAATACCAATATGCTTATTAAATATTTTTAACGCTAACACATAAGTAAATCCTTTGCAGGTTGTTTCATCACAATTTGACATTCGAGTCCGCACTAAAGGAAGTTTGGTTTGGATAATTCATCAAAGATTCGAAATTTAGAACGCTTTATCAACTATGGACTAGTCGAATCAATAAGGGTTCGCTAGTCTCAATGAGATTCAATAATAATGATATTCAAATTGATTAATAATCTAAGGAAGTATACAATAGAACAATTATTGTATAACTGAATCATGCTTTGAAAAGATAATCAATCTTTAATATAACATTTGAACTTGAATAATAGTAATGATAATTTACTCGAGGTAAATAATAAACTTGAACAATAATAATGACAAGTAGGGTTAGGAAACTTGCCTTGTGCGTAGGCTAAACGATTACTACTTCCGTTCACCACAAATCCTACACACATACCATATGTATTCACGACATTCATTAGTTACATTTTCACTTAATTATTTAATATAAACTCTACTTTATTTAACAAATCATTACCCTTCTAATTTAATTACTTAATTAAATTAGAATATTTTTCATTCTCTTACTATTATTACACTCGAATAAATTATTTCATAATAATTTCCATCGAATATTTATTTTATTCCATAAACATCTCAATTAAAATATTTACTTTATTTTATAAATATTTTAATAATAATTTTCATCGAATATTTATTTTATTCCATAAATATCTCAATTAAAATATTTAATTTATTTTATAAATATTTTAATAATAATTTTCATCAAATATTTATTTTATTCCATAATATCTCAATTAAAATATTTAATTTATTTTATAAATATTTTAATAATAATTTTCATCGAATATTTATTTTATTCCATAAATATCTCAATTAAAATATTTAATTTATTTTATAAATATTTTAATAATAATTTTCATCGAATATTTAATTTTATTTTTATTTATTTTTATTTATTTTTATTTTTTTTTGACCTCCGGGGCGGGGTAATGTAGTTTGGTAATACTTCTTAGGAAGGGGTTACCTGTGCTCATTTTCTCGTATAGTCATATTCTCGAGTCATGAACATAACAAGGCCAAATTAGGCCAAAAATCAATCACACGTAAAATTTTACATGAATATGGCCATAACTTCCAATTAGTTATTTTTACACGAATTTAGACTTACCCAATCATTGTAATACATATATAATCATTACTTAACCCATCTAGCATAATTTTTAACAAGTTATAACACATAATTTGCAAAATCAACACATTTACTTCCACTGTTCTTGATGTTCTTGATGGTTTTGAAAATAAAAAAAAATGAAAATTGTCACTACGGATTCGTTATAACACCGAATCCGTTTATTTAAACTTTGGTCTCTTCGTATCAACATGCATAACAACATACGAATGTAAAATTTAGGGATAATATACATTCAATACATGAAATATCACGTATAAGGCCATATGGCCAAAACCCAAACTCTGTAAATTTTGAAATAGCAATTCTCAGTATTATGAAACTGATGACATGATAATTCACATAATATATATATAATCAAATACGATTTGATATATCTTAACCCATATATAAACTCATAATCAAACCCTTTTTCAATTACAGAGATTTTACAAAATATATGAAAGCCATTTTTATAAAAACTAAATGACGTAACTTTAAAATTTGGGAAGAAGGGATTACCCTTGAATACTCTACTTAGATTACACAGGGTGACAACAATTCCCAATTTCTCACACTTCTTCACCTTTAATCACAGTATTCGCAATCTCTCTCAAAGTTCTCAAACTCTCTCTGCCTCTCTGCTTTTCCAGAATTAGAATAATAATAATAAAAGAAGACGTAATATAACAAAGGGAGAAGAGAACTGATGCGCGTAATGGTCAGTTAACCCAAACATGGATAACTGCATCCAACCACTACTAGGGCCTTGTTTGGCAATCCTTAATTGATTCAAAGTCATTTAATTTAATAAAGCTTTATCGTATAGTTTGAAAATGTCACACTCCTTATAAAATAAATCCAATATTTTATTTAATATATTTTAAATAAAATATAATAATTTCTCATAAATTGACATAGTCACATAAATAATTTTCTCATTAATAAATAATGTCAAATTATTAATTCTCTAATTAATAATTAAATTAATTAAAATACCAATATGCTTATTAAATATTTTTTAACGCTAACACATAAGTAAATCCCTTTGCAGGGCTGTTCATCACAATTTGACATTCGAGTCCGCACCAAAGGAAGTTTGGTTTGGATAATTCATCAAAGATTCTGAAATTTAGAACGCTCATCAACTATGGACTAGTCGAATCAATAAGGGTTCGCTAGTCTAATGAGATTAAATAATAATGATATTCAAATTGATTAATAATCTAAGGAAGTATACAATAGAACAATTATTGTATAACTGAATCATGCTTTGAAAAGATAATCAATCTTTAATATAACATTTGAACTTGAATAATAGTAATGATAATTTACTCGAGGTAAATAATAAACTTTGATCAATAATGACAAGTAGGGTTAGGAAACTTACCTCGTGCGTAGGCTAAACGATTACTACTTCCGTTCACCACAAATCCTACACACATACCATATGTATTCACGACATTCATTAGTTACATTTTCACTTAATTATTTAATATAAACTCTACTTTATTTAACAAATCATTACCCTTCTAATTTAATTACTTAATTAAATTAGAATATTTTCATTCTCTTACTATTATTACACTCGAATAAATTATTTCATAATAATTTCCATCGAATATTTATTTTATTCCATAAACATCTCAATTAAAATATTTACTTTATTTTATAAATATTTTAATAATAATTTTCATCGAATATTTATTTTATTCCATAAATATCTCAATTAAAATATTTAATTTATTTTATAAATATTTTAATAATAATTTTCATCAAATATTTATTTTATTCCATAATATCTCAATTAAAATATTTAATTTATTTTATAAATATTTTAATAATAATTTTCATCGAATATTTATTTTATTCCATAAATATCTCAATTAAAATATTTAATTTATTTTATAAATATTTTAATAATAATTTTCATCGAATATTTAATTTTATTTTTATTTTTTTTATTTATTTTTTATTTTTTTTGACCTAAAGGTGGGTAATGTAGTTTAGTAATGCACTGTAGGTAAGGGTTACCAGAGCTCATTTTCTGCGATTTCTAGCTGATTCTGCGATTCATGAACATAACAAAGGCCAAATTAGGAAAAAATCAATCACACGTAAAATTTTACATGAATATGGCCATAACTTCCAATTAGTTATTTTTGCAATTTAGACTTACCCAATCATTGTAATACATATATAATCATTACTTAACCCATCTAGCATAATTTTTAACAAGTTATAACACATAATTTGCAAAATCAACACATTTACTTCCTTTCGTTCTTGATGTTCTTGATGGTTTTGAAAAAAAAAAAAATGAAAATTATCACTACGGATTCGTTATAACAACCGAATCCGTTTATTTAAACTTTGGTCTCTTCGTATCAACATGCATAACAACATACGAATGTAAAATTTAGGGATAATATACATTCAATACATGAAATATCACGTATAAGGCCATATGGCCAAAACCCAAACTCTGTAAATTTTGAAATAGCAATTCTCAAAGATATGAAAGCGATGACATGATAATTCACATAATATATATATAATCAAATACGATTTGATATATCTTAACCCATATATAAACTCATAATCAAACCCTTTTTCAATTACAGAGATTTTACAAAATATATGAAAGCCATTTTTATAAAAACTAAATGACGTAACTTTAAAATTTGGGAAGAAGGGATTACCCTTGAATACTCTACTTAGATTACACAGGGTGACAACAATTCCCAATTTCTCACACTTCTTCACCTTTAATCACAGAGATTCGCAATCTCTCAAAGTTCTCAAACTCTCTCGCCTCTCGCTTTTCCAGAATTAGAATAATAATAATAAAAGAAGACGTAATATAACAAAGGGAGAAGAGAACTGATGCGCGTAATGGTCAGTTAACCCAAACATGGATAACTGCATCCAACCACTACTAGGGCCTTGTTTGGCAATCCTTAATTGATTCAAAGTCATTTAATTTAATAAAGCTTTATCGTATAGTTTGAAAATGTCACACTCTTATAAAATAAATCCAATATTTTATTTAATATATTTTAAATAAAATATAATAATTTCTCATAAATTGACATAGTCACATAAATAATTTTCTCATTAATAAATAATGTCAAATTATTAATTCTCTAATTAATAATTAAATTAATTAAAATACCAATATGCTTATTAAATATTTTTTAACGCTAACACATAAGTAAATCCCTTTGCAGGGCTGTTCATCACAATTTGACATTCGAGTCCGCTTTTAAAGGAAGTTTGGTTTGGATAATTCATCAAAGATTCTGAAATTTAGAACGCTCATCAACTATGGACTAGTCGAATCAATAAGGGTTCGCTAGTCTAATGAGGTTCAATAATAATGATATTCAAATTGATTAATAATCTAAGGAAGTATACAATAGAACAATTATTGTATAACTGAATCATGCTTTGAAAAGATAATCAATCTTTAATATAACATTTGAACTTGAATAATAGTAATGATAATTTACTCGAGGTAAATAATAAACTTGAACAATAATGACAAGTAGGGTTAGGAAACTTACCTCGTGCGTAGGCTAAACGATTACTACTTCCGTTCACCACAAATCCTACACACATACCATATGTATTCACAATATTCATTAGTTACATTTTCACTTAATTATTTAATATAAACTCTACTTTATTTAACAAATCATTACCCTTCTAATTTAATTACTTAATTAAATTAGAATATTTTCATTCTCTTACTATTATTACACTTTCGAATAAATTATTTCATAATAATTTCCATCGAATATTTATTTTATTCCATAAACATCTCAATTAAAATATTTACTTTATTTTATAAATATTTTAATAATAATTTTCATCGAATATTTATTTTATTCCATAAATATCTCAATTAAAATATTTAATTTATTTTATAAATATTTTAATAATAATTTTCATCAAATATTTATTTTATTCCATAATATCTCAATTAAAATATTTAATTTATTTTATAAATATTTTAATAATAATTTTCATCGAATATTTATTTTATTCCATAAATATCACAATTAAAATATTTAATTTATTTTATAAATATTTTAATAATAATTTTCATCGAATATTTAATTTTATTTTTATTTTTTTTTTATTTTTTTTATTTTTTTGACCTCGGTAAGTGGGTAATGTAGTTTGGTAATACTACGAAGTAGGGGTTACCTGAGCTCATTTTTCATAGATTCATAGCGATTCTCGGATTCATGAACATAACAAGGCCAAATTAGGCAAAAAATCAATCACACGTAAAATTTTACATGAATATAGCCATAACTTCCAATTAGTTATTTTTTACTAATTTAGACTTACCCAATCATTGTAATACATATATAATCATTACTTAACCCATCTAGCATAATTTTTAACAAGTTATAACACATAATTTGCAAAATCAACACATTTACTTCCTTCGTTCTTGATGTTCTCAAGGTTTTGAAAATAAAAAAAAAATGAAAATTGTCACTACTGGATTCGTTATAACAATCGAATCCGTTTATTTAAACTTTGGTCTCTTTCGTATCAACATGCATAACAACATACTAATGTAAAATTTAGGGATAATATACATTCAATACATGAAATATCACGTATAAGGCCATATGGCCAAAACCCAAACTCTGTAAATTTTGAAATAGCAATTCTCAGTATTATGAAACTGATGACATGATAATTCACATAATATATATATAATCAAATACGATTTGATATATCTTAACCCATATATAAACTCATAATCAAACCCTTTTTCAATTACTGAGAGATTTTACAAAATATATGAAAGTTTATTTTTTATAAAAACTAAATGACGTAACTTTAAAATTTGGGAAGAAGGATTACCTTGAATACTCTACTTAGATTACGGGGTGACAACAATTCCCAATTTCTCACACTTCTTCACCTTTAATCACAAGATTCGCAATCTCTCTCAAAGTTCTCAAACTCTCTCCGCCTCCTTTTCCGAATTAGAATAATAATAATAAAAGAAGGCGTAATATAACAAAGGGAGAAGAGAAGCTGATGCAGAATAATCGTCGATTAACCCAAACATGGATAACTGCATCCAACCACTACTAGGGCCTTGTTTGGCAATCCTTAATTGATTCAAAGTCATTTAATTTAATAAAGCTTTATCGTATAGTTTGAAAATGTCACACTCCTTATAAAATAAATCCAATATTTTATTTAATATATTTTAAATAAAATATAATAATTTCTCATAAATTGACATAGTCACATAAATAATTTTCTCATTAATAAATAATGTCAAATTATTAATTCTCTAATTAATAATTAAATTAATTAAAATACCAATATGCTTATTAAATATTTTTTAACGCTAACACATAAGTAAATCCTTTCAGGTCATTTTCATCACAATTTGACATTCGAGTCCGCACCAAAGGAAGTTTGGTTTGGATAATTCATCAAAGATTCTGAAATTTAGAACGCTCATCAACTATGGACTAGTCGAATCAATAAGGGTTCGCTAGTCTAATGAGGTTCAATAATAATGATATTCAAATTGATTAATAATCTAAGGAAGTATACAATAGAACAATTATTGTATAACTGAATCATGCTTTGAAAAGATAATCAATCTTTAATATAACATTTGAACTTGAATAATAGTAATGATAATTTACTCGAGGTAAATAATAAACTTGAACAATAATGACAAGTAGGGTTAGGAAACTTACCTCGTGCGTAGGCTAAACGATTACTACTTCCGTTCACCACAAATCCTACACACATACCATATGTATTCACGACATTCATTAGTTACATTTTCACTTAATTATTTAATATAAACTCTACTTTATTTAACAAATCATTACCCTTCTAATTTAATTACTTAATTAAATTAGAATATTTTCATTCTCTTACTATTATTACACTCGAATAAATTATTTCATAATAATTTCCATCGAATATTTATTTTATTCCATAAACATCTCAATTAAAATATTTACTTTATTTTATAAATATTTTAATAATAATTTTCATCGAATATTTATTTTATTCCATAAATATCTCAATTAAAATATTTAATTTATTTTATAAATATTTTAATAATAATTTTCATCAAATATTTATTTTATTCCATAATATCTCAATTAAAATATTTAATTTATTTTATAAATATTTTAATAATAATTTTCATCGAATATTTATTTTATTCCATAAATATCTCAATTAAAATATTTAATTTATTTTATAAATATTTTAATAATAATTTTCATCGAATATTTAATTTTATTTTTATTTTTTTTTATTTATTTTTATTTTTTTTTTTTGACCTCTAAGTGAGGTAATGTAGTTTGGTAATGATACTTGGGAAAGTAGAGGTTACCAGCTCATTTTTCGGTTTGTAGCTTCTGTAGATTCATGAACATAACAAGGCCAAATTAGGCCAAAAATCAATCACACGTAAAATTTTATATGAATATGGCCATAACTTCCAATTAGTTATTTTTACACGAATTTAGACTTACCCAATCATTGTAATACATATATAATCATTACTTAACCCATCTAGCATAATTTTTAACAAGTTATAACACATAATTTGCAAAATCAACACATTTACTTCCACTGTTCTTGATGTTCTTGAAGGTTTTGAAAAAAAAAAAAATGAAAATTGTCACTACGGATTCGTTATAATAATCGAATCCGTTTATTTAAACTTTGGTCTCTTCAGTATCAACATGCATAACAACATCTGAATGTAAAATTTAGGATAATATACATTCAATACATGAAATATCACGTATAAGGCCATATGGCCAAAACCCAAACTCAGTAAATTTTGAAATAGCAATTCTCAAAGATATTATGAAACCGATGACATGATAATTCACATAATATATATATAATCAAATACGATTTGATATATCTTAACCCATATATAAACTCATAATCAAACCCTTTTTCAATTACGTAGATTTTACAAAATATATGAAAGCCGTTTTATAAAAACTAAATGACGTAACTTTAAAATTTGGGAAGAAGGATTACCTTGAATACTCTACTTAGATTACACAGGTGACAACAATTCCCAATTTCTCACACTTCTTCACCTTTAATCACAGATTCGCAATCTCTCTCAAAGTTCTCAAACTCTCTTTGCCTCGCTTTTCGCGGACTTAGAATAATAATAATAAAAGAAGACGTAATATAACGAGAGGAGAAGAGAAGCTGATCACAGTAATGGTGGATTAACCCAAACATGGATAATCGCATCCAACCACTACTAGGGCCTTGTTTGGCAATCCTTAATTGATTCAAAGTCATTTAATTTAATAAAGCTTTATCGTATAGTTTGAAAATGTCACACACTCCTTATAAAATAAATCCAATATTTTATTTAATATATTTTAAATAAAATATAATAATTTCTCATAAATTCACATAGTCACATAAATAATTTTCTCATTAATAAATAATATTAAATTATTAATTCTCTAATTAATAATTAAATTAATTAAAATACCAATATGCTTATTAAATATTTCTTAACGCTAACGCATAAGTAAATCCCTTTGCAGGGTTGTTCATCTCAATTTGACATTCGAGTCCGCACCAAAGGAAGTTTGGTTTGGATAATTCATCAAGGGTTCTGAAATTTAGAACGCTCATCAACTATGGACTAGTCGAATCAATAAGGGTTCGCTAGTCTAATAAGGTTCAATAATAATGATATTCAAATTGAATAATAATCTCAGGAAGTATACAATAGAACAATTATTGTATAACTGAATCATGCTTTGAAAAGATAATCAATCTTTAATATAACATTTGAACTTGAATAATAGTAATGATAATTTACTCGAGGTAAATAATAAACTTGAACAATAATGACAAGTAGGGTTAGGAAACTTACCTCGTGCGTAGGCTAAACGATTACTACTTCCGTTCACCACAAATCTTACACACATACCATATGTATTCACGACATTCATTAGTTACATTTTCACTTAATTATTTAATATGAACTCTACTTTATTTAACAAATCATTACCCTTCTAATTTAATTACTTAATTAAATTAGAATATTTTCATTCTCTTACTATTATTACACTCGAATAAATTATTTCATAATAATTTCCATCGAATATTTATTTTATTCCATAAACATCTCAATTAAAATATTTACTTTATTTTATAAATATTTTAATAATAATTTTCATCGAATATTTATTTTATTCCATAAATATCTCAATTAAAATATTTAATTTATTTTATAAATATTTTAATAATAATTTTCATCAAATATTTATTTTATTCCATAATATCTCAATTAAAATATTTAATTTATTTTATAAATATTTTAATAATAATTTTCATCGAATATTTATTTTATTCCATAAATATCTCAATTAAAATATTTAATTTATTTTATAAATATTTTAATAATAATTTTCATCGAATATTTATTTTTATTTTATTTTTATTTATTTTTATTTTTTGTTGACCTCAAGGTGGGTAATGTAGTTTGGTAATATCACCGGAAGTGGGGTTACCTGAGCTCATTTTTCATAGTTCTAGCTGATGCGATTCATGAACATAACAAGGCCAAATTAGGTAAAAAAATCAATCACACGTAAAATTTTATATGAATATGGCCATAACTTCCAATTAGTTATTTTTTACTAATTTAGACTTACCCAATCATTGTAATACATATATAATCATTACTTAACCCATCTAGCATAATTTTTAACAAGTTATAACACATAATTTGCAAAATCAACACATTTACTTCCCCGTTCTTGATGTTCTTGAAGGTTTTGAAAATAAAAAAAAAATGAAAATTGTCACTACGGATTAGTTATAACAATCAATCCGTTTATTTAAACTTTGGTCTCTTCAGTATCAACATGCATAACAACATACGAATGTAAAATTTAGGGATAATATACATTCAATACATGAAATATCACGTATAAGGCCATATGGCCAAAACCCAAACTCAGAATTTTGAAATAGCAATTCTCGATTATTATTAAACCGATGACATGATAATTCACATAATATATATATAATCAAATACGATTTGATATATCTTAACCCATATATAAACTCATAATCAAACCCTTTTTCAATTACGTAGATTTTACAAAATATATGAAAGCCAATTTTATAAAAACTAAATGATTTAAACTTTAAAATTTGGGAAGAAGGATTACCCTTGAATACTCTACTTAGATTACACAGGTGACAACAATTCCCAATTTCTCACACTTCTTCACCTTTAATCACAAGATTCATAATCTCTCTCAAAGTTCTTAAACTCTCTCTCTCGCCTCGCGCTTTCCGGACTTAGAATAATAATAATAAAAGAAGACGTAATATAACAGAGGAGAGAAGAAGCTCGATGTAGCGTAATGGTCGATTAACCCAAACATGGATAATCGCATCCAACCACTACTAGGGCCTTGTTTGGCAATCCTTAATTGATTCAAAGTCATTTAATTTAATAAAGCTTTATCGTATAGTTTGAAAATGTCACACTCCTTATAAAATAAATCCAATATTTTATTTAATATATTTTAAATAAAATATAATAATTTCTCATAAATTCACATAGTCACATAAACAATTTTCTCATTAATAAATAATGTCAAATTATTAATTCTCTAATTAATAATTAAATTAATTAAAATACCAATATGCTTATTAAATATTTCTTAACGCTAACGCATAAGTAAATTCCTTTGCAGGGTTGTTCATCTCAATTTGACATTCGAGTCCGCACCAGAAGGAAGTTTGGTTTGGATAATTCATCAAGGTTCGAAATTTAGAACGCTTATCAACTATGGACTAGTCGAATCAATAAGGGTTCGCTAGTCTAATAAGGTTCAATAATAATGATATTCAAATTGAATAATAATCTCGTAGGAAGTATACAATAGAACAATTATTGTATAACCTGAATCATGCTTTGAAAAGATAATCAATCTTTAATATAACATTTGAACTTGAATAATAGTAATGATAATTTACTCGAGGTAAATAATAAACTTGAACAATAATGACAAGTAGGTTAGAAAACTTACCTCATGCGTAGAAAGCTAAACGATTACTACTTCTTCGTTCACCATAAATCTTTACACACATACCATATGTATTCACGACATTCATTAGTTACATTTTCACTTAATTATTTAATATGAACTCTACTTTATTTAACAAATCATTACCCTTCTAATTTAATTACTTAATTAAATTAGAATATTTTCATTCTCTTACTATTATTACACTCTAATAAATTATTTCATAATAATTTCCATCGAATATTTATTTTATTCCATAAACATCTCAATTAAAATATTTACTTTATTTTATAAATATTTTAATAATAATTTTCATCGAATATTTATTTTATTCCATAAATATCTCAATTAAAATATTTAATTTATTTTATAAATATTTTAATAATAATTTTCATCAAATATTTATTTTATTCCATAATATCTCAATTAAAATATTTAATTTATTTTATAAATATTTTAATAATAATTTTCATCGAATATTTATTTTATTCCATAAATATCTCAATTAAAATATTTAATTTATTTTATAAATATTTTAATAATAATTTTCATCGAATATTTATTTTAATTTTAATTTTTATTTATTTTTATTTTTTTTAATTTTTTTTTTGACCTCCGGGGCGGGGTAATGTAGTTTGGTAATGCCTGCCGGGGGCGGGGTTACCCAGGCTCATTTTCTGCAATTTCTGCAGTTCTGCAGTTCGCGAACATAACAAGGCCAAATTAGGCCAAAAATCAATCACACGTAAAATTTTACATGAATATGGCCATAACTTCTAATTAGTTATTTTTACACGAATTTAGACTTACCCAATCATTGTAATACATATATAATCATTACTTAACCCATCTAGCATAATTTTTAACAAGTTATAACACATAATTTGCAAAATCAACACATTTACTTCCACTGTTCTTGATGTTCTTGAAGGTTTTGAAAAAAAAAAAAAATGAAAATTGTCACTACGGATTCAAGATTTATAACAAGAATCCGTTTATTTAAACTTTGGTCTCTTCGTATCAACATGCATAACAACATACGAATGTAAAATTTAGGGATAATATACATTCAATACATGAAATATCACGTATAAGGCCATATGGCCAAAACCCAAACTCAGAATTTTGAAATAGCAATTCTCAAGATATTATAAACCCGATGACATGATAATTCACATAATATATATATAATCAAATACGATTTGATATATCTTAACCCATATATAAACTCATAATCAAACCCTTTTTCAATTACGAGATTTTACAAAATATATGAAAGCCATTTTATAAAAACTAAATGACGTAACTTTAAAATTTGGGAAGAAGGATTACCCTGAATACTCTACTTAGATTACACAGGGTGACAACAATTCCCAATTTCTCACACTTCTTCACCTTTAATCACAGTATTCGCAATCTCTCTCAAAGTTCTCAAACTCTCTTGCCTCTCTTCTTTTCCCGACTTAGAATAATAATAATAAAAGAAGGACGTAATTTAACAGAGGGAGAAGAGAACTGATGCGCGTAATGGTCAGTTAACCCAAACATGGATAACTGCATCCAACCACTACTAGGGCCTTGTTTGGCAATCCTTAATTGATTCAAAGTCATTTAATTTAATAAAGCTTTATCGTATAGTTTGAAAATGTCACACTCCTTATAAAATAAATCCAATATTTTATTTAATATATTTTAAATAAAATATAATAATTTCTCATAAATTCACATAGTCACATAAATAATTTTCTCATTAATAAATAATGTCAAATTATTAATTCTCTAATTAATAATTAAATTAATTAAAATACCAATATGCTTATTAAATATTTCTTTTAATACAATAAGCTCACATAATCACATACTTTGATAATAAAACTCTCTACATTAATTTAATAAATGTAACACATATAATTAAATTAATCTACCACAATTGCGTCAATTAATTATTTAATCTAATAATTAAATCATCGAAAAATATTTATTTAATTCAATAAATATTAAAATTAATTACAAAATTCTCGTTCGTCACAATATCCTTGAAATTTGCGCTTCATCTAGTATCGTTTCACAAGGATATTTTCTGCACATTCTTGTTAAATTTTATGTTTTTCATGCCGGAGTACTGTCCATGAGTAGTATTCATTTTTACGGTACTATTCACAAAGTACTATTCACAGGATACTATTCACAAAGTACTATTCACAAAGTACTATTCACGGAGTACTATTCTTGAAGTACTATTCACTCAGGTAATATTCACCCGGGGAATTATTCATGCCAAAAATTGATTTTCTTGTTGTTCAAATCATTTTTGATACAATAGTATTCTTGAATTTTACTCCACAAAGCAGTATCATGTTGACAATTTGGATATTATTGAATTATGAATAAATTAAGGTATAAATCTTTAAAAATTTATCATTTGGTTTCTTTTAATTGAATTCTTATATCATTGTCATCATCCTCATGTTTTATTATGATAAAAGTTATTTGTGGCTTATGTGCATAGATGTACTTGGACTTGGTATGATTATGACCCGGGATTATTTGGTATAATCATGACCATTGATGATTACATGAATATCTTTTGGTCCCGTAGTGCAGGGATGATTCGATTATGTGGTTTATTTATTAAGCTGAGTCTCAGCGATAAAATTGATGATAAACTTTTTAAATCATAGAAGATAGTAGATATCATGCTCTACTTGACTCTTCTAATGGATTGCTTGTTCCGCTGCAATTAAACTTGATGTTTATTATATTTTATCAGTTTAACACTGTTGAAGGCTAACGATAATTTATTCTACATTATCTTAGTCATAATATTTCTTACTGGGCTAGTTGAGCTCACCCTTTGTTTTTATTGTTCTCTTCAGGAAATGAGAATATAGATGGGACTAGTCGGGGAACAGAGTGACGGTCCAGATGTTTGCATTAGTAGTCCTCACTATTCAATGAAATAGTGTGATAATAAATGTAATAAGGACTCCATTTGAGTTTGAATACAGTCTAGAAGACAATATTCGTATTAAAACTCTCAGCTTATGTTTTGTCGTATTTTACATGACAGTTGTATAATTAAGTTGTATTTGAATTTTGTACCATATATTTGGCGACTCAGAATGGGTGATGTATACCTATTTTTGGAGGCGTCACAGTTGGTATCAAAGCTATAGAAAAGAGCTCCGAGCCTTTATCTGGTGACTTCCAAGTCTTGGGATGCACCGAAGCCAGACTTTCCGTAGGGGACGCCGTGAGTAACGGTGGAAAGTTGATAGGTATCATTGTGAGGTGGTATCCAAGTCCTGGATGAGCGTCTTCTGTTCAAAATGCAGGTGAAAACACTGGAAACTCTCGGATGGTCACCGCTAAGCAGTTCAAGGAACTGGGACCATCGGAGTTTTTGGGAGAGCTAGAACCACTTAAAGCGGAGACATGGATAAAGAAGATCACCAAGATATTTGATATCTTGGGATGCTCCGAGGAGCAAAAGGTTCCCTTTGCCACCTTCATGTTGCGAGGAGAGACAAATTACTGGTGCGAATCAGTAAAACGTACTCAGCCTGCCGCACTCAAAATGTCTTGGGAGAAGTTCCAAGAGCTGTTCAACGACAAGTACTTTCCCGAAAGTATTCGTCACATAAAGGAGGTGGAGTTTATCAAGTTGGAGCAAAATAATATGACCGTATCGCAGTACGAGGCTAAGTTTGTCGAGTTGTCTCGATTCACATCCCATTTGGTTGATAATGAGGAGAGAATGACATGAATGTTTCTGCGAGGTTTGAGACCCGAAATACATCAATACCTCATTTCTCACAAAATTGTGTTTGTATTCATATGTAGTGAATAGGGCTCAGTTATTGGAGCGCGATAATGAGCCAGCCCAAACAAAAGATAACGAGTAACAACACGGTAATAATCGTACCGGTGGCAACGGTCATCAGAATAATGATAACCATCGTGGAGGAAATTATCATTCTAGAAATGGTAACCACTTCGGTGGTAATCATGGCCAATTTATTAGAAGAAATGATTCAAGTGAAAAATTCAAGAAGAGAAGATTTAACGATGATGGGAAGACTTTAAGAAGAAGACCAAAGACCAAAGACCAAAGACCAAAGAACAAATTCTAGGGGAGGAGAACGACTGCCAGTTAGATGCTAAAGATGCGGAAAGGAGGGACACATAAGTCTAAATTGTTCACAGCCTTCCAAGGTATGTTTTAGTTGTGGAAAAGACGATGACATAGCTCGATTTTTTTCCTCAGTAATAAATCAAGTCCGGTGGGGGATGGTGGCACCAAAGGCGGAATACGCTGGACAAAACAAAGTCAGTGGTTTCAGGAAGAGCATTTTTCGTGACTTCTCAAAAAGAGAGTAACCCGAACGAAGTTAGCACGGGTTAGTTAATTATAAATTCTTGAGAAGTCTATATACCTTATTTGATACCGTTTCTACCCATTCTTTTATTTCTCCTACTTGCACTCAACGTCTAAATTTGACTCCAAAGAAATTAGACTTTGACTTATCTGTTGAAACTCCGTTGGGAGAAACCTTCATTACATCCACTGTTTATAAGTCTTGTTTAATTCAAATCGGTAACCGCACGTTACCTGTCGATCTTATCTCTTTGAAAATACTTGCATTTGATGTGATTTTAAGGATTGATTGGTTAACTACCCATCATGCTAAAATTGATTATTTTCGTAAGGTTGTTAGCTTTCATTTTCCTAACCAACCTATTATGCGAATTCAAGCAACCAAACCACTAAAGTCAATCACTGTTATATCAAGCCATAAAGCTATTCGTTTATTGAAAAATGGATGTCAAGCTTTCTTAGCCCATGTCACTGATTTAAACAAAAATACGTCAGATTTGAATGATATTTCTATTGTTAATAAATCTCCTGACATATTCTTGAAGAACTTCCTGGCCTACCTTAGAGCATGAAATCAAATTTTGTATTGACCCCAGTACAAAACCCATTTCTAAAACCCTCAAATATTTCTTCAACCAAAATGAACGTATAATGCGCCAAAGACGTTGGCTCGAGCTATTGAAGATTATGACCATACCATTCCATATTATCATGGAAAAAGTGAACGTGGTAGCTGACGCATTGAGTAGAAGATCGTATGCGTTTATGATTGTAACGTTGTTAACACAAAGACCCATTTCATATAACTTACAAATGATAGAGATAGAGTTTAGACTCTAGGGACCCACGTGATAATGAATCGACGTTAATCGATAAAGTTAAAGCCGCTCAAGCTACACACCCGGAGCTGATGAATGTGAAGAAGAAGGTTCAAGAGGGCATTATTCTAGAAGGAAGAATCGATGAAGAAGGAATACTCGAAGTCAACTCTGCATTTTTGTGTTCCTAACGATTCGACTTGAAGTATAAAATCATGATGGAGGCGCACAACACACCGCTTGCAATCCATCTCGGGAGTACCAAAATGTATCGTGATCTTTGACATACATTTTAGTGGAGCAATATGAAGAGAGAGATAGCGGGGTCTATCTCAAGGTGTCTAACTTGTCAACGAGTCAAGGCGGAGCATCAAGTGCCAAAAGGTCCATTGCAACCACTTGAAATTCCAGAATGGAAGTGGGAGCACATTACCATGGATTTTGTTAATGGTATTTCCAAGGTTTCTTAAGGCATAGATGCGATTTGGGTCATTGTTGATAGATTGACTAAGTTTGCTCATTTCTAACCGATACGAGAAACTTATACACTTGAATGTCTTGCTCGTATGTACATAAACGAGATTAAAAGATTGCATGGTATGCCAGTATCCATAGTTTCTGATCAAGACCCAAGATTCACTCCACGATTTTGGGTTAGTTTGCAAAAAGCTATGGGCACGGATTTACGATTTAGTTCAGCATATCATCCTCAAACGGATGGGCAGTCGGAGAGGACTATTCAAACTCTTGAATATTTATTAAGACTTTGTGTCCTTGACTTCAAAGGAAGTTGGGACAAGTTCTTACCATTGGTGCAGTTTTCCTATAACAACAATTATCAAACAAGTATTGGCATGGCTCCATTTGAGGCGTTGTATGGAAGAAAGTGTCGTTCTCCAGTATGTTGGGATGAGGTGGGTGAAGCAATATTGCTGGGACCGGAGTTGGTACGTATGACTATGGAAAAGATTCAAACGATCCGACAACGTATAAAAATCTCATAAGATCGACAAAAGAGATATGTTGATCTTCATCGAAAGAACGTGGAATTCAATATTGGAGATGATGTGTTGTTACGTGTTGCTCCATGGAAAGGAGTTACGAGATTCGGAAAGAGAGGAAAGCTCAATCCTCAATTCGTTGGCCCATTTTTAATCCTCGATCGAGTAGGAACTGTGGCCTATAGACTCGCCTTACCGCCAAGTATGTCTCGTGTTCATAACGTTTTTCATATATCTATGTTACGTAAATATGTGAAAGACCCGAACCACATTATTGAATTAGAACTGGACGAGATAGCGAAAGATTTAATGTATGAGGAGGTACTTGTTAAAATCTTGGATAAGAAGGATCATATTCTACGCTCCAAGGTTATACCTCAAGTCACAGTTTTGTGAAGAAACCATGATGTTGAGGAAATGTATTGGGAGTTAGAATCTGAAATGAAGTCAAGGCATCCTCACCTCTTCAACATACCAGGTACGCACTGATAAGTAGGATTTTTACCTACTTATGGAGTACCAATTCATGCGAACTATTCCCATCTCAAGTACATTTTAGTCTAGTTTAGCTGCATTTCATGTTAATTTGCATTGCACGTTCTTAAAACTCCTTTTGGTGAATAAGTGCAGGAATCGGCTTGTTTTGGTGGTGATTTGGAGCATTAGGCAAGTGGATGCTTGAAACGAGGTAAAAGGATGGGATATGAATGGCGTGAAGGTGCATTGGTGCAAGGAAATAGAGCATAACGGAGCAAGCAGCAGCAGTAGGAAAACAGAAACCAAGACCAGCAGATTTCAAGCCGCGCGTCCACGCGGAAAAATAGCCTGAAGAACGCGTGCCCGCGCGATCACCCAGCCAGATCTTGGATGCTACTGCAAGTCTCACGGCCGCGAGACAGACAAGCCTATGGAGCGTGCGCCCGCACGCGAGAGCAGCTAAACATATGAACTCTATCGCAAGTCTCTGGACGCGAGACTATCATGCGTCGGAAGAGCACGCTAACGCCGCCGATGGCGTCCGATGATGCTGATGTGTTTTATTTTATTTCCGAATTTTAAAAGTTGTAATTGATTTAAAATGATTCCTGACTAGTGTCAGGGATATGATTCGACATTTTATTAGTTTTCACGTAACTTTACATCGTAATTAGGGTTTTACTCTAGAGAGAGGATTCCAACGTAGAAGGAGGCTATAACGCTACTTTTCTACTCCTTCTTGGGATTTCTCTACGAGAGCGGATTATTAATATTAGTTTTTGCTGGAATCTTATGGGGATTGGATATTGATGTGTATTCAGCAATTGGGTTTGATAGTTTCATCTTTCCTCTTTCAATTGTTGCTTATTTATCATGTTTAACTTTGATCCCATAATGGCTTTTGGTTCAGTCATGAACTAAACTCCATTATGGGATTCTCACGGATTTTATTATGTAGTTTGATTGCATACTTAAATGTCGGGTTATTTTTTTCATATTATATGGGATGTCTCGCTATGATTGTTTTGCATACATGAATGCTTGATCACCATTCGCTTTCAAAGATTTGTTTGGAATTGACAATGAACATGCAATTATGGACTGTAATCATGATAGTATACGTATATAGGGCTGTGTTATATGGCTTATGTATTTCGTGAACCAGATAGACATATATTGTTTCACCGTATAAGTTAAGATAAGAACTTGAACTTAAAATCAATATAGTTGCAATTTCACATAGACATATAGTGATGTTGGTTATATTGATGATTACATAGAGTCTATCATCCTGGATGTGTGTAAGTAGGTCTTAGTGCATTGAAAAATGGCTAATACTCTTTTAGTGCTCTTGGCTACTTTCCTATGATATGTGAACAAGTCAGGCATGAGAGTGGCGATTAAATGAAATAGTAAATGAAGTTAGAATCCCATTAATTCCAATATCATTTATTATATCGTTTATATTATTTTAGTTGTTATTTGCAATTCAAGAATCAACCAAGTTTAATCTTTAGTGTGAGCATATAAATATAGTGATTTAATTAATGAATAGTAGTTTAAGTTAAACAACTTTCTCTGTGGGATTGATACTTTACTTACTCTGTATTGCTTGTTGACGCATGTATGCTTGCATGAGTTAGAGCTCTTTTGTTAGTCGTAAAAAAGAGGCAACAAGTTTTTGGCGCCGTTGCCAGGGGAAAGGCGTTTAATTTAGTATTATTATCATTCGTTTTAAGCTATAATGTATGACTTAGACAATTCTAGTCTTATCTCATTTCAGTTTTTGTTTTTGTTTCAAGAATTTGGATAAATTTTTATGCGCACACGGTCAACCAACCCCCAGTTAATACATGTTCAGGAAAATATAAACGGGAAAGGTTGGAAAGCAGGTGTACGTAGAAATTCACTAGAACAATTGGAAAACACGACAGCTAAAATGGCAGCCGAGGCACAAGGAGAAGATCAAAGAGAGGAGCATAGGGCTCTGAAGGAGTATTCCATGCCCAATATTAACGGACTTCAGTCCTAGCATAGTCGATTCAAATGATAGCAGCCCAATACCTTCGAGATCAAGACCGAACTATTCAAATGGTGCATAAATACGATTCGCTTTGGGGTGTCTACATGGATGATCCGAATGAACATCTATTGAGTTTCATTGAAATTGAAATTTGTGATACATTCAGATACAACGGTGTGACGGAGGATGCTATTCGACTAAGGTTGTTCCCATTTTCATTGAGGGATAAAGCAAAAGTTGGCTTCATTCTCTCGCAAAGCAGGATCTATAACTACATGGGAGGATTTAGTACGTAAATTTTAGCTAAGTTTTTCCCAATGGCTAAGATCGCAAAGATGAGGACAACTATCTCTCAATTTGAGCAACAACAGGTGAGTCGTTATATGAAGCATGGAGAGATATAAAGAAATGCCGAGAAAGTGCCCACATCACTTCAGATGCCGATTGATGGTAATTAACACGTTCTATAATGGATTGGGATGGCAGTCGAGACCGATTGTAGATGCAGCTGCTGGAGGTGCATTATGGGCAAAGAACTATGAGGAAGCCTATGATCTTATCGAGACAATGGCATCAAATGATTTTCAGAATCCTACATCCCGAATGCCACAAACCAAAGTTGCAGGTATATTGGAGGTTGATGCCATTACTCAGCTATCAGCACAGATGGAAGCTATGGCAAAGAAGATAGATACTTTGGCTGAAGGAAAGTTAAAGACGATTGCCTACATATGTGAGATTTAAAGTGGGTCACACTCGATTTGACCAATGTGCTATCACCGTAAATCAGTGCAAGATGTGAGTAACTACGTAAAAGACCAAGGCCAATTTCGTAACACCTACCATCCCAACAAATGTAATTCATCCAAATTTTAGTTGGTCGAATAATCAAGGAATCAAGAAGCTCGCTTTTAACCAAACAATCAATTTCGGTACATGCAAGGCAAATTATAATTTAATCCTAGACCACCCTTTCCGCCAGATTTTCTCAACAACAACAAAGAAAATCACACTCCAAATTTGCACCTCAAAGAAGAAAAGAAATCAGAAGTGGAGGAGATAATGATGAAATACATGGCAAACACAGAAGTTATGATCAAGAGCCAAGTAGTGGCTATAAAGAACCTGGAAACTCAAATGGGGCAGATGGCAAACATGCTTACTAACAGGCCCCAGGGTTCATTGCCAAGTAACACGGAGACAAATCCAAGAAGAGAAGGGAAGGAACAATGCCAAGCGATTACATTGAGATCTCATGGAAAGACCATCACTATCAGAAGTCGCATACCAAGCGAGAATGTACTGAGGAGAGCGCGAGGCAGAGGAACCAGCCAATGAGCAGGAAAATTTGGAGAAATCTGGGGATTGGAAGGAAGAGAAAGACAAAGCAGGCTTAGAGGAGACAGTTAAGAATCCAGTACCACCAATGCACATTCAGGTTCCGTATCCGTAGAGATTAATGAAGAAAAGGGAAGGTAAACAGTTCAGCAAATTCTTGGAGGTGTTCAAAAAGCTGCAGATCAACATACCCTTCACCGAGGCATTGGAACAAATGCCCAGCTACGCCAAGTTTATGAAGGATATATTGTCAAGGAAGATGAGATTAGATGATTTTGAGACAGTACCGTTGACAGAGGAATGCAGTGCAGTGCTTCAACAGAAATTACCTCCAAAGCTGAAAGATCCAGGCAGTTTCACAATTCCATGTACCATAGGAAAGTTGAACTTCAGTAAGTGTTTATGTGATCTTGGGGCAAGCATAAATTTGATTCCCTTGTCAGTGTTTAATCAGTTGAGATTACCGGATCCAAAACCCATAAACATTGCCTTGCAGTTAGCGGACAGATCCATCACATATCCACGGGGAATTATTGAGGATGTGTTGGTTAAGGTGGACAAGTTTATTTTCCCAGCTGACTTCATCATTTTAGACTACGAGGAGGACAAAAATATACCAATCATATTAGGAAGACCATTCTTAGCCACGTGAAAAACTCGATAGATGTGTGTAGGGGAACTCACTATGCGTGTTCATGATCAAGAAATCACCTTTAATGTTTTCAAAGCTATGAAGTTTCCAAAGCAGATGAAGAGGAATGTTTCTTGGTTGAGTTGGTGGAACAGTCATAAATGATGAAGTACAAAGGCGGTAGTTGCTAAACCTTTGAGTAGTGTAATCTTTCGAAAAATTCAGATGTGGAGGACGAGGAACTGGATGAACTTGTACAATATCCGGATACCACTCCATAAGTCGAAATTCAGGATACCTATTGAACCATTGACAAAAGCAGGAGAAACCACCGTAAAATTAAAACCATCTCTAGAGACACCTCCAGAACTTGAATTGAAACCACTTCTAGATCATCTCAGGTATGCATTTTTAAATACAGATTCTAAGCTACCCGTGATTATTTCTTCCAGATTAACATCTTTTCGAAGAAGAAAACTGCTACGAAAGTGCTCCGAGAGTTCAAATCGCGATTGGATGGACTATAACGGATATCAAAGGATCAACCCCTTCATTTTGTATGCACAAAATCTTGATGGAAGATTTAAAAGTAAACCATCTATTGAGCAAAGAAAGGAGACTTAATCCGATAATGAAAGAAGCGGTTAAGAAAGAGGTACTAAAATGGTTGGATGCGGAATAATCTATCATATCTCGCATGACAAACTCATGGGTGAGCCCAAAGCAAAGTGTAAAAAAAAGGTGACATGAAAGAGTGACTAATGAGAACAACGAGTTGATTCCAACACGAAATGAAAGGATGTGGTGGAGAGTTTGTATGGACTCACCTATTATAAGCTTAATAAAGCTACAAGGAAAGATCATTTTCCACTACCATTCATTGATCGATGTTGGATGATTAAGCGTGTCATGAATACTATTGTCTATCGGATGGATATTCTGCCACAATCAAATAATGATAGCTCCGTAAGACCAAGAAAAGATAACTTTCACATGTCCATACGGCACATTTGCCTTCGTAAGGATGTCTTTTGGGGTCAGGCAACGCCCGCCACTTTTCGAGAGATGCATGATGGCTATATTTTTATATGGTAGAGCGTAATGTGGAAGTATTTATGGATGACTTTCGCCGGAGACTCGTTTGACTTATGTCTCAAAAACTTGACCATTTGACTTATGTCTCAAAACTGTGATGGTGTCAAGCGATGTGTTGAAACAAATCGGTGCTAAACCGGAAAATGCCATTTTATGGTACAGGAAGGAATTATACTTAGACACAAAGTATTGAAGAAGGGACTCGAGGTAGATAGAGCAAAGTTGGAAACCATAGAGAAATTGCCATCACCTACCTCAATAAAAGGTGTTCGTAGCTTTCTGGGTCATGCAGGTTTCTACCGCAGATTTATCAAAGATTTCTCCAAGATAACTAGACCATTATGCAATTTATTGGAGAAGGATGCGCATTTTATCTTTGATAAGGCTTGCGTGTCGGCATTCGAGCATCTGAAAGGAAAATTAACATCAGCACCAATTATTACTGCTCCAGACTGGGAATTGCCATTTGAGCTGATGTGTGATGCCAATGATTACGCAGTAGGGGCTGCTTTGGGACAAAGGAAAGAGAAGATGTTCCATGTTATTTACTATGCCAAAGAAGACCCTTATGGATTTACGCTTGAACTATACCACCACGGAGAAAGAATTACTTACAAGAAGGTACGCCTTTGATAAATTTCGAGCTTATTCGACGCAAGACAAAGGTGATATAAGTATACGGATCACGCTGCTATTTGACATTTAGTGGCAAAAAAGGATGCAAAGCCTCGATTAATTAGATGGATTTTACTACTGCAGGAATTTGATTTGGAAATCAAGGACAGGAAGGGCACTGAAAACCAAGTGGCGGACCACTTATCGCGACTTGAGAATCTGGAAAAGGAAACAAATAACAAGATGTTAATTAATGAATCTTTTCCAGATGAACAGTTGTTTGTGGTGAAAGGGGAAGTGCCATGGTTTGCAGATTATACGAACTATTTGGTAAGTAAATTGCTACCTTCCGATGTGGTGGGCTATTAAAAGAAGAAATTTCTGCACGATGTCAAATGGTACATATGGGATGAGCCTTATTTGTTCAAACAATGTTCTGATCAAGTTATACGCAGGTGTGTTCCATATAGCGAGACCGAGAGGATTATGCAGGATTGTCACTCTACTGTGTATGGCGGTCACTATGGAGGTGAAAGAACAGTGGCAAGAATACTACAAGAAGGATTCTACTGGCCGACCATTTTCAAGGATGCGTACAATTTTGTCTAGCAATGTGATAAATGTCAGCTAATGGGAAACATCTCTAAAAGGAATGAAATGCCTTTAAATACAATCTTAGAAGTCAAAATTTTTTATGTATGGGGGATTGATTTTATGGGGCCGTTCGTTTCTTCTTGCGGAAATCTCTACATTCTTCATCATTCATGATTATGTCTCGAAATGGGTAGAAGTGGCGCTTCTTCCGACAAATGATGCGAAGGATGTCCTCGATTTTACACAAAAATATCTTCACGAGGTTTTGGGACTCAAGGGCTATCATCATCGCGATGTAAGGCAAATCACTTTTGCAAAAAGCGCTTTATGACTTTATTGGCTAAATATGGGGTGAAGCATCGTATCGCTACAGCATACCACCCACAAACGAATGGCCAAGCAAAAGTGTCAAATCGAGAGGTCAAGAGAATTCTGGAAAAAGTTGTAAATCCCACACGGAAAGACTGGTCGTTGAAGCTAGATGATGCAGTACGGGCTTATAGGACAGCGTACAAAACACCGTTGGGAATGTCACCTTTTCAGCTCTTATATGGAAAAGCTTGTCACCTTCCTATGGAGCTAGAGCATAAAGCATATTGGGCCATTCGAAAGCTAAATTTTGATTTAACAACTGTCGGGGAAAAATGCCTTTACCAACTCAATGAGTTAGATGAATTCAGACTGCAGGCATACGAGAATTCGAAACTGTATAAGGAAAAAGTGAAAAAATTGCATGATCGATATATCATTGAGCGAGCATTTGAACCAGGACAAAGGGTTTTGCTGTACAACTCCAGACTTAAACTTTTTCCTGGAAAGCTGAAATCGAGATGGTCAGGACCATTCACAGTGAAAACTATTTTTCCGCATGGTGCAATCAAAATATTCGATACGTCGCCCGATAAGCCTTTTAAGGTGAATGGTCAGTATTTAAAACATTACTATGGTGGTGAGGTAGACAGACAGAAATTCGCCTCAATTCTTTCTTCAACATGAGCTTCAGAGACAGTCAAGCTAATTGACTATAACTTGGCGCTGGATGGGAGGCAACCCATTATTTTTCTTATCTAAAATTTATCTTTCACTTTTTGTTTATTTCGTTGATTTATTACTTCCTAAGTTAACACATTTACATAATACTGACAATATAGGGGAGCGTGTATCCGGATTACATAAAATGAGGTATGTGATAAAAATCTGTTCTGATGCCGCTTATGATGAATTGCAGGTGCAATGGATAGTACACAATTCTCTCTTGATGCACCTTCAAATTGCATTCAGCACTGCAAAACACAGGATCTCGCGGCCGCGCGATGCATAAAGCCCACGACTGCGCGCCCGCGGGAAACACAGAGCATACCAAACTAGCCATTCGCGCGCCCGCGCATGATTTCTATAGTTGAGCCGCGCGGTATCGCAGACGTAAAAAAATTTTTAAGTCACAAATCTGGGTTGCGTTCTAAGTTGGGTTTATCTTTCTCTATAAAATACCAATCTTATTATATTTCCCATATTTTGACGGCTAAGTAACTTTTCTCCCAGTTCATACCCAACCATCACGTTCCTGGCATAATTAGGGTTCTTTGTGGGGGGTGCAACCCTAGATCTGAGGAGCATTCACCAACAAGTCCTTCCCATTGTCTTTATCATCCCCACATGGGTCCAAAACGAGCACGTGCAATCTCACTCTCCTCTTCATTCGAATTTTCTTCTGATCACCAGGAACAGGAGGTCTTGGACGAGAGCAGATTTGTCAGTTTGGAAGCACAGCAAGACTATTATCGGAGTATGGCCAAATCACTTGTGAAGGAACGGGGATTCCAACCGGCAAAACAGAATGGCCAACTTTGACAGATGATACGTGAACGAGATTGGGTTGGTTTAACGGCATCTCCTATGCCCATTCCGGTGGGGATCGTTCGAGAATTTTATGCTAATGCCACGGAGTTACTAACAAGAGGCATTACTATTGTTCGAGCAGAACAAGTGAATTATCTCCCTTCCGCAATCAGAGAAGTATTCAACATATATAATGCACCTCCTACCGGGTCTGACAATTGGTTAGAAGGCGAGTACTTGGAGACGGATCTCGCAATTGTGATTACTGATTTATGTATCCCGGGCACCAAATGGAAGTATAAGACAGTAACAACGGAACCAAAATCATTTCCGTCGTCAGCATTGAGTCGGTATGCCTAGGCTTAGAACCTGTTTATTTGTGCCAAGCTCATTTCGTCAGCTCATTATAATGCCATACCTGCCGAGCGGGCGATTATTTTGTGGGGAATCATCAAAGGGAAGTACATTGATATCGACCTGTTAATCCACAGAAACATGCTAAATTATATGTGGGGAAATAGAAATGGGACTATTCCGCATGCGTCAGTGATAGACATGCTCTGTACTCAACAAGGAATCCAATGGCATAATGAGCCGCTATAGTACTCACACCATGTAATTAATCATGCTACTATTGTGAATTTCAAGGAGTGGACAGGTGGTGTACCGCATCCACGCGGCCTAGGATTCATCCTTCATCCAATTCCTCCAGACCAACAACAACCCCCGCAAACAGACGAGGCGGGCCCATCCACGCACGCGCGTGTCACCTATGGCGATCGACAGCTCCGAAGGTTAGAGCGTAAGGTCGATGCCATTTACGATAATTTGGGCACATTTGCGATGGGACTCACAAGGGCTTTAGCCGAAGCGTTTGCGCAACAAAGAACAACACAAGAATGGCCTCAGTTTGGAACTACAGCACCATATCCACCACCGGACTCACCACCCGAGGAGGGTGGCACCACCGATAATTAGGGGAGTTTTCATACCTTTTAGCTTCATTCAATTGGGACATTGATTATTTTAAGTTTAGGGGTATTAGGTAGTAGTTAGTTTTTTTTATTATTAGTTTTGCATGATTAGTTTTACATAACTAATATAGTTGCATGATTAGTTTAATTTTATGTGCATGTTTAGTTTCACATTTTAGCACATAGTTGCATGTTGCTTACCTCACAGTTCTTGCCGCTTAGAAAAAAAAATTTGTCTAGCCAATGATGAGAGTGAAGTTTTAATTGAATTCTGAATATTTTGGATAACATGAGCTGAGTTATAACGTTTTATACAACGAAATTCATAATGCTGTATACATGCTCTCGGTTTGCACAAATGGGTTCACAAGCACTTGTAGGTATATGAAACACGTGTGTTTTGCTCAACGGAAAAATGTAGTGTTAAAAAGAGAAATATGTAAAAAGTGGCTTGGAGACTGTATAAAACATCAATTTTTAAACTTTGGGAAAACATGGGTATCTGTGTATAAAAAGAAAAGAAAAGAAAAGTAGAAATATCATGGCTAGTCTTATTTCGGGGCCCTGGCTACTTGAGTAAGTATGTGACGCCCCCAAAATTAGGTATACATCACCCATCTTGAGTCGCCAGATACATGGTACAGAATTTAAATATAACTTAATAATACAACTGTCGTGTACAATACGACAAAACATAAACTGTGAGTTTGAATACAAATATTGTCTACTAGAGATTATACAAACTCAAAAGGAGTCTTCATTACAATTATTATCACACTATTTCACAGAATAGTGAGGACTACTAATGCACCATCTAGGACCATTACTCTGTTCCCCGACTAGTCTCATTTCACGTTCTCATTTCACAGAAGAAAGGAAAGAAAGGGTGAGCTCAACTAGCCCAGTAAGAAATATTATGACTAAGATAATGCAGAATAATTTATCTACTATCTTTTATGATTTAAAAGGTTTTTCATCACTTTTATCGCTAGGACTCAGCTTAATAAATAATCCACATCATCCACGCACTACTACCAAGGATATTCATTAGTATCACAACCACAAATTATCCATGCACTACGGGCCAAGGATATTCGTGTATTCATCAATGGTCATGATCATGCCAACAACCGTCCATCAATGCACCATCGCGCCAATGAGGACTTTTACCACATCATTTGTAACATTACGGTTATGATTACAATCAAGAATAATCCTCGGTCATAATCATACCAAGTCCATCTATGTACTACAGGCCACAGATGACTTTCAACAAAAATATAAATACGAGGATGATGACAATGATATAAGAATTCAATAAAACAAGTTCAAGAATTAATTTATCCAGGAACTAATAACGTCCAAATTGTCAACATGATACTGCTTTGTAGAGTAAAATTCAAGAATGCTCAGAAGAATATTTCCATGAAAAGATATTGGATGAAGCGCAAATATCAAGGCTATTCCACTAATTTCATGGGTATAGAAGCCAAAGTTTTAACCAATTGAGTATAATAAAGAATGGAATAACAAAAGAAATAACCATGCATGCGATAGATCGCCTTACAGAAAAAGTTATTCCAATGTAATAATAAAGGATGGAATCAGTCCGGCGTAAAACGCACGCACGAGGATATTCCGACAAAATAATAAATAATGGAACCAGTCCGCCAGAACGCACGCGAACGGTATATTCCGGCTGAATAATAAATAATGGAACCAGTCCCAAAAGAAACACACGCAGACGTGATATTTTCGACGTAATAATAAATAATGGAACTGTGTCCCCAGAACGCGCACCGGAGACGGGATATTCATGAGAATAATAAAGAACGGAATATTAGAAGAATGTCACCATGTATAGGGTAGTGGCACAGATATCTGAGTTATTCAAATGTAATAATAAATAATGGAATAATGAAGTTCTCTTCATGAGTACAACAAATAACATCCCTTACCGTAAAAGAAACTGAATATAAAAGTAGGGAAGTAGCAGAATACTTTTCTATAGTTTCTCTATAACTTTTCTCTCTAGAGTTTCAGTGAATTCGTAAGGAAATAATGAAGGAATGATCATCTATTTATAGGAAAATGGAATGAATAGTAACTAATTCATGAACGGTCCAGATTGATTTACTATTAAACGGACGATCCATATTGGTTTACTATTAAAACTTAAAACAACGGTCCATACTGATTTACTATTAAAACTTTAAACCAGCGATCCATATTGATTTACTATTATAACTCCACCAGCGGTCCATATTGACTTACTATTATATCTTCAACCAACGATCTGAAAAATTAGCACATCTCCTCATGGAATAATATTGTACCTAAATACCCAAATGCACAATACAAGAGTGAATAGTAATCGGGTGAATAGTAACTTGTGAATAGTAACTAGTGAATAGTAACTCATGAATAGTAACTCGTGAATAGTAACTCATAAATAGTAACTTGTGAATAGTAACTCGTGAATAGTAACTCGTAAATAGTAACTCATGAATAGTAACTCGTGAATAGTAACTCATGAATAGTAACTCTGACACGAAAAGTGTCTCGAATACCCGATTGAACAATATATCATATTATGCAGATGATATTGTAACAATAATTGAATCAATAATATGAGAGATATGATGCAGTAATTACTGTAGCAATAATTGAGTATAACTGAGTGACTTCTCACGTAAGCATCAATAATCAATACCGCAGTAAATCGCAAGTTTGTGCGACGCCAGACATTCTTTGTACTTTTAACACCGGGTGTTTCAACAATTAACGGTAAAACTTTCGCCGTTATTTTTCATAAAGAATTTTTGTCGTTTTCTCTATTCGACAATAATTCTGTTGTGGGGTCCACCAATGATTGTGTCGTCGTACGGATATTCCCCGATAAAAAGAATATTCCCCTACCAATCGAATATTATACAACCACTTGCTTACTTTGCAAAATTTGTAAATATTACCCACAACTATAACATTACATCAAATTTACACCATAATATTAAAAAAAAAAAATTCGACAAAATAAAATCTTTATTCATAAAATCTGGGGTCTCACAAAGTACGCCAGAGGGGATTGTCTTTACACCTAGCGCCCTAAGGTCTTTTATGGTCTGGGAGTCGTTGGTCGAAAGCTCGCTAAGGGGTAGCAGTGTGCCTAATGGATTAAGACATTGCACAGTCATGAAGAAAAAAAAAGAAAAAAATAGCAATAAACACCGCGAGAAAGAGCAAAATTCGTCCTCATAAGTAGAATAAAGCAGATAAACTCATTGTTGAACCTTAGTTTATTTTAAGATGTTGGAATAGTTCATGTCAAATATATAAACATAAGTCTTGATTTATGCTATAATTTTTCTGGTTTGAGCAAGATAGCATGAGCATTCTACACCTAAATCAAGTATTGGTTAACACAACACACACACACAAAGATCTCAGATTGCATTGGTGAATTATTCATGATATGACATTATGCCTGCAGTTTGGGTTGAATTTGTATTCTCAAATCTAGAAAAACTTCGTTAAGGCAAATTGGACTGAATGCCTATAATGGTTGAGACAATGTGAGAATTAAGTGCATAGTAATGTAGTTGCATCTTTCATTATTCATTAGTATGCATTGCTTGAGGGCAAGCAATGGTTCAAGTTTGGGGGTATTTGATAAGTAGGATTTTTACCTACTTATGGAGTATCAATTCATGCGAACTATGCCCATCTCAAGTACATTTTAGTCTAGTTTAGCTGCATTTCATGTTAATTTGCATTACACATTCTTAAAACTCTTTTTGGTGAATAAGTGAAGGAATCGGCCTGTTTTGGTGGTGAATTGGAGCATAAGGCAAATGGATGCTTGAAACGAGGTAAAAGGATGGGATATGCATGGCATGAAGGTGCATTGGTGAAAGGAAATAGAGCATAACGGAGCAAGCAACAGCAGTAGGAAAATAGAAACCAGGAACTGCAAATTTCAAGCCGCGCGGCAAAACAGCCTTAAGAACGCGCGCTCGCATGATCACCCAGCCAGATCTTGGATGCTACTGCAAGTCTCGCGGCCGCGAGACAGACAAGCCTATGGAGCGCGTGCCCGCGTGCGAATGGAGCCGAACATATGAACCTACTGCAAGTCTCGCGGCCGCGAGACTATCATGCTGGAAGAGCGCGCAACCGCACGCGATGTCTGATGCTGCTGATGTGTTTTATTTTATTTCTGAATGTTAAAGGTTGTAATTGATTTAAAACGATTCCTGACTGGTGTCAGGGGTATGATTCAACATTTTATTAGTTTTCACGTAACTTTACATCGTAATTAGGGTTTTACTCTGGAGAGAGGATTCCAACGTAGAAGGAGGCTATAACGCTACTTTTCTACTCCTTCTTGGGATTTCTCTACGAGAGCGGATTATTAATATTAGTTTTTGCTCGAATCTTATGGGGATTGGATATTGATGTGTATTCAGCAATTTGGTTTGATAGTTTCATCTTTCCTCTATCAATTGTTGCTTATTGATCATGTTTAACTTTGATCCCATAATGGCTTTTGGTTCAGTCATGAACTAAACTCTATTATGGGATTCTAACGAATTTTATTATGTAGTTTAATTGCATACTTAAATGCTGGGTTGTTTTGCATATTATATGGGATGTCTGTCATGATTGTTTTGCATACATGAATGCTTGATCACCATTCGTTTCAGTATTTGTATGGAATTGACAATGAACATGCAATTATGGACTGTAATCATGATAGTAAACGTATATAAGGCTGTGGTATATGGATTATGTATTTCGTGAACCAGATAAACATATACTGTTTCACCGTATAAGTTAAGATAAGAGCTTGAACTTAAAATCAATATAGTTGCAATTTCATATAAACATATAGTGATGTTGGTTATATTGATGATTACATAGAGTCTATCATCTGTGGATGCTGTGTAAGTAGGTCTTAGTGCATTGAAAAATGGCTAATACTCTTTTAGTGCTCTTGGCTACTTTCCTATGATATGTGAACAAGTCAGGCATGATAGTGGCGATTGAATGAAATAGTAAATGAAGTTAGAATCACGTTAATTCCAATATCATTTATTATATCGTTTATATTATTTTAGTTGTTATTTGCAATTCAAGAATCAACCAAGTTTAATCTTTAGTGTGAGCATATAAATATAGTGATTTAATTAATGAATAGTAGTTTAAGTTAAACAACTTTCTCTGTGGGATCGATACTTTACTTGCTCTGTATTACTTGTTGACGCATGTATGCTTGCATGAGTTAGAGCTCTTTTGTTAGTAGTAAAAAAGAGGCAACATGCACCCTAATTTCGAGGACGAAATTTCATAAGAAGGGGAGGTTGTCAGACCCCGACTTTTATGAATAAAGATTATTTTTTCTCGAAATATATTTTTGAATATTATGGTGTGGATTTGATATAATGTTATAGTTGTGGGTAATATTTACAAATTTTGCAAAGTAAGCAAGTGGTTATATAATATTCGATTTGTCGGGGAATATTCATTTTAAAGGAATATTCGTACGACGGCACAATCATTGGTGGACCCCACAACGGAAGTATTATCGTAGTTAGAAAATGACAGAATTATCATTTTATAAAAATAACGGCGAAAGTTTTACCGTTAAACTGTTGAACTATCCGGTGGTAAAAGAACAGTAATATGTGTGGTTGCATAGTAGTATACACAAGATTGATTATTAATGCTTACGTGAGAAGTCACTCGGTTATACTCAATTATTACTACGATAATTCTTTGCATAATATATCTCATATTATTGATTCAATTATTGTCACAGTATCATCTGAATAATATTTATTATTATTAAATCAATAATTGAGACGACAAAGTTATTCATATTATTATTTGCAATATTGACAATGTCTAGAAAGTTCTGTCGAGGAGAGGTTTGGTCACCTAATTGCGCGCCAATAGGGAGAAATCCTTATCGGAAAGCCCTCTCTTTCCTGGGAACGATCTGGTTGTTAAATATTGTTAGTTGTAATATTAATGATGAATAAGTTCTTGTTGATTAAAGATGAAATTGATATTTCCATTGTGTTGGGATTATTAGTGTTAATAGAAATCGACATCTATTCCGATAATAATTGATATCTGAAGGTTATATTGACCAATCGGGTAATTAATCGGATAAATGAGAAATTAATTGCTATTAATTCACATGCTTATAACTATTTGTTCACGTGTATGTACTATTGATTCACATGCATGTCCTATTAGGGGAGGTGATGCAAGTTTAATAATACTTGCATGACTAAATTAAAAATGAAGGAAAAGATGAAGGTATTATATTGTAATATTTTGAGCCCCAAAACGTGCAATTATCGAAACTATGTTTTCCTATAAATAGAAGCTCATTCTTCCTTCATTCTCACCAATTCACTAAGACTCATAAGAGCAATTATAGAGAGAGAAGCTATAGAGAGAAAGAAGAAGAGAAGTCTGCTACCTCACTATTCCAGTATCCAATCTTCTTTAGAGGTAAGGGATATTATTTTGTTTAGTATTCATAGGAATAATATTTTCTTCCATACTCTGTAGTATGTGAGTAATATTATTTTGTCTTGTATTCCTGATTATACCCTCATTTTGTTAAAGTATTGCTTCTATACTCCGTGAAATTAGTATAATATCCTTAAAATTTGCGTTTCATCTAGTATCGTTTCACAAGGATATTTTCTGCACATTCTTGTTAAATTTTAAGTTTTTCATGCCGGAGTACTGTCCATGAGTAGTATTCATTTTTACGGTACTATTCACAAAGTACTATTCATGGGGTACTATTCACAAAGTACTATTCACGGGTACTATTCACAAAGTACTATTCACGGGGTACTATTCCTGAAGTACTATTCACGGGGTACTATTCACTCAAGTACTATTCACCTGGGGAATTATTCATGCCAAAAATTGATTTCTTTGCTGTCCAAATCATTTTTGATACAATATTATTCTTGAATTTTACTTCACAAAACAGTATCATGTTGACAATTTGGACATTATTGAATTATGGATAAATTAAGTTATAAATCTTTAAAATTTTATCCTTTGCTTTCTTTTAATTGAATTCTTATATCATTGTCATCATCCTCATGTTTTATTGTGATAAAAGTCATATGTGGCTTATGTGCATAGATGTACTATTGATTGGTATGATTATGACCAGGGATTATTCGGTATAATCATGACCATAATGTTACAAATGATGTGGTAAAAATCCTTATTGGCCTGTAGTGCATTGATGGACAGATGTTGGTATGATTATGACCAGGGATTATTCGGTATAATCATGACCATTGATGATTACATGAATATCCTTGGCCGGTAGTGCAGGGATGATTCGATTATGTGATTTATTTATTAAGATGAGTCTCAACGATAAAATTGATGATAAACTTTTTAAATCATAGAAGATAGTAGATATCATGCTCTACTTGACTTTTCTAATGGATTGCTTGTTCCGCTGCAGTTAAACTTGATGTTTATTATATGTTATCAGTTTAACACTGTTGAAGGCTAACGATAATTTATTCTGCATTATCTTAGTCATAATATTTCTTATTGGGCTAGTTGAGCTCACCCTTTGTCATTGTTCTCTTCAGGAAATGAGAATATAGCTGGGACTAGTCGGGGAATGGAGTGACGGTCCAGATGTTTGCATTAGTAGTCCTCACTATTCAGTGAAATAGTGTGATAATAAATGTAATAAGGACTCCATTTGAGTTTGAAAATTGTCTAGAAGACAATATTCGTATTAAAACTCTCAGCTTATGTTTTTTTGTATTTTACACGACAGTTGTATAATTAAGTTGTATTTGAATTTTGTACCATATATTTGGCAACTCAGAATGGGTGATGTATACCTATTTTGGGGGCGTCACATCCGGACTAGATGTGAGATGTCTTCTAAAATTATCTCTGAAAGACGAATCTGCCCTCCTGCAATGTCAATAATAGGTGTGCAGAAAATTTCGAGTGTCTATAGATGCCCCTCTTTATCATATTCATGCAATGCAAGGCATGGATAGGATAAAGAATCCTAGACACTTGAAATGCAACAAGATAAATATGATGCCATTTGTAGCAACATGATTCAAATGTATGATGCATGTGTGCGGGGTTGTTGCCCAACATGTTGGGGATGATTTTCGGCTCCTTGTAGCTTCTACCGGGGATTGGCAACTATGACCCGATTGGATGTATGATCCAAATCTCTTAGGATGTTGACGTTGGGGCTATCACCAAAGTCCTTAATCCTTGATACGGACTTGATTCCGGAGAGGTGCCTCTTATGTGTAAGAAATCTATGGGGATAAAGCCTTGTCTGCTTGAAGATGTGTATAACATATCCCATCATCAATCCTTCTTGATGATGTTGACCTTTCCTAGTTTGTATCGCCAGGATATGTCAAGGTTCTATTGGATTTACTGCCAACAGCATATGTTGTCAGGGTTGCCTGACCTTCGCTGACATGTACTTCACGGACGTGTGAATCAACGGATGAAAACCCTGTTGGGTAGACTGTCAACGCTGCTTGACCTTTGCTGACGTGTGAATCAATGGCTGATATGCGTTGTAACCCATGCCGGGGATCCGCTGGGGAATATGAGTACCAAAGTACGAAATCATCGAATAGCTTTCGATGCTTCGATGGGTTTACTTACCATCGATTGAAATAACATCAAGGTTGCTGGACCTTCATTGATATATACACCAATGGATGACAATGCGTTGTGACCCCCGCTGGGGATTTCTTGAAAATTGGGGTGACGACCCTGAATTGGCGGCATTGGACCTGCGCAAGGTATTGCCGAGCGTGACTTGTAACATTTGAGATCATCGGCATAGTATACCATGTGCTTGGGCGAATACCAATGAGTGATGTGCAGACCCAAGGTTCAATTTAAGAAGATCAGGATTTGTAAGCTATTCTGCTCAATCGCGTAGCGTTTTTATTCCCGATTTAACCTTTTCAGTATGTGAGAACTCTTTTGTACTTCAAATCGACTAAGTGAAGGTGTGGGACCCTGTAGGGTACCACAGTAGTACACTGATGCACCAAGAGATGGATGGACCAATGCCAAGTGGATACTAAAAGCCGGTGAGTTGCTTTCATAAGTCATTTTCAAGTTCTTGCATGAAGGAAATCTCGAGAGCTCTTCTTCGGATCTCTTTGTGTTTAAAGGCGACTTTCATCAATTCTTCTATCACCGTACAAGTATTATACACTGTCCTGGTAACGTATGCATGTATTTTTTTCCAGTTTTTATCCGTTGGAAAATGACTTATCACATAAAATGCATCTAAACACATAGTAGTGATTATGTATGCTCAAATGACTTGATAAAAAATATTCACCATAGTAAATGTTAGTATTAAACCATGCTGAACATAATGATGTGAAAAAAATTGACTTTTGAGACAGTCAAAATGGCACCTTTTTCTACTATTTCTTATCCTATTTGAGGACAAATGAGCAAAAGGTAAATAGGCAAAGTACTCCTGGTATTGAGGTTAACCTTATGTATTGATGACTTACATATATTATGTATATGAATGTGGGCAGGTGTGCTACTAAATGGCCAGCTAGTCATGCCTATGTGCATGTGGATAGTCCGATTTACAAAGGGGACTATGGCAAAAAATTTCCAAAATGTATGCATTTGATTAATCATGCATTTTTAACTCTACTATAAATGTATGTTAAAGTAATGCATGCATGTATGTAGTCATAAAATGCATTTTGAAAAGCTCCAGGTTAGAAAATACCACACCCTTTCTGAGGTGATTTGGAGACTTGTTGTCCAAATATTATGGATCCGGATCAGCCGAGTAGTTCCCGCAGGACCACTTCTGGTGTACGGAGGAGGGCTTCTGAAGTGCCTCGACCCCGTTCTATTAGACAGCCTCGTCGGTTGGTGGAGGTGGTGATACGTCCAGTCCAAGTTGATGTGCCACACTTCGAGGACGACAAGGAAGATGTTTCGGTTGCGGACTCCGCTTCTGCTACACATGTTCCCCGTACGGACCTCCCGAGTATTCAGGTGGCAAACCCAGAGCTTCTGGGTGATTTGAGTTGACATCCCTCGATGTATTTGCATGCCAACGAGGTATGACGTTAGATCTTAATCTTCCTTCTTTCCTATTGATGAGGATAAAAAGGTTTTTATGTTAATCTGCATTTCATGTAGGTTCTCGGCTTTAAACAGCCTCGAGGAAACTGGTTCAGCATACACTCTATGTACCAGGCTCTTCATCCTGACTATAGAGCGATTGTGCATGACTGGGGTTTTGGAGCATTCTTTTCCATCCTTCCCCGTTGTTGTCCTTGAGGTTATCTCAGGGCATTGTCTAAGTGTTGGTTTCACCAGACTCAGTCACTCTATTTGTTATACTGTGAGGTGATGATGACGCCGATGGATTGGCAGTTTATCACAGGTATAGAGTTTGGAGGGTCACCAGTGCCTTGTATGGCGAATATTACCCCTACTGCCGTCAGATCCTTGTTAGGAGTTCCAGATGGGGCGCTCAAAGGCAGGACTGTGCGTACGAGTCCTTTGAGCGTAGATGCTATGAGTGGGTTGTTGAGTGAGCATATGTAAGATGATGTCAGTGTTAGGGATCGCATTCTTTGACAATTGTTCCTGATGATCATTAGAGGCTGCTTCATAGTAGATAACACTTCTACGATGTCGTTCGCTTTGATCATCGCCACGCATCACGTGGATCGTATTAGAGAGTATGATACACCTTTGCCTATTTCCTCAGGGCATTCGTATGCGCTCGCAGGGTTTGACTGAGGCTTGGTTAGGATTCTACCCATTTCTACTGGTGAGTATTTCTCTTATCATTTCCCATTTACAGGTTAAGAGTGTTTACTGACCGCAGATGTTTTGCCATTGTGTTAGCAGATTTAGGCCTATGAAAGGCTCCCATGCTTGCGTCCGGTGAGCGTGTTAGGTTTAGATACCTATCCACGAGGATGACGATGGCATCATTCCATATTGGCAGAGGTCCTTGAAGCTGAGGGTTTCACTCATTGTTGCCTATAGCTGGAGTTGTTGACAGCTGACATTATTACATGGATTCCCTATTATGGGGAGCACTTGGCCATGGGATTCGAGGATGGGTACCCGACTGGGGTCGAGTACGTGATTTCCACCCATAGGGTTCCTCTCTTCACTGATGGAGGATGGGAGCTCTATTTAGGAGAGTGTGCTATTAGGAGCACCACATTAGAGATCCGTATGCCGATCTTACCTCTTGTCAGGCTTCATTGGCTCAGATGTCGCGACCCACCCAATCGACATCTCCTTGTTGGGGGTTGGCGGTTTGCATTATCGAGGGTCCACACTTTCGTGAGATGTTCAAAGCATTGGTGGTTCCCTCAGATTATTGGAGCCTGCACCGTGCCACTCGGTTCATGGGGGATATGGTTCCAGGATCCATGATGATGACGGATTGGCTAGCCTGTGTCTGAGATCCGACTCATGTGACATACATTGACAGTTTAACCCAGCGACTGGACCGGGCACATTTCTTTATCCGTCATTTGGGCAGAGATCCGGCCGAGGAAGATTCGTTTGATCCTTCCAGCTCCTGTGCTGGCCCCTCAGATGACCCATTTGGCTTTGCCGGTGTAGATCCTCCTCTGTATAGGCCGAACATCCCTGTTGAAAGAGATCCAGTGACTTAGGAGGAGTTACATCAGGTGGATAGGATTGATGATGTAGACATTGACACCATTGTCTTCTTCTGATGTGTATTCTCGATATCTCTTTTCATATGCCTCTGTTAGCTATTGGGTGTTTGTACCCCATTCTCGCTATATCTTTTGATAGGCCTCTATGACACCCCCAAATCTGAGAACTTCAATTCCATGGGATTTGGTGTTCACTGTACAAATATCATCTATCTATCTACTCATAATAAATGCAAACCATGCAATAGATAGAATAAAAATCTTTCCCTTAAGGGTTACAAAATCCGAAGAATAAAATACAATCCCATGTTAAACTAACCTTAAACATCTGTGCAGAATCATAAACAAATAAGTCTTAAACAACATCATTAACTCAAGTCTTAAACATAAATACATCATCAAATAAAATAACAAGTCTTTATCATTTGCTAACTTTGCCCTTGCCTTTACTAGTGGAAGGTTCATCAGTTCTTTCATTTTAACGCAATGTTATTATTATAAGCAAGAGTGAGCACTAATGCCCACAAGTATAATAATGAAATAACGGTATAATAACATGCGAGTAAATCAATCAACATCATCGAATAAAAGCTCAACTTTTGAATCAAGAATGAATAACAAGAATCAAAAGAATTTTCGAGGGTCATAAGACCTTGAACTATGTCCTAGGTTATCAAGGGTTATACTTGAAACCTTTAATGATCTATAAGACTATGGACCTTTCTACTGCGTACTTAGGGGATTAGCCCTTAGTACCATCTTGTGCACAATATCTTAACGCTTACGCGATAAGTAAATCCCTTTTCGAGGTTGTTCATCTCAGTTTGACATTCGAGTCCGCACCAAAGGAAGTTTGGTTTGGATAATTCATCAAGGGTTCTGAAATTTAGAACGTTCATCAACTATGGACTAGTCAAATCAATAAGGGTTCGCTAGTCTAATAAGGTTCAATAATAATGATATTCAAATTGAATAATAATCTCAAGAAGTATACAATAGGACAATTATTGTATAACTGAATCATGCTTTGAAAAGATAATCAATCTTTAATATAACATTTGAACTTGAATAATAGTAATGATAATTTACTCGAGGTAAATAATAAACTTGAACAATAATGACAAGTAGGGTTAGGAAACTTGCCTCGTGCGTAGATTACACTTTAACTAAGCACGTTCTTTGAATTAAATCCTACATACCATTCACATTCACAATACCAGTTAATTATAACTTAACTAATCATCATAAACTCATTCTCTTTGTCTACTTTGATTATTTAACTATACTTAGTTAATTTACCACTTTGTCACATAATTTATACTTCATGAATAACAAGCTTATTATGTATTCAATAATTCGATCCACATGCAATTATGTTATTAACATGTTAAACAACTCTTTTATCATCATATTATACTTCTAACATGTTTACATGTTCATTACATTAATTTACTAACACATTGTTAGACTTAAACATTTTAAAAATTACATTTCTCGACTTTTTACGGAGAGCTTGGCTGGCGCTTATTACTTATCTATACTTGATTACACTAGCTTATTGTCTTATTAGCTTACTTATACGTGATATTTCTTATGTGGCTTGAGAGCATGGATACTTCATGGCTGCTTGGTATTAACTTTATGGCTTGGGCGTTTAGCGACGGATGTTTAGGCGTGAGCCAGCGGCTGAAACTCAGAACTTTGATCTCGCGATTCGCAAAAATTGCGAGAACACGATAAAAAAAAACTCAATTTAAAATATTACTTACACTAAATTAACATACCCACATGTTATAATTCATGTATAATCATTACCCAACATTTATAAAGATGATTTTAACCCATTAAAACACATAATCACTGAAATTAAAATATATAATTTCACCGACTTTGATGTTCTTTAAGGTTTTGAAAATAAAACATGAAAATTGTCACTACGGATTCGTTATAACACCAAATCCGCTTATTTAAACTTTGGTCTCTTCGTATCAACATGCATAATAATATACGAGTGTAAAATTTAGGGATAATATATGATCAACACATGAATTATCACGTATAAGGCCATATGGCCATAACCCAAACTCTGTAAATTTTTGAAATAGCAATTCATAGTATTATGAAACTTATGATATGGAATCATATACAATATATATAAGATATGCTATGCTACTCGAATTATTACATATATACACATAATTGTTACCCCATTCAACTACAGAAACTTTACAGAGGACTTAAGCCATATTTAGGAAAACTTTAAAAGACGTAAAATAAGAATTGGGTTGGATAGAATTACCCAAAGCGTAGTGTAGATTTTAATAGGAGATGAATTCTTTCTCAATTTCTTCTTCAATCACTGACTCACAATTCTCCTCAAAAATTATCAGATTCTCTCTAACTAGTTTTATCAGACTTAAGAAAATGAAGTAAAAGAATACGCATATATTTTATAAACTGACGTAGTTGTGGTCAGTTAACCAATTCGTGGGTTAAGCCCCTCAACCACTACTAAGGCCTTGTTTGGCTATTCAATATAATTCATTCTCATTTAATTTGATAAACTTCTTATACTATAGTTTAATTAATGTCACACTCCTTATAAAATAACTCCAATATTTTATTTAATTTACTTTAAATAAAATATAATAATTTCTCATAAATTCACATAGTCACATAATTAAATTTCTCATTAATAATTAATGTCAAATTATTAACTCTCTAATTAATAATTAAATTAATTAAAATAACATCATGCTTAATTAAATATTTCATTTAATTTAATAAGCTCACATAAATACATACTTGAATAATAAATATTCTCTACATTAATTTAATAAATGTAACATATAATTAAATTAATCTACCACAATGCATCAAATAATTATTTAATCCAATAATTAAATCATCAAAATATTTATTTATTTAATATAATAAATATTAAAATTAATTTACAAAATCTCGTTCGTCACATCTTTCCCCCCTTAAAAGGATTCTGTCCCCAGAATCACGACTCAATAAATTCGACCCATTACATTCTCCCCCCCTTACAAAGATTCTGTCCCCAGAATCGCTTACACATAATTAAGTAAATAAATGAGGGTAATTCTTCATCATATTCTCTTCGAGTTCCCACGTAGCTTCTTCAGCGTTGTGGTTCCTCCAAATTACCTTAACAGAAGGTATAACTTTATTTCTGAGAACTTGTTCTTTTCGGTCGACAATTTGGACAGGAATTTCTTCGTAAGATAAGTCTTTCTCAAAATGTAGGGGTTCGTATTCAATTACATGCTTGTAATCGGCTTTGTAGGGTCGTAATACAGAAACATGGAAGACGTTGTGGACATTCTCGAGTGCTGGAGGTAAGGCTACCTCGTACGCGACTTCTCCGATTCTTCTCAGTACTTCAAAGGGTCCAATGAATCTTGGGCTCAATTTTCCTTTCTTTTCGAACCTGATCTTCCCCTTCCAGGGAGAGACCTTCAAGAAAACATAACTACCTGATTCAAACTCGATATTTTTATGATGTGGATCAGCGTATTTCTTCTATCGATCTTGAGCCGCTACCAGTCGTGCTCGGGATCTTTGACTATTTTCGCCATCTCTTGTACCAATTACGCCCTAGTAATTGTCTTTCACCAATTTCATCCCAGTAAAGCGGAGTTCTGCACTTTCTACCGTATAACGCTTCAAAAGGCGACTTGCTAATACTAGCGTGGTAACTGTTGTTGTAGCCGAACTCTACTAACGGTAGGTGATCATCCCAATTTCCTTTGAAGTCCATTACACAAGCTCTTAGCATATCTTCTAACGTTTGAATTATTCATTCGCTCTGTCCGTCTATTTGAGGGAGATAAGCTATACTCATTCGCAATTGCGTACCCATGTATTTCTGAAGACGTTTTCAGAAATTTGATGTGAAGCGCGGATCTCTATCTAAAACAATTGATACCAGAACTTCGTGCCTTGAAACAATCTCTTTTACGTATAGCCTCGCCAATAAATCTAAGTTGAATCTTATTTTGATCGGAAGGAAGTGTGCAGATTTCGTTAGTCGGTCAACGATAACCCATACTGCGTCGTAGCCTTTCTGAGTCGTCGGAAGGCCAACCACGAAGTCCATTATAATATGTTCCCATTTCCATTCTGGGATCTCTAACGGTTGTAGCAATCCACTCGGTCTCTGATGTTCCGCTTTCACTTTTTGACAGGTCAGACACTTGGCAACACATTCTGCAACATCACATTTCAAATTCGGCCACCAGAAATGTTGTCGAAGATCTTGATACATCTTGGTACTACTAGGGTGAATCGAATATCGTGAACTATGAGCCTCGCTCAAAATATCTTCCTTAATCTCTTGTACTGGCGGTACCCAAATTCTACTCTCAAATCTCAGTATTCCTTCCTTATCCATCTTAAATCTCGGTTCAGTTCCTTCAGATATCTTCTTTGTCACCTTTTTACATTCTTCGTCCTAAAGCTGAGCCTCCTTAACTTTATCCAGTAGAGTTGTACCAGATTGCATCTGAAATATTTTCTCATCAATCTCCATAGGATACTTCACTTCCAACTCTAGTTTCTCCATTTCTGTAATTAGCTCCTCCTGAGCAGTCAACATCATCAATTTCTCACGACCCTTTCTACTTAAGGCGTCGGCAACCACATTTGCTTTCCCAGGATGGTATAAAATCTCACAATCGTAATCCTTAATTAATTCCAACCATCTTCTTTGACGCATATTCAAATCCTTCTATGTAAAAATATATTTCAGACTCTTGTGGTCCGTATATATTTCACACTTCTCCCCGTAGAGATAGTGCCTCCAAATTTTTAAAGCAAAAACAACTACAGCTAACTCCAAATCATGGGTCGGGTATCCCTTCTCGTAATCCTTCAACTGTCGTGATGCATACGCAATGACTCTGCCGTTTTGCATAAGCACACAACCAAGTCCTTTATGCGACGCATCGCTAAAAACAACAAAATTTCTGTATCATCGGAAGAGATAACACATGTGTCGTACTCAACCTCTTCTTCAATTCTTGAAAGCTTTCCTCACATTTATCCATCCAAACAAATTTCACAGCTTTCCGAGTTAAATTCGTTAACGGAGTTGCGATCTTGGAAAAGTCTTGAATGAACCTTCTATAATATCCTGCTAATCCAAGAAAACTTCTTACTTCGACGGCGTTCTCGGCATGATCCCGATTAATCACGGCTTCTACTTTAGATGGATCTACCGAGATTCCTTTTTTTATCGATCACGTGACCAAGAAATTGTACTTCGTTCGATCCAAAATTAGCATTTTGAAAATTTAGCATGCAACTTCTCTCTTCTCAATACTTCCAACATTAATCTCAAATGTTCTTCGTGTTCTTCTTTGGTTTTGGAATATACCAAAATGTCGTCTATAAATACCACCACGAATTTGTCCAAAAACGGCTTGAACACACCATTCATTAGTCCCATAAATGCTGCAGGAGCATTCGTAAGACCAAACGACATTACTAAAAATTCGTAGTGACCATAACGCGTTCTGAACGCTGTCTTCGGTACATCCTCTGGCCTCACCTTCAGTTGATGATAACCACTCCTCAAGTCTATCTTGGAAAAGTATCTTGCTCCCTTTAATTGATCAAACAAGTCATCGATCCTCGGTAATGAATATCTGTTCTTAATCGTGACCTTATTCAGTTCTCTGTAGTCAATACAGAGCCGCATCGATCCGTCCTTCTTTTTCACAAACAACACCGGCGCTCCCCACGGCGATACGCTCGGTTGAATGTACTTCTTGTCCAACAATTCTTGTAGTTGTACCATTAATTCCTTCATCTCTACTGGTGCCATTCGGTATGGTGCCTTCGATATTGGAGCAGTTCTGGGCGCCAAATCGATCACGAAATCTACCTCTCTATCTGGTGGAAGTCCTGGCAAATCGTCTGGAAATACGTCGACAAAATCCCTCACAATCGGTATCTCTTCTACCTTTGGATTCTCTTTTCGACTATCGACTATGTAAGCTAAGTATCCTACACAGCCTTATCTTAACAACTTCCTGGCCTACATCATCTTCAGACAACTCGCTTGTCTAGGCGACTTGCTACCATAAAAACACAACCTTTGGATTTGAGTCATAAGGTTAATACGCTTCTTTTGGCAATCAATTATGACCGTAATTGAATAACCGATCCATTCCCAATATAACATCAAATTCCCCAAGTCGAATAGGGATAAGATCTACGTTCATGATATTACCCTTAATATCCTCTCTACAGATTCTTATGTACATACTTAACGAGGATTATTTCTCTATTCGCAATTTCTATATTCATGGGGTAATCAATTCATTCTTAGGCAAATCTAAATTCTTGGCAAAATCATCGGATATAAAGGAACAAGTAGCACCGAATCAAATAAAACATAAGCATTAATTTTATTGATCGGGAATGATACGACACCACATCACGGATTGAAGCGCATCTTGTCAGATCGTCATATTGAAAGTCAAGGCGATTGGATCGGTTTGTTGCGGTAGGTCCGGTGATGGTTAAGGCATTTCCTTTGTTATTTCGGTTTCCTCCGATCCTGACCCTCCCGATCCCTTCTTGGGACAGTCTCTTGCCAGATGGTCCTTCGAACCACAAGTAAAACAAGCACCCTTCTTTGGGTTTGGACAGTTTGGTGCTATGTGGCCTTCCTGACCACAATTGTAGCACACTCTTTTTCCTTTCATACAAACTCCCAGATGGGCTTTTTCCACGTCGGGCATGCTTCGATTCTTTTCTTCTGATTACCTTGTTGATTCCCCGATGATGAGTTGTCGTTCCACCTTTTCTTTTGATTGAAATTTCCACCTCCTATGCCACTTCCACTGGCCTTGTTATTAATTTCACCTTCACCTCTTCTTCTTCTTCTTGATCTTGATTGTACTTGGTCACCGCATCGCTTCCACCTTGGCGAGGATGGCCTTTTTCAATACTCCAAGCAAACGTGTTTATCTCGAAACATTGATACTTTCTTTTATATAACCAAGGCTTTAGTCCTTGTTGAATCTTTCGGCTTTTCTCTCGTCGGTGTGTACTTGATACGGGCAGAACCTTGCTAACTCGTTGAATTTAGCCGGCGTAGTCGTGCACGCTCATGTTTCCCGCTTCAGTTCGTAAATTGAACCTCCATATCGATTCTGAAACTGTTGGGAAATACATTTCGAAAAACATCTCTTTAAATCTCTCCCACGTAATTACACCTTCACCTCCTCGTACTTTGTTTGCTTGCCACCAGTAGCTAGCCTCAGACTTCAGCATAAACGTTGCAAAAGCGGTCTTCTGGTCTTCTCTAACCCTAGCAACGTCGAAAACCTTCTCCATTTCCATAACCCACGTTTGAGCCTCGATTGGGTTCATGGAACCTTTGAACTCTGGCGGTCCCACCGCCTTGAAGTCTTTAAACGTTGTGTTTGGTGGAGCTTGAGGTTGATTATTCATGGCTCCAGTCTGTAAGTTAACCAACTGTTGCACGGGATTAGCGTTAGCATTATTGTTATTATTGGTTCACTCTTCCTGAGCAGGTTGACGTGGTTGTCTTCTTCTTGGCGGCATAATTCTGTTAAATAAACGCTTATTAGAACTTTATTTATTTCTCTAAATAGTTAAGGCATTACTTAACAATTTAACATACTCATTTAACACATCATCTCAAACAACTTGATATATTTTCATTCAAATCAAAAGTTTTAACATTAAACAATAGCATAAGCGCTATTTACATCAACTATCACGGAATAAAGAATCCACAGGCTGTAAAACATTCAAATATTCCTTCGTTCATAAACACGTCAGAATTTACATCTAAAACTAATTAAGTTCTTCACATAATTAAAGAAATCATATCATTGTCGGTCAAGGTACTGATTAGCCTTGTTACGCTCCTCTTCTAAGATGCAATACATCGTCCTGCGATCCATCATGTACAATGGTAGTCCTTGAATTGGATTGGGTACCTCAAAACTCGATCTTGGGTCTCATTCATTGCCTTGTTAAGTGTAGAAATACGTTTCCCCAATCTTCGCTTTTTTTCTTTGCACGATCATCATCTTACGATCGATCATTTCGGCGTGATTCTCTTACCGACCTTCCTCTGCTGCTATTTTAGTCTTTCGGAGGTTTCCTTCAGTTCCTTCTTCAGCTTCTCTATCTCCTCGGTCTTATCTTCGGTTTGACCCTTCTCATGGACCAAATCCCATTCTACATTTCCCAGTCGTGAGTGAAGAGTCGAAATCTCCCTCTCCTTCTGCTCTAGAGTAATATGCTGAATAACCGCTCGCTCAGTCAAATCCTGGACCTCGTCTCGTAACTCCACGTTACGGTCGTATAATGTGTCATACATCTCAGCATCAATGGTGTACCGTGGTAACTCCTCTTCTTCCTCTTCCTCTTCTCTTCCTCAACAAATTCCTCCTCAGGATCCTCCTCAGGATCAGTCTCAGGTTCATGCTCCTGACCAACAACGGTGATCAATGGAGATGATTCCCTCGCACCTGTTGCTGCCCCTAACGACATGAATGTCTCGGGGCTCCTCCTCTGTCGGTACTATAGGTACACGGGGTTCCTCCTCAGTAGGTACTATAGGTACTGGGGTTCTTCCTCCCCAGGCTTGACTAGCTTCTCCAACATTCGACATCCTGACAACAAAATTTTAAGTTTTAGTTACTAAGTCGTATCATCTAACGCATACTTTAACACATAAACACATAAGGTCTTTTATTATCTTCAATGAATTACAAAAATTCATTTCTTATAACTCGATAAGAGTTTTCCATCACTATCTTCTTTCTATAAGGCTACTACCTAAGGTTGTTCCCCACCTAAGGTTCATAACCTACAGCTTTGATACCAACTTGTGACACCCCCAAATCCGGGTACTTCAATTCCACGGGATTTGGTGTTCACTGTACAAATATCATCTATCTATCTACCCATAATAAATGCAAACCATGCAATAGATAGAATAAAATCTTCCCTTTAAGGGTTACAACATCCGAATAATAAAATACAATCCCAAAGTTAAACTAACCTTAAACATCTATGTATGGAATCATAAACAAATAAGTCTTGAACAACATCATTAACTCAAGTCTAACATAAATACATCATCAAATAAAATAACAAGTCTTCATCATTTGCTAACTTTGCCCTTGCCTTTACTAGTGGAAGGTTCATCGGTTCTTTTGTTCTTAACTGCAATGTTATTATTAAGCAAGAGTAAGCACTAATGCCCACAAGTATAATAATGAAATAACAGTATAATAACATGCGAGTAAATTAAAGACATCTGAATAAAAGCTCAACTTTTGAATCAAGAATGAATAACAAGAATCAAAAGAATTCTGAGGGTCATAAGACCTTGAACTATGTCCTAGGTTATCAAGGGTTATACTTGAAACCTTTAACTTGATCATAAGACTATGGACCTTTCTACTGCGTACTTAGGGGGATCACCCTTAGTACCATCACGTGCACAATATCTTAACGCTAACGATAAGTAAATCCCTTTGCGGAGGTTGTTCATCTCGGTTTGACATTCGAGTCCGCACCAAAGGAAGTTTGGTTTGGATAATTTATCAAGGGTTCTGAAATTTAGAACGCTCATCAACTATGGACTAGTCGAATCAGTAAGGGTTCGCTAGTCTAATAAGGTTCAATAATAATGATATTCAAATTGAATAATAATCTCAGGAAGTATACAATAGGACAATTATTGTATAACTAAATCATGCTTTGAAAAGATAATCAATCTTTAATATAACATTTGAACTTGAATAATAGTAATGATAATTTACTCGAGGTAAATAATAAACTTGAACAATAATGACAAGTAGGGTTAGGAAACTTGCCTCGTGCGTAGATTACACTTTAATTAAGCACGTTCTTTGAATTTAATCTTACATACCATTCACATTCACAATACCAATTAATTATAACTTAACTAATCATCATAAACTCATTCTCTTTGTCTACTTTGATTATTTAACTATACTTAGTTAATTTACCACTTTGTCACATAATTTATACTTCATGAATAACAAGCTTATTATGTATTCAATAATTCGATCCACATGCAATTATGTTATTAACATGTTAAACAACTCTTTTATCATCATATTATACTTCTAACATGTTTACATGTTCATTACATTAATTTACTAACACATTGTTAGACTTAAACATTTTAAAAATTACATTTCTGAACTTTCTGGAGAGTGGCGCTGCGGCGCCACTGTTACACTTTGATTACTTTCTTATTTGCATACTCAATGAATGGCATTTGGTGGGACTAAGGACTTGGCTTTCATGGTATGTACTTGAAACTGACAACTTGGTGGCCTTACGGATGGTAAGATGGGACTTGATTTTGCTTGGCCATGGCCTGACGAAACTGTTTACGCAATTCGCAAAAATTGCGTAACACAAGTTGAAAAAAACTCAATTTAAAATATTACTACACTAAATTAACATACCCACATGTTATAATTCATGTATAATCATTACCCAACATTTATAAAATGATTTTAACCCATTAAAACACATAATCACGTAATTAAAATCTATAATTTCAACGACTTTGATGTTCTTGAAGGTTTTGAAAATAAAACATGAAAATTGTCACTACGGATTCGTTATAACACCAAATCCGCTTATTTAAACTTTGGTCTCTTCGTATCAACATGCATAATAATATCCAAGTGTAAAATTTAGGGATAATATATGATCAACACATGAATTATCACGTATAAGGCCATATGGCCATAACCCAAACTCTGTAAATTTTTGAAATAGCAATTCATAGTATTATGAAACTTATGATATGGAATCATATACAATATATATAAGATATGCTATGCTACTCAAATTATTACATATATACACATAATTGTTACCCCATTCAACTACAGAAACTTTACAGAGGACTTAAGCCATATTTAGGAAAACTTTAAAAGACGTAAAATAAGAATTGGGTTGGATAGAATTACCCAAAGCTTAGTGTAGATCTTAATAGGAGATGAATTCTTCTCAATTCCTTCTTCAATCACTGACTCACAATTCTCCTCAACAATTATCAAATTCTCTCTAACTAGTTTTATCAGACTTAAGAAAATGAAATAAAAGAATACGCATATATTTTATAAACTGACGTAGTTGTGGTCAGTTAACCAATTCGTGGTTAAGCGCCTCAACCACTACTAAAGGCCTTGTTTGGCTATTCAATATAATTCATTCTCATTTAATTTGATAAACTTTTATACTATAGTTTAATTAATGTCACACTCCTTATAAAATAACTCCAATATTTTATTTAATTTACTTTAAATAAAATATAATAATTTCTCATAAATTCACATAGTCACATAATTAAATTTCTCATTAATAATTAATGTCAAATTATTAACTCTCTAATTAATAATTAAATTAATTAAAATAACATCATGCTTAATTAAATATTTCATTTAATTCAATAAGCTCACATAAATACATACTTGAATAATAAATATTCTCTACATTGATTTAATAAATGTAACACATAATTAAATTAATCTACCACAATTGCATCAAATAATTATTTAATCCAATAATTAAATCATCAAAAATATTTATTTAATTCAATAAATATTAAAATTAATTTACAAAAATCTCATTCGTCACAGCCTCTGTTAGTAGTAGGGCGTTTGTGACCCCATTTCCCTATATATTTAGCTGTACAGAGATGATATATTAGATGATGATATACTTAGGAATGTATGCACAGTTTTTTATTCCCTATATCATATTGCCATCTATTATCTGCAATGCATGTATCATGTTATGCATATATATGTATGTCCAAAGATATTCAGCATTGACCCCTGGATGGTCTTATGACATGTCCCATACAGATGTCTTCTTCGACAGTTAGCCTTATTGATCATACCCCAACATTATTGGTGGCATCTGGTATGCGATCGTGGTATGATAGCATGTCACCATCAGACAGGTGATGTAGTAGATCATTTGTTGCAGATACTTATGACCTCGTTGATGTTTCAGGTTCCCACAGGATTCGTGGATGGCATGCTGGAGCACTAGGTATCGGAGAGATAGGTTTTCCGATTTGGGACCCAGGAGTTGACTCCCACTCTGGAGGAGTATGCACGGTTGACGATGTCGCCACCGGGATGCACCTTGCGCAGTATATGGCTTTGGGGACATGAGTCGACGGTTCATGACCACTCTTGGATTGAGGCGTAGGGTGGTGCGGGATGAGCTTACATCCGCCACGTTATATCCCGGCGCTTTTTGTTTGATGATTTGGCTCGAGGATAGTTATACACGACATTCCGTGGATTTCACCACACCGGAGGATCATCAAGGCGTCGCCGTGGTGGATGTATCGCTATTATGCTTCATTGCTATATGTCTATATGCCACGGTACATGGATGAGTTGGACATAGGAGTTATCATGGCAGTAAGAGCTCTCAAGGAAGGTCGTACCATCATACCGATGATTATAGCAGAGACTCTGGGGTCAGCTACATACTATTGCACTTATCCAACAAGAGTGTTTACGGGCAGCTCGGTCATGTTGTACGTGTGGTTTATGTCACACTTGAGACCGATTGGCACTTTTAGATGGCATGGGTATTGTTTCATCCATGATATAGCCATGGCAAACTCCTTTCAGCCTGCGGAGTGCTTGGACGCTATGTCTTGGTCGTTATTTTTGACGGAGATCAGTGATCCGTTTAGTATATTGTCGTGCTCAGGGCTCAGTTCACCTTACAGCTTTATTACTCACACTCTAGGCATGGATTACCTCCCTCTGGCTGGTTTGAGGGGCACGACTACTTACCACCCGCTGGCCGTGATGTCGCAGTTTGACCAGTTTTAGGATTTTCATCCTTTCGAGGGGGCGTTGGGTCAGCGTTTAGCTTTTTGCTATCTTTCAGCAGAGGACCGATCCCGTGTGTATGCCTGTTGGGATCAGCGTGAGATAGCTGCTTTTTCTGTTAGTCATCTGGGATGTTCGCCAGAGTATTCAGCGTGGATGGAGATAGAGACCTCATCAGCTGCAGCAGTATCAACATTGTCGAGTAGTGATTCAGACGATGTAGAGCCCATGGACGACATCGATTCTCACATCGAGGAGGAGTAGTCTACTGGGCTGCCAGTATCTCCTTTAGATTCTCCCAGTACTAGTATTGTTGTGGTTCAGCATTCAGCACAGTTCTTTGAGCAGAGTCTTCATCTAATGACCTTCGAGAGAGATCAAGCTAGAGCCTTGATGTTGACTGCCCTTGATGGGAGAGACGTAGCTCTATTAGAGAGAGACGAGGCATTAGCTCGTAGAGATGTCGTTGTTGTTGAGCGGGATGAGGCCAGATCAGCCAGAGATGCAGTGATAGTTGAGCGGGATAGTGCAATATCTTCCCGGGATGTAGCCATCACAGATAGTACTACAGTGAGGTCCCTTACCACTGGCATGATTGTAGAGATGAGCACTTACATTGATGAGCATATGGTCACCATGCAGATGGCTGCAGATCTGTTAGGTCGTGTGGATACCCTTGTACAGGAGACCATAGCTTCGCCTCCTTCTTCGGAGAGGGATGCCATATTGGGCTTGTTAGCTCGCATATACCCTGACTTGTAGATGGGCTTATATTTTTCTACACAAAGTAGCATAGCCATTTTGTCATGTACAGTTTACATTGTGTATATTAAACAGCATTATATATAGCAGGGAAATATATTTTTGATCACTTCCCTTTTAGATATGCTCTGATACTTACTTGATATTTTGTCTGCTGCTTCAAGACTTGTGATCTTGATGTATTCTGAATTCCTCCTTGATGGATGGACATTGAGTTGTCTCTGGACAGTTCAGAATGGATCATCGATCTGTGTGTATCCATACCATCTTTGGTGTCTTGGGACTGGTTTCTATATGGAAATGTGGAGAGGAGTGTGGCTTTCCTCTCTGAGATTGACCGCACCACAGATGGTCGACAGTACCCCTATTTATGAGGAGCCTAGTTAATTCCATCTCTCATAGATTGGTGTTTCTCTTCAAGGTACAACCGCAGCTTAGATGGTCGCCGAATCTCCTATTTAGGAGGAGTTCAGGTAATTCCATCCCTTTGGTCTGAAGCCAATGAAATGTGGTTGATTGAAGGATGATCCCAGTACCGTTGACAAGTATCTGTTTTTTGGTAGGGGGTGAGACCGAAACATAAATGGCTGCCTACGTACTCCTACTGAAGAGGAGATCAAGTCTGTGTAGTTCGAACCTGATGTAAGAGGTTCAATGATGTATGTGGCAGGAATGGTGTAGGAATTTTTTTTTTGTTTTTTTTTTTGTAAGGAGAAGGTGGTAGAAATATTTTTTGTTATTTTTGTTTTATTGCGACCGGGCCATATGAAATGGTTGCCTACATACTCCTATTGAAGAGGAGATCAGGTCGGCGTAGTTCGCCCCTCAGGACGAGTTGAAAAGCGTGATCCCATGTGCAAGTTAGACTGTGGGGAAGAGAAAGTTTGATCTTAGGTTGAGGATAAATTGCAAGTGTGAAAAGTTTGATCCCATGTGTGGGGGGACAAACTGCAAGCGCAAAAGGTTCAATCCCTGGTGGGATGACCGAAGTGGTAGGAACGCAGTGAAGCCAGGCTGCTGGCTTGAAAAGTATGTTTCCCTGAGGGGCAAAGTGTGGAGAAGAGTTGTATGTGGTAAAGGGTTAAAGAACCGGAATGAATGGTGATCTGATGATCCAACACCAGGATGTTTTCTTAATGGTAACTTTAGATATAGTACCGTTTCACGGTGTCCGAGTTGATGAGTTGTGGAAATTCATCGTCGTCCATTTCTTGCAATCTGAGAGCACCTCCTATCAATACTTCCTTGACAACAAATGGGTCTTCCCAGTTAGGAGCGAATTTTCCCTTAGATTGATCTTGGTTGTCAATGATCTTCTTCAAAACCAAGTCATGTTTTTTAAGCGCCAGAGTGGTGGACTTTTTTCATTGTAGGATCTGGCGATCCTTTGTTGATATAACTGACCATAGAAGATAGTCGTGATTCGCCTTTCGTCTATTAGAGACAATTGTTGATACATGTCTTGTACCCATTGGTCTTCATCCAGCTGAGCGTCTATCAACACTCTGAGGGATTCCATTTCTACTTCTATGGGGAGCACTGCTTCCATCCCATAGGTTAATGCGTAGGGGGTTGCCCTAGTGGAAGTGCGCATTGAGGTCATGTAGGCTAACAAAGTAAGAGGTAATAAGTCAGGCCATCCTTCAATCAGACATCTTTTGCATAATCTTCTTAATGTTTTTGTTAGCTGCTTCAACAGCACCATTCATCTTCGGACGATAGATGACAGAGTCAAGATGTTTTATGTGGAATTTACTGCATAATTCCTCCATCATCTTGTTGTTGAGGTTCTTAGCATTGTCTGATACAATCACCTCTGGTTGTCCATATTGATAAATGACATTGTTTCTGATGAAAGCAATGATGACTTCTTTGGTAACCCTGGGGAAGGAGGCTGCTTCTACCCATTTGGTGAAGTAGTCGATCATGGTGAAGATAAATCGATGTCCATTACTGGCTTTAGGCTCAGTGGGCCTGATCACGTCCATTCCCCACATTGAGAAGGGCCAAGGCGAACTCATATTGTGGAGTTCCCGTGGAGGGGCGTGGATAGCATTCCCATAAATTTGGCACTGATAACATCTCCTGACGTGGTCATTGCAGTCAGCTTTGAGAGAGAGCCAGTAATGTCATGTCTTGAGGATGTTCTTAACAAGAAGGGGGCCACTCATATGTGGGCCACAGACTCCACCATGGATCTCATCCATGAGCCTTTGAGTTTGGTCCTTATCTAAACATCTGAGGAGACCTTGTCCTGCATCTCTCTTATAAATGGCATCTCTGCTCAGATAGAATTTCATGGCATGTCAATGGATCCGCTTTTTCTCATTCGGACTCACCTCAGCGGGTGTAGATCCATCTTGTAGGCATTCCTTGATATGCTGATACCAATGATGCCGGATGGGAGGTAGCTCATCTGATACTTCTCCAATGTACCTCCCATAGGTTGGTGCCTTGTGTAGGGAAATTATGACGTTTGGTAAGTGTCCCTTGTCAGGTATGTGAATCAAGGAGGCCAAAGTTGCTAATGCGTCTGCAAAGTCATTCCTATTACGAGGAATGTGTAGAAAGGAGATTTCTTCGAACTCTAAAACCATATGTAAAACTTGTTGATGGTAAGGCAGCAAATGTAGCTCTTTGGTTTGATAGATTCATGTGTATTGTCTGACCACTAACTCCGAATCTCCAAAGACAGTTAACCGCCTGATGCCCATAGAACGGGCAAGTTTTAACCCATGAGACAGCCTTCATACTGAGCTATGTTGTTGGTGCTTACTAGACCTGGCAAATGGGCGGGCCGGGCCGAGACAACGACGGGTCGGTCCAAAATGGCCCAGGTTTTGGTGGGCTGAAATTGTGAGGCATGTGGCCCGGGTTGGGCTGGCCCGGCCCGCGGGCTTCTTCCTTTAATTTATTTATTTATTTAGGCAAAATCTTACTACACTAAAAATAATAATAATAATAAATATTAAAAATAATAAAATAATTAAAATATGTGTTAATTATTTATGTCTTCAGCTCCAGTAACAGAACTTGCAGAGTTTAAAAAGAAGTGCTTTGAATTGGTCTGATCATATGCCTTTTCACATGTGATTTTGCAGGAACAGTAATTGTGACGCCCCCAAAATAGGTATACATCACCCATCTTGAGTCACCAAATACATGGTACAAAATTTAAATACAACTTAATTATACAACAGTCGTGTAAAATATGACTAAACATATGTTATGAGTTTTAATACAAATATTTGTCATCTAGATAATATACAAACTCAATGGGGTCCTCATTACATTTATTATCACATTATTTCACAGAATAGTGAGGACTACCAATGCACCATCTAGGACCATCACTCTGTTCCCCAACTAGTCCCTGTTACGTTCTCATTTCCTGAAGAGAACAATGAAAGCAAAAGGGTGAGCTCAACTAGCCCAGTAAGAAATATTATGACTAAGATAATGCAGAATAAATTATCGTTAGCCTTCAACAGATGTTAAACCGATACAATATAACAAACATCAAGTTTAATCTGCAATGAACAAGCAATCCATTAGAAGAGTCAAGTAGAGAATAAAATCTACTATCTTCTATGATTTAAAAGGTTTTTCATCACTTTTATCGCTGAGACTCAGCTTAATAAATAATCCACATCATCAAATCATCCCTGCACTACAGGCCAAGGATATTCTTTAGTATCACGACCACGAATTATCCATGCACTACGGGCCAAAGATAATCATGTTTTCATCAACGGTCCTGATCATGCCATAAAACAATTCATCTTTGCACCCTTGGCCGAAGAGAATCCATAGCCATAATCATACCAAAAATTGTCCATCAATGCACTACGGGCCAATGAGGACTTTTTCCACATCATTTGTAACATTACGGTCATGATTATACCAAATAATCCCTGGTCATAATCATACCAAGTCCATCTATGCACTACATGCCACAGATGACTTTCAACATAATATAAACATGAGGATGATGACAATGACATAATAATTCAATAAAATAAGTTCAAGAATTAATTTATCCAGGAACCAATAACGTCCAAATTGTCAACATGATACTTCTTTGTAAGGTAAAATTTCAGAATGCTCAGAAGAATATTTCAATGAGAAGATACTGGATGAAGCGCAAATATCAAGGATATTCCACTAATTTCATGGAGTATAGAAGTCAAAGCTTTAACCAACTGAGTATAAGAGAATATATGAAACTACAAATGGATTTTTAAATCGCCACGCCACGCAATCCACTTAGATAGATCATTTCCACAATTTAATAAGGAATGAATACAAAGGATCATTCACCGTGCATGTGATAATCCACATGATAAAAGTTATTCCAATGTAATAATAAAGAACGGAATAATGGGAGGATTCACCATAAATGCGATAGATCGCATGCATGAGTTATTCCCAACGTAATAATAAATAATGGAACTGTGTTCGCCAGAATCAACACGCATGTGATATTCGATAGAATAATAAATAATGGAACTAGGTTACCAGGCGTAAACGCACGACGTGATATTCCGATAGAATAATAAAGAATGGAATATCAACGAAATCACCATGCATGCGATAGATCAAGATGCAGAAAAGTTATTCCAACGGAATAATTAATAGAACCGTGTCAAAGCGTAATACGCTTGACCGATGGATATTCCAATGTAATAATAAAGAACGAAATAATAGAAGAATTTCACCATGTATGCGCGTAGATTGCATAAACAAAGTTATTCCAACATAATAATAAAGAATAGAATAATGTAAGAATTTCACCAAGTATAGGGTAGCTCACAGATAAAAGTTATTCCAATGTAATAATAAAGAATGGAATAATGAAGTTCTCTTCATGAATACTTAAAGAAATAATACCCCTTACTAGTACAACAAATAATATCCCTTACCTTTGAAAGAAGAGTATTCCAATTTGGTAGTATGAGGATATACTGAAGAAAACTCAGACTACGCCAAAGCTTTCTTAAACTCTAAAGAAATACGCCAAGATTTAGAAGAAGAACTCTCTATAGTTTTCTCTCTAGAGTTTCAAATTGAATTCGTAAGAAATAATGAAGGAATGAGCTTCTATTTATGTAAGAATGGATTGCATAGTAACTAATTAATGAATGGTCCAGATTAATTTACTTTTAATTGGATTTGGTCCATATTTAAAGCAAAATCTTTTAAATAAAATATAATATATTCTATTTATAATCTAATAAAACGAATAACTTAATAAAAGTATTCATGCTTTATATAAAAGATTTTACTATGCAAAACACTATGCATACATTATGCAACACTATGCATAATAAAATATAATATATTCTATTTATAGAATAACTTTATAAAAGTATTCATTTTTATATAAAAAGATTTTATTATGCAAAACACTATGCATAATAGAATATAATATATTCTATTTATAGAATAACTTTATAAAAGTATTATGTTTTATATAAAAAGTTTTTCTGTTTTATTATATTAATAATACTGATAAAACAAAACTGAGTGACTTATCACGTAAACATCAATAATCAATACCATGTGCTACTATGCAACCACGCGTATTATTGTACTTTTACTACCGAGTAGTTCAACAGTTTTAACGGTAAAACTTCCGCCGTTATTCTCATAGAAATATTTTTGTCATTTTCTCAATCCGACAATAATTCCGTTGTGGGGTCTACCAATGATTGTACCGTCGTACGGATATTCCCCGACAAAAAGAATATTCCCCGACCAATCGAATATTATACAATAACTTGCATACTTTTCAAAATTTATAAATAATACCCAGAACTATAACACTATCTCAAATCCACACCATAATATTTAAAAAAATATTTCAAGATTTAATTAATAAAATCTGGGGTCTCACAATAATAGTGATTGTAGTTGTGACCATTAGTTATGTGGTTGTTTTGGTAGTTGGGGTATGAAGAGTTGTTGCATTTTATCTTAATTTACGCTGGATGATTTTCAGATTTTGTATCCTAAGTAATACATAATAAGAATGTTGTCAATAATATAATGAATCAAAAATTCGCAACAGGTATCAGGTAATATTTTCAGTATACCCTAGCTTAATGTTCACATCTTATACTGATGGAATGTTTACTTCTATATTATTGCACAAATTTGAAGTAAAATATATGTTTCTAATAACATATAGTTTTAAGTCAAATATTTAAAATTATATTATATAAGAGTCATTTTGGGAGAGGGGAAGTATTTTGTTATCAGAATTAACAACTCTAGGCCTAAATTAAAATTAATTTAGTGTGATATCAAAGTCAATTATGGTTCAAAATGAATTTGATTTCAAGTACTTGTGTATTACCATAACACACATCTTTACATTTTAATTTGGAAATTACCAATTGAGGCTTACTGTCAAGTTTTTCCATAATTTAAATATTTTACTTCAAACTATATTTTACTTCTATATTATTGCACAAATTTGTTGGAAATTTAGAATGTTAAAAGCTGAAAGACCGTAATTTAATGACCCTCCTTTGGCATTAAGAATCATGTTTTCAAATTTCAATTATAGTTAGAATATATTGAAGATTGCATTAAAAATAAATAGTTGTTGTAGTTCAGTTGGTTTGAACTCTTATTTATTTACCTACAAGTCTTGTGTTCAAGCCTCACAACCCACAAGTAGTAACATTTTATTTAAAAAAATAATAATTCACGGGCCACGGGCTGGGCCTTCATGGACCGAGCCAAAAATGGGCCGAGTGAAAATGGCCCGCACTTTCATGGGCTAAATATTGCGGCCCATGGCCCATATTTCTATGGTCGGCCGGCTTCACCATGAACTGGGCCTAAATTGCCGTGTCTAGTGTCGATAAACCGTAATTTGACAATGACGGGGATCGCTCCCCATCTGGGATACTAGAATCGCCTCCTCATCGGGGAAGTGAGTCTCCAAGGGTTTGAAGTCCCCTGAAGTTGTGGCGAGTTGAGAAATGAACCTTCTAATGAAGTTGATTCTTCCCAAAAATCTCCGTATTTCCTTCTCTGTTTGAGGAATGGGCATTTCCATGATGGGCTGGATTTTGGTGGGATCCAGCTCAATCCCTTTGTGGCTGACTAGAAATCCTAGCAACTTGAATGATTTAACGCCAAAGGCGCACTTAGTTGGATTCAACTTCAAGTTGTACTTACGTAACCTGTTGAAGAGCTTCCTGAGATGGTCTAAGTGGTCTTCCTCCTTCCGGGACTTGACAATGATGTCATCCACGTAGATCTCTATCTCTTTGTGCATTAAATCGTGGAAGAGAGCCATCATAGCTCGCTGATAGGTGGCTTCGGCATTGATGAGGCTGAATGACAATCGTCTATAACAAAAGGTTCCCCATGGTGTGATGAAAGCAGTTTTCTCACGGTCTTCCTCAGCAACCATGATCTGATGGTACCCCGCAAAGCAATCATCAAAGGAGTACATGTCGTATTGACCAGTATTGTCAATGAGAATGTGGATAAATGGCACGGAAAAGCTATCTTTAAGGCAAGCTTTGTTCAAGTCCCGATAATCCATGTAAACTCGCACCTTTCCTCTAGGTTTAGGCACGTGAACGATGTTGGATATCCACTCAGGATATGTGGACACCAGGATGATGCCAGCTTGAAATTGTTTCACAATTTCTTCTTTCACCTTTAAACTCCACTCAGGTTTCAATCGCCTGAGCTTTTGCTTGACTAGCTTGAATCCCTCTTTAATGGGAAGGCGATGAAGGACAATGTCAGTGGACAAACCCACCATGTCTTCATGAGACCATGCAAACACATCTTGGAATTGGGTTAGTAGTATAACCATGTCATTCCTTTGGTTTGGGGTAAGGTCGGAACCAATCTGGATTAACTTAGGGCTTTCTAAGGTTCCGAGATTGAAAGAAGTGGTTTGATCATGGTTGGGTTTAGGTTTGTCTTCGACCCATTCTTGAATTTCTAGAGGCACCTCAATGTCCTCGTGTATTTCCATTAACGCTGAATTCATCTCTACATCAAAGTTACAATCTTTGTGGAGAAGAGGCACCATATCAGCAAGTACAGGCACATCTAAATTCAGGGTCCTGAAACAAAATATGATTTCACACAAAGTGTCAGCATGTACTGGCAAAACGACTACTAATACTATACAGAAAAGTAAGCAGTTATGATATCTACAGGGCAGAAAGAGTTCCTGCCCATTTTACCCTTGTCGACCAATGCAAGGAGTGTTGCTCCAATTAGCAAGGGCAAAGTCCGGGTGGACTGCAGTGATGGAGGGTCTGTCCTTATCCTGAATGATGACCATTACGTCTGGGCAATCATCGTCTGGGGTGTATCTGTTTGTATGTTCATCATGAACGATGATGCGTATGCCTGACATCATTCTGACAATGTCTTGCTTAATTCTTTGTTTCTCTTCCTCCACTCTGGGGTCTGGAACAAAGACTTCTTTCTCCCTTACCGGTATCGGCTTGGGAAATAACATAGCCATGACTCTGGTTGGCACCTTTACAAGAGGTTGTGCGGACTCAACAGTTGCAGGTAGAGACACACGTCGTGTAACTGAAGCTGAAGGAATTTGATAATGCTTATATGGATTCCGTGGCGGAATCGGCGGGAATATTGATCAAAATTTGTCGGTTGGTTGACAACTTGAATTGGGTGCTTAATACCCTGATGGCTCTTACCCAACCCTTGTCCCGGCTGATAACCCAAAGATATCATTTCTTGAGTAGCCGACATTACTTCGGCAGAAATCTTGGGTGTAAGAGGTAGCGCCCCAATAGCATGGTACTGAGTGTTGCTTACTTCCAAGGCATGAAAACTGACTGGTTCCACATCTGAATTGACGTTGATGTATGGTATGTCACCATGTTGAGGACATTCCGGTTCAGCGTTGACCGTGACTAGGCTATTGTTGATAATGTATTTCAATTGTTGATGAAGGGTGGAGGGGACTGCCCTGGCCATATGAATCCAAGGTCTTCCCAAGAGCAGGTTGTATCCTGAATCTATCTTGAGTATATGAAAGGACACGCAGAATGTATGGGGGCTAATTTTTATTGGCAGCTTAATTACTCCGACCGAATTTTGGCGGGCTCCATCAAAAGCTTTGATAACCGTATGGCTGCTCCGGATTCAGTTGAGATTGACATTCATCTTTAACAATGTAGCGTATAGATAGATATTTAGAGATGAACCTCCATCTATCAAGACTTCAGCTAGCATATACCCGGAGGACAATACCAAGAATGATAATACTTTGTAATAACCAGGTCCCTTGGCGGTATATCATCATCAGTGAAGGATATCACATTATTGTTAAAAATGTGATCAACCAAGTGTTGAAATTTTTTTGTATCCACTGATGTCGGTAAGTAGGATTCTTCCAAAACCTTCATTAAGATTCTCCTGTGATCCTCGGAAGTTAAAACCAAGTCCAGGATTGAAATTTGGTGTGGAGCTTTCTCTTAAGCTTAAAACCACCTTGGCTTCGTTATGACCCATAGTGTGGAGGAATTTTTCAATCTTCTCCATGGGCATTTTCCCCTTTGACTTGATGGTAGAATTCATCACCCGTTGGGGAAGATACAGTGGATTCTCCTTCGACACTGCAGCAGTCGTATGCGAGGCGGATCCTTCACCTTCTCCATAATTCCAGGGAACTTTTTGTAAGCTAACAATAGGATATTGTGCTCTGCATGGTAAGTTGATTGGCTTTGGAACGGCCACTTTCAAAGGATTGTTACTTCCTCTGAGTTGAATTGTTGGTATTGTGAGTGGTTTGCGGTGTCATCTACCTCGGTGATATAAACGCTACCAATTCCTTCCACTTAGTAGGGACGGTATTCTCACTCTCACACGAAGCACAAGATCATCGTAGTCGCTAGTTGCAGGACACCACTGTCAATTAGATTCTGGATAAGGTGGCGGAGTGCCCAACATTCTTCTGTGCTGTGACCGCGAGAATGGGAGTGATATTGACATACTCCATCAGAATTGAACCGTCCTGAACGGGGATTAATTGGAGGTAGAAGGGAAGTGATCCTTCCTTCATTGATTTGCATCTGAAGGATTTCCTCCATAGGTTGGCCAGGTATGTAAATTCCCTTATATTGGAAAATCCCGATGGGCTTTGGCATTCGCTCTCTTTGTCACTTTGTCCTCCAGTGTTTCGCTTGCTGAAGGTGACGAGGGAATATTCATGACAAGAGGAAGGAGACTAGCATGCTCCTGGCTGACTAACTGGCATGTAACTTGATGCTGATAGATCACCAGTTCTGCCAATTGCTCAATTTACTTGCACAGAGCTTTCATCTTATGTTCCATTGCGAACTGGAACTTGGCATAATCCCATTTGTCAACACCGTCTTTGGTGGTCTGTGATGACTCGCCGTTGAAATTGGAACTCAGTCCATTGCTCCAATTAATCATGTTGACCTCTTCTTCTTTGTGTTGAGGAAGAGGATTGTCTTGTACGTGAGGTATATCTGGTTTGGTAACCACGATCTCCCCATTGTCTATCAGGTCTTGGATCTTGTGTTTCAAGGCCCAACAATCCTGAGTATCATGTCCAGGTGCCCCGGCATGATAAGCACATTTCCGAGCAGCATTGAAACCCCTCCTATTAGGGTTGGCTGGTGGAAGAAGATGCGTGATTTTCTTTTGCGTTGTCAGAAGAGTGAGAATATTCTCGAGTGAGTCCCCTAAGGGTGTGAACACTCGAAGGCGTTTAACTTCTCCACCTTTCGATAATGTAGGGTTCGAAGACTGAGCTTCAAAGGGAGTGTAATTTCTCCTCTGGATAGGCATGGTCTGATTGCCTTTTTGACCCTGTAGTATTAGGGAAACATCTTCCTCTTTCTTTTTATGAACCCTCCGGGGGTTGTTTTCATAATTTCCGGATTGGATGTGCTCAGCAACAGCTTTAAGGGCAGCTAGGTCTTGAATCTTTCCTGATTTTAATCCCATCTCAGCCATTTCCCCGTGTTTAATCATTTCAGAAAATGGTTTACTGATGTCGGCTAAGACTCTCTCATAGAAAGGAGATTCTTGTATGTCTATGAAGGTCATGACCATTTCTGATTCCGTCATGGAAGGAATAACTTGAGCAGCAAGGCGCCTCCACCTCTGAGCATACTCTCTGAAAGACTCGTTGGACTGTTTCTTGACCTTGGTAATCTGGTACCAGTCAGGAGCCATCTGAGACTGGAAGCTGTATTGAGTGATGAAGGCGTGAGCTAGCTCCTCCCAACTATGGATCTTTGAGTTGTCTAATCTGGTATTCCACGAACGGGCTTCTCTAGTCAGACTCTTTTGGAACAGCTGTATCCCGAGCTTCTCGTCTTTTGCATAAGACCAAAGTTCTCCAATAAATACCTTCAAATGTGTGTAAGGATCTCCTAACCCGTTATACTTTTTGAAGTCAGGAGTCTTAAACTTTTCTGGATAATGAACACCAGGGAATATACACAGGTCAGCATATGAAACACTCCCGTGTTCTCCAATTCCTTTGATAGCACGAATGGTTTCTTCCATTTGAAGGACTTTCTTTCGGATGTCACCGATGTCTGGATCTCCTGCGAGATGGGTGGCATTATGAATTTTGTTGGTCGTATCCAACTGCAGTTCAGGTATCATAATGGCTTGAGTTCCCCCTTGTGCAGAGGATTCAGCATGTATGGGTATCTTTGGACCCTGAGTAGACTGGTGTAGTTCTTTAAGCAGAACAGCCAAATCTTTGATTTGTTTTCTTAATCCGTCAAATTCTTTGTGAGAAACTGGATTAAGGTCAGTCTGGTTGGATAATGACATAATTGACTGTAGGCTCGCGGCCTTTCTGGATTTTGACCGGGTAGTAGGTCTGATTGTTTCCCTGCGAAAAACTTGCATAGTTTAGTCTTTAGGGAATGTGTAAATATTAACATGATATGTGATGTGTCCGTTTTAAGAATTTTATCCTGCAAAACGGATGTTAGCTGTTTGTAATTCAGGATAGCATGTTTTAAAATATGTATGTACACATGTTTCTTCATATTTCTCATTACATGGAGATGTATATGGCATGAAATTACAATTAATTGTTTTTACGAGTAATGAAAAAAACATAAAGAGACTTTCCTCCATGTTGGGTTTATTAGAGGCTGACCTATCTTAGGTTACTCTCGCGGCTTTTTGGCATGAAAGTTCCAAAATCATCGCAATTTACTCAACGGGAAATTAATCCGGTCTTTCAACTGGAGCGAATTTGGGTGGTGCCTTTCCTGAGCCTCGTTGGAATTAGTCTTCCTACGAGTCCAGTAATCAAACACCGATAGGATAGCCTCCTGGTGGAGGAACCACACAACATACATTCACATACAACGTGTCTCACCGTTTATGAAAATGATGACATGTGCGAAGCACTAATATCACAAACAGATAGTGTAAAGCATTAATCGCAGTAAATATATGCATTCGTACACATTCATCGTAAATGTAAATGCAATATCCACACATAGGCATATAATAGTTTTGAAAAGATTGTAATAGCGGCTTAAGTCCTCTTACTGGAGTCCCCAGCAGAGTCGCCACCTGTCAACGTCGGGATTTTTAGTTGTCCCTTTTCGTTACTTATTTTTTGGTGTTCTCATGTTAGGTGAGATTTGTTTGAAAAAACAAGTGAAAAAGGTCTGACATGTATAATGTCGACGATGGACTGTTAAGAATCGCCAGTTGGTTTTTTAAATGGTTGTACCAACACAACCGAGAAAAGGTTTGCACATTGACCCAATGATGTGACACTGCTAAACGGGTCAGTGAAACCGAGATTCATTAGGGTCCGAGGACTTGATTATGCAGAGGGAAGGTGTTAGGCACCCCCCCCCCGACATCCGTGTTACCACGGTGACCGCCACTTTTCAAGAAACTGTTATATAAATGTGTGTGTGTGTGTGGGTCAATGTACTGTTATTTGGAAGTAGTGTGAGGCCTCGTTCGCACCTATATACACAGGGTTTGAATTTATATAAAAATTCAATTTTAAGCAAGATATGGCAGTGATGTTTTGGAAAAGAGGTTTTTCAAACCCTTGTGCTCAATAGTAATTAAGACCTTTAACACTTCCATTTTATTAAGTGTTCGGCTTGATTGCTTTTATTTTCGAGATGCGAAGCATCTATAAGAAAATAATGTACAAAATGATGCCGAACTCCTCGTGGGTATGAAAACCATCGAGGAAATCTAGACACCAGTAAATAAATTTACAAGTCGCCATAAATTTGAAAATGTCCATCACGAACCGAATCTAGATCAATAGATGAATCTGTGATCACATGATTCCTAGGCTCACATGATGCCATAATTTGTATGAAAGCGAGAAGCGGTATATATATAAAAGTCATAATATATATATATATATATATATATATATATATATATATATATATATATATATATATATATATATATATATATATACATGATCACCACCACGAAGCACATCCATGGGGGATCGAAAATGCAAATTAAGTTGTAAAGCCATCAACCGCTATACGGAGGAAACTCCAAGCGGACAAAACGTAAAGAAATCAGAAGCGATCAACCGCCACACGAAGTAAACTCGAGCGGGACAAATATATATATATATATATATATATATATATATATATATATATATATATATAAGTAAATAAATAATATAGGATGTAAAATCAGAGTTCATCGAACAAAGTCCGACAACAGTTAATATATATAAGTATATATATATATATATATATATATATATATATATATTAAAAGCGAACGCGCTCAGACGTAAGTTCAGGCTCATCGAAGCGAGTTCGACACATAACTCGATAATGTCTAGGCTCAATCGAGGCATAACTCGATAATGTTAGTCCATATATATAAATATATATATATATATGTATGTATATACAAACTGAAATAAAACCACGAACCGAAGTCCGGGCAAACACACGCAACACGACTCTCAACGTGAAGAAAGGTGTGTGCAAAGATGAAGAGAAATGCTTTAAAGTGTGTGAGAAGGCTTACAGTGGACTGCCAAAGAAGACTTCTATATCTTTAAAGTGGATGAACACTCGGCTCCCGCCGGTACAAAAGTAGCTAGCTCACAAGTGTTTAAAATGAGAAAGCACTCAATATAGGGTGAGTACAGAGCAAATTTGATCTTTTTTTAAAATGGCCACCCCAAGCCCTCTATTTATAGAGGGGGGAGCCGCAAGTGTACTGCTGCCAGTAGGCAGCAGATGTGCTCATGGCTACCCAAAGTTGCCCCGAGCCGTGGGTCACGTCATCTCTCGGCACGTAACGTATACACTATAATGTTCGCTCAAACTTTTAGAATTGCAATCTGGACATCCGATTGAGGTATGTAAGACCTATTTCGGACCGCCGTTGTCGAGAGTTATGCAATGACATGGGATTTGTGGTTATACGAAGTCAGGAAGATGGGATGTTACCCTCCGGTCTTCAAGCTTCAAATTCTATCCGTTACCCTGCGTAATAGTCAGCAAGATGACGACTTTGCCCGTCACCGGGGTTATCTCCGGTTCATCGATGAAAGTCATGACGTTGCTCGTGGTTATATTTGAGATGAATTGCTCTGCCGCAAGTATTGAAGGTCCTCAGTGTCATCTTTGAGGTGTGCCTGTCTTCCCGGGGTTATGTTCGGGTCTTATACTGAGTGCCTCGGTGTGAGCGCCGAGGTTGAAGCTGATTGCATACACTTGAAACAAGCATTTCTGGGGTTATCTCCGGAGTTATCTCCGGAACTGCAACTGCCTTCCTTGGGGTTATCACCAAGGTTGGTGAATGCTACTCCCAGTGTTGGGACTGAGACTGAATACCTCGGGGTTATCTCCGAGATGGATCGGTCTTCTCCGGTGGAATTTTCGGTATTGAAACTGCATGCCTCGGGGTTATCTCTGAGGTTTGACCTGACATTCCCGGTGTGTGTTCCGGGGTTGAGGTTGAATTTTCGGTAGTATCTGGACTGGATGTGAGCTGTCTTCCAGGCTTATCTCTGAAAGATGAATCTGCCTTCCTGCAATGTCAGTAACAGGTGTCCAGAAAATTTCGAGTGTCTACAATTATTATTATTGTTATTGTGCACCCAACCCATCTGTTCACCCATCTCCGCCACCATGAAATATACATATACCATCAATGGTGATTACAAACAAAAATAAATTATCTATGGAAACTTTAATTCAAAGAGAATCATCAATTTTTCAACAATACAAATACAAGAACATAGGTTGGATCTAAGGATATTGCAATGCTTTTCCAAAATTGAAAAAGAATAGGATAAGGTTTAAACGCACAAATAAAAAGATGTCAAATTGACGAAAATTTCATACTTAGTGGTTCCAATCCAACTTATTCCCCGCGACAAAGCCGGTGATCTAACCTTTAAGTACACCGGAAAAGAAAAAGAAAAACGTTGACACTACAACAATCGTTGCTCTGATTTCGCGGCATGCTTCCTCGATTCCTCCTATTAGAGCGACATGGAGATTGAGGATTTCAAATTTTGGGAACGAAGACGACTCTTCGTATTTGGCGATGAAGGTTTGGGTATGGTCGATGATGAGTGTTAAGATGTTATGATTATTTTAAATTTAGTTGTCTAATTTGTTTACTGAATTTATTTTACAGTAATTTGTTAATGGTGTATTTTATTTTAACTTGTTTAAACTATGTTAATTGTTTATTATTTGAGTTATTAAGTTCATTGTGTAATTATTTTTAATTTATGTATATTCTTGTATTTTGTTTAATGTGTTAATTGTATAATTTATTAATTCATGTTATTTGTGTAATTTTTAACTGTTTAATTTGTTATTTACTTTTTTGCCCTTTAATCTCATTAAAAATATACTTTTTTTATTGTTATTGTTATAAAATATTTATCAAAATAATTCCACTTCCCCTCTGTTCGTCATCTCTTTTTGTTTTATTTAGTTGTTAGAATTGATTTAGTATATATCAATATTCTTTGGATAATTTAGTAGTTAAGCTTATAGTGCTCGAGTGGTCTTTTGACCAAAATCTCAAACTTGAAGTTTTGGGATCAAATTTGGGTAGTGACATATTTTTAGGAATTAATTTGATTAAAATTGACGTCAATTGTACCACGTGTGCCACATCATCAGGTTAACGCACATATAGAACCTGAGAGTTCAATATCAAATTTTTCGAACAAAAAATAGGCTCAATTTGCGTTTATCAAAATAAAGAAACTCAATACCCAAAAACACCTAAAATTCAGTTGCCACATTTGCATTTTTACCATTTTCTTAAATCTCTCTATACTTTTTCAAAATCAATATCATCCTCGTACATTGCCAACTCATTTAAACAGTTGACATGGCATTAAAAATTAAAAATAATAAAGAAAATGTTGACATGCCAATTTTTGTGTCCCATTGTACAAAATAAAGGGTATTTTAGTCTTTTAATTAATGAATTCTTAACATTATCATCACCACATAAGCCTGCCGTCCAAAAGTATAGGGAGAATTATGAAATCTGGGTGAGTGAGAGTATAAGGAGATTCATGAAAATAAATATTTTCAGGAACAAAACTGAAACCAAACAATGAGTACAAGTACCAAATGGGTCCTTTTGCGAATTTCTGCTGTATACCACCAATCCAGGGATGTTGCTTGATCAAGAAAGTATGATTGAATCCTCAATATGAGCTGAATGCCTCTCTACAAGAAGTTTAATCAGCGGACTCTCAACCTCAGCTTCGGACTTACACTAGTCGAGTGGCGTGATATTTCCACTACTTGTAACAACAGTAACCACCTCTTTACGTGTCAAAAGCTCATTTGCTACAACTGCGTGCATCTTGTACTTTTTAAGGGCCACGTCAGCCTTCTTTAAGAGAATATCTATGTTTGTCTCTAGCCGTAAAATCAAGTAAGGTAAAAAAAATCACAAAAGAAGACGCGTCAAAAAGATATTACCCCTTCTATCCCATATTTATTGTAACCATTTTAAGGATTTTGTTGACTTTATACAATTTGTCACCCTTGTAATAATATGCTATAATATTAAAAAAAAAAAATTGCAGCCAAAAGTTTAAATTATTGATTGTGTAAAGTTGAGTAGAAAACATTGTTATAATGATGGAGGGACAAATAGCTTTAAAGTTATCATTGTTATGAGACCATTAAAGGTAAAGCATCTAATTGTTGAAAGTAGCCAAATTTAGAAATGTTGCAAAAAAATTGGTAGATCCAAATAAGTGTTGCAATAATTTTGGAATGGAGAGTATGTAAATTCAAAAACAACATGAAAAATGATTTATGGTGAAAATAAGCGAACCTTAAAGCGACACTGTGAAGGCCATGGGAGCCCAATCTGTCCTCAGCACCAAAAGCATCTTGGGTACTTAAACAAGTCGCATATCCAAAGGACCAGATGCAGACTGAATTTTATGTTTAGCCTGTACCGTTGGGCCAAAATGAAGTTAAATAGTGGAAGCAGGCATGGGATGAATTAATAACTAGAGGGGTTTAAAAACCAAAATAATAAAAATAATGTTAAATTACTTGAGTGCAATATTCCACATTAATGTATTTGAATATTCAAAAAGGAGGCTTTTCCCTCCTTTTAATAAAAAACATCTTTGATGCAGTTCAATGAAAGAAGCACCAAAGTAGAATTCAGATTTAGTTGGCTAATATATATACTCTAGCAAAAAATAAAAAATCTTACTATGGCTTAGGATAAGTAAGATGGTTTGGGATGAAGCTCTTTACGAAACAACTGAGTGCATAATGTTCTCAAATGCAATGTGACGCAGACAACTGAACTCCATTTGAAACATGTTAAAAGTGGAGCAAAAAATCTCTTTTGGTTGAACATAAAATAGTGCAATAAATAACTTTTACTGGACCTAGCTTTCTTACCAATTGCAGCCCTAGGTTCCATTTAGATCTAAAGTGAAATGATGCTAATACTTTTAGATGATGAAATCATCCATATGAATTATTGTTAAAACAAGGAATTTAATTACTCATTTTCTTTCACAGCAACCATGACTTAGTCGCATTAATGACTGCATTTGACAAAATAGAAGCAGTGATGCTTATTCTAATAACAAGTACCAAAAGTAACAAGAATCCTGAAGTAACAAGAATCCTGAAGAACTGAAGTAAAAGTGAGATGATATCACACTCAGTTATATCATTACCATACTCTCCCATGGAGCATAAAAAATCGAATATCGTAGCGCGGATAAAACATTGCACTTGGCCCTAAAGTCCTCATTGTTATTGCAATTAACCTGTAAAATCGAGCATTCAAAACTGTCAGTTTCTTGAAATATTTTCATTATGTCGTCGCAACAAATTTACAGAGTAAGGACCAAGGCTTCAATAAGTATATAATTAGGTGAAGCACCAACCCAGACGAGTTGAGTTGAAAAACATAAAAATTTAAGGGTGGGCAGTCATTCATGAAGGAAAAGAGTAAAAATTTGGGGGAAAGGTGAATGGAAACAAAATCAAATGGCAAATTTCAGAAAGAAATGAAAGCGCCATAGTATATAAGGAGATAGATCAAGTCGGCATACAGTAATCTCAATGCAAAGACACCAAAATAAAAATAAAAACTAAGATGTAATGAAAACAAGTGACAGAAGCCATTACATACTCAAAACAACATGCCAGAACTACTTACTACATCACATCAACAGATTAGCTTACTCAGTGTGGCTTCTAGGAATAAATATGAAGAGTTTGTGCAATGTGGACCATGTATTAATGAAACCTCGGCACGAAAGCTGAGGGCCGTAAATTAAAATCCGGGACATTATGATTGATAGCTTTAGAGTTTAGCTTTTACTCGCCAGCAACGAATCCTAATAACAGCAGGATGACGAATGGTGACAAGTAGCTCACAAAATGTATTATCAACTATTTCATTGTGGGAAAATTATATACTCCCTCCATCCCTCAAAAAGAGTCTCATTTGCAAAACTTGTGAATATTAAGGATATATTTTTGTTTCATGTAAACCCGTAAGCATAGTTGTCATGGCGCTACGGCGAGACGCGGTGATAGTTGACCGCCTGAACGCTTAGACGATAAGGCGCCCGCTATGGCGTCCTTGTAGTGACAAGTCGTTAACAATGTGAAATATATACTTTTTTTTATTTTACTTAAAAAGTCTATTGAACAATAAAATTTAATATACATTAAAACTCAAAACATCATAACTAACACTATGGAATACAATTAAATACACAATTATATAAATACTTCACAAATTCAAAAATAAAACAATTGACACTGAAAACTAGTAGAATAAGTCAAACACTACGTAGAAAATAAAGAATTAACCAAGTCAACAACCATCACATATTATAAGTCTAATAAGTAATAAAATTACACCACATAACAAGTCTATGGGTTATGATGAGTCATGAGTGCAAAATAACTTAATCACTTAACCTGGGCTAGCTGACAAGGCGTGACCTTGCATTTTCCTTCTCTAGCGCCAGGACGCCTAGTCATTGCCTAGGCGATGCCATGACAACTATGCCCGTAAGAATAATTTGTTAGTTTAATAGTATGGTCTGATAATGAAATTATGATGGCAAACAAGAAGATATTGTTGAAAGTAGTATGCACACAAGCCAATCATGTTTGATGATAAAGCATATACTTTGTAATAATCATATTCATTTATTAATAAAAAGTATTAATTTATTAAAGGCTTTTAATTATCTACATGATGCTGTTTTATAATATGTGATAAACTCATAGTTTTAAGCAATGCTTTTAGAATAATGATGATGATCATTCTAATGAGATCTAAATTCTTAGAAAGCTTAAAACTAAAATAGTTCCCAATCATTGGATTACTAAATTGGGGATTAGTGAATCCGGATAGATTGGTACATACGTTGCTTGCTCATTGGATGAGGATGATTGATTTCATGATTATTTGTGTGGAGACACTAAAGCAAGTATGTAGGTGCTTATTAGAGAATAAGTTCACTGAACGTGGCTCGCTAAGAAATACCTAATGGAGTTTTACTTGCCTGTCAATAGGAATTCCTGTAGTGATAGTAGTACAAGTGATCCTTGGACTTGAGATCATCATAGTATCTTGTGTATGATGAGTTATACTTTGACTTATTCCTTAAGACCCTTAGGGTATATCAAAGGGTATGCTTAGGTATAATAAGTTGTACATGGAGATAATGTATGATCAATAAAGAATCTACCACTTCTATTAAAAGAAGAGAAATGTCTTATGTGATTCGATAAATGACAACCCAAGAGTCCTTGGTTAAGGCGAATGAAATTAGAAAGGAGTTTCTAATTTGCATTATTTTGAGTTGTGCATTTAAGAGTCGAAATACATATAATTAAATAAAATAAGACTTGACGAAGATAATTCCATGTCTTATATTTAATTGGGACATTGTATGGTGGAAGGATTGAATTGTATTACGGTAACTATTTACTCAAAGGTTCTTTTATGATTAATGTTGAAATCTATATTATCCGGAAAGTCGTTGATCGCTAGGAGACTTATTCCTATTGTAGAATAAATATTATTTATTTAAATAAATTAATTGTTTAATTTATTTATTTAAATAAGATTAGAATTATTCTAATTGATTTATTCTGTTAGGTTTTATATGGAGAACCTAAAGGGTCACACCATAAAAGGAAGAATAATTATTTAAGAAGTTAATGGCATAATCGTAATAATATGTTATGTATATTTAATTTAATCTATGGTGATAGAATAAATTAAATAGCTTAATATTTATTATTTAATATTTTAGAAATATTAAATATAAATTAATAAGAGGAGTCTTATTAATATTATTACAATTATTATTATTATTTTAATTTCTAAAAGAGTTTAGGAATTAATTTAATATAAGTACTCTCATTTATTCCTAATTGGATTAGGAAGGAAAATTAGTTAAAGGAGTTTAATTAATTATCCCTAATAAGATTAGGGAGCCCTTTAATTAAAAAGGTTTAATTAAATAATACCTTATTTTAATAGGGTTACTTGATATCTTTATAAGAGGAGTCTTATATCAGATATCAATACTACGTTATAATTCCAATGGTTGGAGAGTACGCTCCTTTTCTATAGAGATAGAAAAATTAGGGTTTAGCTAACCACCCATCTTCTTGAATCCTTCTTATTCCTTGGTGGATCACCTCTAGAGGCCAAACACTTGGGTGGCTAACGTTGATCAAAGGAAGGAACCAAACCCGGTGGATTCAAGTTGAACGCGAAAAGAATTGGAGGTGAACTTGTACCTGAGGAAGCTCGGATCTTCAAAGGTATGATTCTTGTTCTTCAATTTTTCGTTTAATTAATAATTGTTCATAAATGGTGATCCGGGTATATGGTTTGTAAAAATTTTAAACTCTGATTTTTACAGGTTTCCGCTTATTTATGCAATTTGATTGCGTTCATGAATATTACAAACCTAACAGTGGCATCAGAGCCAAACCTTTATGCGAATTATTAATTATTTTAATTTGATATGTATATTGATGTGTTTAGAACAATTTAATTGGGCATAATTTATTGTATAAAATTTATTTTAAAAAAAAAATGGCCGATTTTTTTTTTTTTGAAAAGTCGTTATTTATGAAAGTTGCTTGTTTTTTTTTCCTATTTATCTCTATCACGTGGGGACGTGACCAAGGTCTTTGGAAAGTAGTGGTATAAATATATATATATATGATATATATTTGAATCCTGCCTCTTTTTTTGAAAGTGATTCACGCCTTGATTATAAATATATATATATATATATATATATTTGTTTTTTTTATCCAAGATTTGTTAGTTAACTATGTTATATATTATTATAAGTTAGTTAATAGGAATAGTTTTTTTTTTTTTTTAAAAAGCTACGGTTCTAAATAATTTTATTATTAAAATAAAAGTTTATTTTAATTTTAAAATAAAAAGTTTATTTTAATTTTAAAATTAGATTTCATGCTAACTAATTAGAGTTGGAATTGGATTCCATGATTACTAATTGGAATTGAAATTGGATTCTATTTTCCTTAAATAAAGGAGTTTATTTAGATATGAAATAAGATTTCATATTATTCAAAATAAAAAAGAGTTATTTGTGAATAGGAAAGAGAATCCTAATTTACTTAAATAAAAAGTTTATTTAGATATGAAATAAGATTTCATATTACCCAAAATAAAAGAGTTTATTTTGACTTGGAATTTGATTCCATAATTAATTAAAATAAAGGAGTTTATTTTGATTAAAGATTTTGATTAAAATAAAATAGTTTATTTTATTCAAAATTGGATAAATTAAAATAAAATAGTTTTATTTTGATTTAAATTTGGATTAAAATAAAGGAGTTTATTTTGTTTCAAAATTAGATTTTATACTAACTAAAGTTGCTCATTAAATGATATCAATATATATATTAAATGTTTATTATTCATGAGATGAATGTTATTTATTGATGCATATGATGATGTGTATGATAATAAATGGGATTGATTATGGACTATTGACCAATGTGATTGGATTTTATTTTAGTTGGATGCATGAATGTATGGGTTTTATTAAATGGGGTCTGCACAGATTGCGTCTTCTCTAATTTTTCTTAATGTAAATTCTATCTCTCTCCTATGTACTTCCCTTATTTCACGATCAAGGTTTCTATTTATTTTAAATAGTTTTGTAATAGGAATAGTTAGAATTAATTTTGAAAAATTGGAGATCAAGGAGCAAGGAGGCGCTTGAAGACCACCGTTTGTAATGGAGCCCAGGGTTTAAATGTAATAGTTATATCTAAATATTATTTCTTGCACCCCTAGGGTTTGACCTTTTGGTTCACTTGGTGGCTCTAGTGAACCAAACTAGAATAAAAGTCCATAATCAATCAAGGGTAGAATATAGTATTCTATATGTGCATGCTTATACTATATATATTATATATTATGCAAACACGCTTATCATGTTAATTAATACGACGCGTATTTTATATATATATATGCGTAATAAGCTAAACAAGATGAGACATTTAATAATAAATCCCTCAATTTTTTTTATTATTAAGTCCTAAGCGTTCAAAGATATTTGGAATATCGAACGTCAGCTTTCTAGCATGATAAAATTAATAGAGTATTAAATATTTAATATGAGTTTGTTGTGTCACCACAAGGCAAGTATTAAGTATTTAAGATGTTAATTTATCACATTTGATGCTTATAAAGAAAATTGAACAATATTGTTTTGTTGTGTCACCACAAGGATGATATTTTTCTTTTTTGAATATATGGAGTGCTAGGTTGGACTTAACTTGGATAATTTTGATTCGGATGTGCCACCACTTGATCAAAATAATCTAAGAGGCAAAAGAAAAGGAGTTGCATAGTTGATGTAATTGACAAAAGTTGTCTACCTATTTATTTATATATAGTTTGTTGTGTCACCACAAGGCTATATACATTTGAAATGAGATCCTTATTCTCACTAGCAAATCTTTAATTAGATTTTTGCCGAACTATATAAGTGAGGTAATATAGTTTGAAGAAAATAGTGGGAGATACCAATTTAAAACAAGACCTAAATTATTTTGGTAATTAATAAAAGAATGTATGTTAAAATGTTGTTAATTACAAATTCATTTACAGAATTTTACAATGTCTAAAATTACTATCACTGCGAAACATATTTGATGTTAATTAACCAGACCGAATTACTCGGATTGGTTAAGGAATTTGAGAATAGTTTCTCATCATGGTGAAAAGTTATCTTATGTCCTTAATGTCGCCTATCCTCGCCTGAATGGTTGCGCATAATGCCTCCGAGGAAGACATTGCTACTTTTAGAAAGTGGCAAGATGATGCACAGTTGGCTCAATGCATCATGCTCGCATCTATGAGTAACGAGCTTCAGCGTCAGCATGAAACTATAGATGCTTCTACTATATTCCTGGACATCAAGTAGTTGATGGTGAGGAAAGTAGGATTGATAGATATCAGATATCTAAGGAGCTCTTCCGATCTAGAATAACCGATGACACTACAGTACAGATAAAAGTCCTTAACATTATCAATTTGATTGATCAATTAGGACAACGAGTTTTGTCATGGATGGAGAGTTGAGCCAAGATTTGATCTTGCACTCACTCCCGGACTCCTTTCACAATTGTTGTGAATTTTTCATATAAACAAGCTAGATATCAGCTTCGTTGATTTGCTTAACATGTTGAAAAATGATGAGAGTCACTTTCCAACCAAGAAAGACCATGTCTTCTTTGGTAGGGGCCAAAGGATCTTCGTGAAAGAAGAACGATTCAAAGAAGGTAAATAGAAAGGCATAAACAAAGGATAATAAGAACAAAACTGATACGGATAGCAAAGGAGCTTGCTTCCACTGCAATAAGCCTGGACACTGGAAAGAAACTGCGAGAAGCATCTTGCAGAGGCTAACCAAAGAAGCTTAGTGAAGTTTTTCGATTCATAATACGCTTTTTGTTCATGATTGAAATAAATTTTTCTTTAAGTCAAAGTTCTACTTGGGTATTGGATACCGAGCTTTGGTTATCATAAATATAGATTTATGAAGGGACCAAGCAGAATTAGAAAGCTAAACAAATATAAGTAATCCTATGTGCGGGAAATGTAACAAAGGTTGCCATATTAGCCATAGAAACTTATAGTTTAGCAATGCCTACGGGCAAATCTATTAAGTCAATAAGTTGTTATTGTATTCCAGTTTTTGTTAAAAATATTATTTCCATTTTATTGTTGGACAATGAAATCTTTGGTATTATAATTAAGAACAATTGTTGTTCTATTTATAATAATAATGTTTTGTATAGAACTGGAATATTACTTAATAAATTTTGTATACTTGACTTACATTAAAATAATTTTGCATATTGAACAAATTAGTATAAGAAAAGGAGATGATCATTCAAAGAGTTGAATGTGTGTATTTGCTAAAATACAAGTGTGAATTATTTGAAAGGTTCAAAGAATTCAGAAGTGAAACAAATTGGCAATGTATTAAGATTCTTTGATTAGATCAAGGAATAAATACTTGTGCAATAAGTTTCTAGATCATCTCAAATGGTTTTCTCATAATGGACACATCCTGATACACAATAATTGATTGATGTATCTGAATGAAAAATCGTACCTTGTTGGATATGGTGCGGTCCATAATGATTTTACCGACATTCCAGTATCCCTCTATGGTCATGTCCTAGAAATGGCTGCATATATACAAAAGGTAACCTCAAAATTCGGCCCCAAGACTCCATAAAAGTTATGGACAAGGAGGATTCCTAATCTTAAGTATGTTAAGATAAGGGGTTGTCCAACTTATGTGAAAAGGTTTCAAAGGATAAGCTTAGGACAAGATTTGACAAGTGTCGATTTGTGGGACATCCTAAAGTAAGTATAGGGTATATGTTCTATAATCCTACTTAGCGAAAGGTGTTTGTTGTGAAACACGCTTCCTTCTAAGATAAAAGTGTTTATCATTAAAAGGGGCTAGTGGGAGGATAATAGATCTTGAAGAGTTCAAGAACCACAAAATACTATAAGTCAAGTAAGAGGAACCTATAGATAGACCTATTATACCACAATTGAATCGTAAATCTGGAATAGTACTGAAGATACCTAGGAGGTATGGATTCATCATGGATGATGATGATGAGGTACGCATCATAGAAGATGATGATCCAGAGTTACATACGATGAGGTAAGAGTTCTAGTGTGTACAAAAGGGTCAGTGGGAGCGTCTTGAAATTTCTAGTATTATATGTTGATATACTACGGATGAGGAATTACATACCAATGCTACAATCAGTAAAGATAAAGTTGTCTAAACATTCCTCCATGAATGATTTGGGAAGAGTATCGTTATTGGGGATGCAAATCTATATAGATAGATTTAAAAGGATGCTCAACTTAACCAAGGAGCGTATATTCATTTGATGCTAAAGTCGTTTTTAGCATGACAAACTCCAAGAGATGTCTCATGTTGATGAGCTATGGAGTGTATTTCTCTTTATAGTCCCCACAGACTCCAGAAAAGAGAGATCGCATGAGTGACTATCATGTATGCAATGAAATATACAAGATCTAATGTTGATCGGTCATATTCTGGAGAAGATCAACGTAAAGGCGGTGAAAAACATCTTAAAGTTCTTAAGCGACACTAAGGATGTGAGCATACATGGTGGGTTTGAATTAAAACAAGAGGGCTTTCTGAGACTCAAGTTTTTCAAATGCACCAAGACGACGTAAAATTCACTTTAAGGTAAAAGTGTTACCATGATCGATGAAGTGCGTTGAATTGGAAAGGTTCCAAACAAGAAAGAAGAGTTCTTTGGTTTAGTGATAAAGATAAAGTATATAGCTATAAATGAATCTGCAAGTTGATTGTTTGGATTAAAAGTTCATTCTGAACTAGAATAGTTCCTAAGTCTCATCTTGGATCTAAACATGTGTTGTGGCATTTTCATTTGATTATTAGAATCATTGAAAGATGGGAAATCACTATAGAGATAGTGGACTCTCATGAACAACATTACATATCCATTAACTATATCTTATCCAACAGCAGGATAATCGTCACTTAGAGAAGAAGAGTATGAGATACCATGACGATTGGCTTTAGTGCAAGTGGGAGATTGAAAGTAGTATCCACACAAGCCAATCATGTTTGATGATAAAGCATATACTTTGTAACAATCTTATTCATTTATTAATAAAAAGTATTAATTTATTAAAGGCTTTTAATTATCTACATGATGCTGTTTTATAATATGTGATAAACTCATAGTTTTAAGCAATGCTTTTAGAATAATGATGATGATCATTCTAATGAGATCTAAATTCTTAGAAAGCTTAAAACTAAAATAGTTCCCAATCATTGGATTACTAAATTGGGGATTAGTGAATCCTGGGATAGAAAGTGGTACATACGCGTTTGCTTGCTCATTGGATGAGGATGATTGATCTCATGATCATTTGTGTGGAGACACTAAAGCAAGTATGTAGGTGCTTATTAGAGAATAAGTTCACTGAACGTGGCTCGCTAAGGAATACCTAATGGAGTTTTACTTATCTGTCAATAGGAATTCCTGTAGTGATAGTAGTACAAGTGATCCTTGGACTTGAGATCATCATAGTATCTTGTGTATGATGAGTTATACTTTGACTTATTCCTTAAGACCCTTAGGGTATATCAAAGGGTATGCTTGGGTATAATAAGTTGTACATGGAGATAATGTATGATCAATAAAGAATCTACCACTTCTATTAAAAGAAGAGAAATGTCTATGTGATTCGATAAATGACAACCGATGAGTCCTTGGTTAAGCGAATGAAATTAGAAAGGAGTTTCTAATTTGCATTATTTGAGTTGTGCATTTAAGAGTCGAAATACATATAATTAAATAAAATAAGACTTGTGATAATTCCATGTCTTATATTTAATTGGGACATTGTATGGTGGAAGGATTGAATTGTATGGTAACTATTTACTCAAAGGTTACATTATGATTAATGTTGAAATCTATATTATCCGGAGAGTCGTTGATCGCTAGGGGAGGCTTATCCTATTGTAGAATAAATATTATTTATTTAAATAAATTAATTGTTTAATTTATTTATTTAAATAAGATTAGAATTGTTCTAATTGATTTATTCACAACCTTAGGTTTTATATGGAGAACCTAAAGGGTCACACCATAAAAGGAAGAATAATTATTTAAGAAGTTAATGGCATAATCGTAATAATATGTTATGTATATTTAATTTAATCTATGGTGATAGAATAAATTAAATAACTTAATATTTATTATTTAATATTTTAGAAATATTAAATATAAATTAATAAGAGGAGTCTTATTAATATTATTACATTTATTATTATTATTTTAATTTCTAAAAGAGTTTAGGAATTAATTTAATATAAGTACTCTCATTTATTCCATATTGGATTAGGAAGAAAAAATTAGTTAAAGGAGTTTAATTAATTATCCCTAATAAGATTAGGAGCCCTTTAATTAAAAGGGTTTAATTAAATAATACCTTATTTTAATAGGGTTACTTGATATCTTTATAATAGGAGTCTTATATCAGATATCAATACTACGTTATAATTCCAATGGTTGGAGAGTACACTCCTTTTCTATAGAGATAGAAAAACTAGGGTTTAGCCAACCACCCATCTTCTTGAATCCTTCTTCTTCCTTGGTGGATCACCTCTAGAGGCCAAACACTTGGGTGGCTAACGTTGATCAAAGGAAGGAACCAAACCCGGTGGATTCAAGTTGAACGCGAAAAGAATTAGAGGTGAACTTGTACCTGAGAAAGCTCGGATCTTCAAGGGTATGATTCTTGTTCTTCAATTTTTCGTTTAATTAATAATTGTGCATAAAGGGTGATCCGGGTATATGGTTTGTAAAAATTTTAAACTCTGATTTTTACACGTTTCCGCTTATTTATGCAATTTGATTGCGTTCATGAATATTACAAACCTAACAATTGTGTCATTTTATACTACTATAATAAAAAGTGAACTCTTTTGTGGAACAAAAAATATTGTCAAATGGGTCTCTTTTTGTAAAACGGAGAGAGTAAATGGAAAAGGAAGAATATTTTGTATTACTGAAATAACTGCATGTAGGCCACATGGTAGACATATAAGTATATTTTTCGTGTATATTTATTCTGATACATAAAATATTCAGATGCTCATTCAACCTGTGGCTTGCCTATAATGTGTATAATAGAAGTGTATGTGCATAATTTCAAACAATTATACATAAGGACTAGGGATGTAAACGAACCAGGCTACCTGTGAGCTTGACTCGAGCTCGTTAACGAGCTGAACTCGAATAAGACCCTTGGCATGTTTAGTTAAATGTGTCCAACCCGAACAGTGTGATGTCCGACTTGAGCCCGACTCGTTTAACAATTATTTAATTATTTTTAGTTTATTTATATTTGTTACAAGATATGGCTCATAATTGTAATTAATCTTATCTCATAATTAGTGTGTATACATTGTTGTAAATTAGGGATTTGGTATACTTGTGTATATAAACCAATGTAATTGAGAGGAAATCAATCAAGGAATTATAATCCAAAAACTCTATTATTCCTTTTCTATATGGTATCAGAGCCTAGGTCCTTATTCTCTTCAGAAACAAACTCCTTATTCTCTGTTTTCGCTACCATTCATATTTCATCTCAAAAAACTAGTTGAACAAAACTATATGAAGTAATTGAGATCAATTGGGTTACCCGTTGCCAGGCGATCATCACATAGGTTTTAGACTCCTGACCCACCACCACACGCGCCTCCACGTGCCACCCCACTCGCAGACTTTCGACGCCACGCGCCACCTTCAACCGACGTGAGACACTTTCCAGTGAATTTCTGTCGACGTGGCTACTCCCATGGTGTTCGCCTCTCTCTCCTCTTACCATCTACAATGGTCTTGTAGTGTTTGATTCAGGTTTATCCAATTTTTTCTTTGTTAGTAGCATTGGTGGCTTATTTTTCTCCCTTGCTGATGTACTGCTATTTTCCTACTGCTTCTTCTGCATCCATTCTGTATCTAAAGTGTAGTACAATAAGTTGATATTCTTTGAAAAGTTTATTTTCCTTGGTATATATTGTATTACCTGTTATACTGTTATATAGCGGAACAAAGTAGTACTAGCAGTGGGGTTCATAACAGTAGCATGGGACAATAAGCTATTGGAAGTCATACTCATAATTCAACATTGGTTCTCAACCCCTTCAAACTGGATGGCACCAACTATTTCGCATGGTCTCAAGCGTGCCGCGTGTCAATTGAGTCTAATCGTATACAACCCTTCATCAATGGAACAACTCCTATGCCTGAAAAATCGGGTATAACCCAAGAAGAATGGAAATCTGGTAAAACATGGATTTTTAATTCAATTGAACCTAGTATACGTAGTTACATGTTCTTAGACACTACCTATTAGCTTTGGAAGGCTATCTCTCAAACTTTATCTGTTTCTAGTGATATGTTTAAGGTATATGACATTCGTAAAAGAATCTGTGAGCTGGGTCAAGGAGAAAAGACTGTGGCACAGTATTTTGCGAAGATTAATGCACTTTATCAAGAGCTTGATCATTACTGGGTTTTTTCAGTCAAATGTACGGAAGATGAAGCAGCTTATCAAAAGTTTGTTAGTGAAGATATAGTTGTGGATTTCTTAGCTGGTTTGAATATAGAGTATGATCAACTTCGAGCATAATTAATTGGTCAGACACCTTTTCCATCACTGCGAAAGGCTCATGCTAGAGTCCAACAAGAGAAAAATAGACGTTGGGTGATGGTTCTAAATTTAAATTATGTTAACCGATCAATCATGGTTGCTTCATATCCTAAGCCTGACTTCTCCATTCAATCTCCTGTTGAGGAGTCCTTCGAATGTAACTACTGTGGGGGAAAGAATCATACCAGAGATCGTTGTTTTAAGCTTCATGGATGTCCTAAAAGGCGTGAAGGTCGGTCTGGTAGTGGTCGTGGATGTGGATGTGGTTCTTAGGCCTATATGTCCACTACAACACCTCATGTTGATATTTCCAATACTTTAGAAGCTACTACTGCACTCACTCCTGAGAAAATTTCAACTTTTCGAAAATTTTGTTCTAAATCTATGTCTTCTAATTATGCGCAATCAAGTATGCATTCTTGTGCTTTTAATATTTCATCATCTTTCCCTAGTTGGATCATAGACACAGGTGCTTCCGAGTATATGACCAGGTCATTCCATCTCTTTACTTCATACACGCCTTGTTCTGGCAAAGATAAGGTTCAAGTAGCTGATGGCTCCCTTTCTTCTATTTCCGGGAGTGGTGCGATAATTTGTACTCTTCATTAACGTTATCACCTATTCTTCATATTCTTTCATTTACCGCAAATTTATTATATGTCCAACGTCTTACTAAATCCTTACACTGCTCAGTCACTTTTTCCCAACTCATTGTGTTTTTCAAGACTTGGTGATAATATCCTGACTAGGCTTGCATCGAACAACATTCACTCAACTCAAGTTCCAAGGACAATTCAAGTGATCTTAAGAGATGGGGCTCATATCGACTCAAAGAGGCTTACATTGGGGTTTAATTCAAGTGAACCGCGAGGAGAGGATCAATTATATGTTTTGGGATTGCTAGATACCATCTATTTAGAAAATTCAAATCAACGCAAGTCAAGTAATTATGTAATGCACATAACAAAGGAGAAGATTGAGAATACATGTCAAAACGTTTATTGTGGGATATGTTTCTAAGTTCATTAATTTGGTCTAAACAAAACTTCAAGGTTGTTGGAGGAAGCAAAAAGGACAAAAATTCAAGTTTGGAACTTAAAAACACAGAAGAGAACATTCTGACTATCCAATGAGGCACGCCAAAGTGAGGAAGACATTACGCATATCGCAGTATGGGTAGCTTGATTTGGCCTTAATGTGGCGAGGGTAGCGTCGATCATGCATCAACGATTCAAGAAACACGTGTTTGATCAGATTTATTTCTTATTTTAAGGGATTTCCATATCTTTCCATAATTCTAATGTATCTAGGATATTTATTAGATAGGATTTAATTTCCATATTGATTTGTTAGCTAGAATTTTTATTTCCATTCAAATTCTTATTCCTTATAGGAATTAGGGTTTTGATTTCTTATTTCTTATAGAATCAGGACTTCTTCCATCAATAAAAATAGATTACATAGCTGATGTAATAGGGGAGACTTTTTTATTAATAAAATTCTCGTGAGATTATTCTCCTTTGGTTCTTTGAGAACTCTTGAATTGTTCATAGTTTTCTGTGAGATTCATTATCGACTTATTATACAATAATACATAGTTGTGTGTAGCGTCTTCTACCGCATCAATCGTTGATTGTACTAAGGTTACCGCTTACATATAAGCAAGGGGTCAAGGTGTCATTGATGTTCCATTCAACGCAGATTTCCTTTACGCGATCGATTGTACCAAGGCTCTCGTCTCAATATAGACGTTAGGTTGAGGTGTCGTGAGCGTTCCACCTTACGACTTTGCTAGAAACGATCCGGGCGACGACCACAGCACGCTACACAAGCGTGTCGTGTAGTCTATCATTTGGTATCAGAGCTTAGCCTTTCTAGCAAGTTACTTATCTTTAATTTTGTTTAATATATATTGCCAAAAAAAATTAGTGAAAAAAAAATTCAAATTCTATTTCTATTGTGCTAACCAAACTTGTAGCACACCATCAAATCATCAAATTCCAACCAAAAGTTCATCTCGTTCCATCCATTATCAATTCCGACGAAGCGACATCATAACTTTTCGGAGAAAGCATACAAGAGGAGTACGAGGCAATCAATTTGTAATTTTTGTGGTATTCCGATAGTCATACCTTCTATATTTTTGTTATTGATAAATTACTTTTGAATTGCATTGTAAAACTATGAATTTATTTGGTGAATTCAAAAAGAACTTATAAGAGAGAATATTAGAGGTAAAAGGCAAGAGTGTGATCAACAGAGGGTAAGAGCCAATTGTGCGATACACGAGCATTTCATAATTGTGTGATATATTGTTTGAGCGTAACACATAAGAGTGTGTGAGGAAAATTTTCTTTATCTACTAACCTTTGTTTTGAAGCAAATATGTATGATTATGATTATGAAAGTTCTTATAGGTCTCGAAAGAATACTTTCCAGGGAAGGATTGATCCAGATGCTTATTTGAGATGGGAGGAAAAAAATGGTTCGAAAGTTTGTATATAATGAATATTCTGAGCGTGGAAAGGTGAAACTGGTGGTTTAAGAGTTCTTCGATCATGCAGCTACATGGTGGGATCAAGATGTGCGTAGCAAGCGGAGATGTGGAGAACATCTAATCAAGACATGAGCAGAATTAAAAACGGTCATGAGGAAGCGTTTTGCTCCAGTACATCGAGAGAGGAGGGAGGAGTATACATATCAAAGACATGTAGAGCAACCTTCAAGGCGATCAACATTAGAAGATGATAGGAGGGTTCGCCGACATATAAGCAAGGAGGATTCGCATGGGAGACAACTACAGACACTCCTAAGGCATCCAAGAATATAAAAAAAGACATCACGGAGGCGTGTCGCAAGGGATTGGAAGATTGTTGATTACAGCTAGAAAAGGCCTGTAGGACACGCATGGAGCAAATTCAACCGAAAGAGATTGAAGATGAAAAAGAATATGCAGTCCAAAGAGAACTGTTAGATTCTAATGTTCGCGAGGTTGAATATGTAAATGACAATATTTGTGAAATTGAAAAAGAACGACAAAAAGAAATTGTTCAAAAGAAAAGATTGAAAAGAGTGAAGAGAGATTGAAAAAAATGAGTTTAAAAATAAACGAGAGAAAAACAAACGAGAGGGTGAGCATAAAGAAGATAAAGAAGAAATATGTGACTATGAAAAAGAGAGTGAGTTGGAAAGTGATTTATGTTTTAAAAAACCAATGACTGTACATTCGTACAAGACGGTGCTTTTGGATACTTACTAACTAGGTTAACTCTTCTTTGTCTAGTTCTGTTGTTTCTCTTATACAGGTTGATGACATACCATATGCTATCATTCCGTACCGATCAGCTAATAGTATTCCCGAGGAGACGACAGAGTTATCGAGACGGGTTGGAGAGTTGGTGAAAGTAAGTATCGTGAATGAAGACATGAGTTTGTGTGCTAATTATGAGATTATAGTACCTAAGGAGGATGAGACAACGAATTTGTGCATCGATTTTGATTTGGTAAACAAGTTTCGTTATTCTTTTCTTTGTTTGGATAATATGTTTGATAAATTACATAGTTCTAGTGTTTTGTCTAAATATGATGATCATGTGATGATAATGCATAATCAATTTAGCATGAGAAAAAGTGAAAAATGGAAATTTGTTTTAACATGTTAATTGTATAGATGGATAGTTATTTCTGTTAGATTAACTGATGCATCTAGTGTTTTCATGAGTTATTTAAAACATGTTTTGCATGCTTCCATTGGAAAATTTGTGTTTAGCTATTTTGAGATTCGAATCATCTTTACCATAAACTATGGTGGATATTTGATGCATGTCGAGTTAGTTTATGACCATGATATATATTCGCGTTTTCAAGGTTCGTACTTGCATGAAATTCATTTTAGGTTTTCTTATCCCTATGTTGAGTTGGGTTTTCATGCTAGACAATCTTTACATGAGATGTCGATAGTTGACAATGGTAGTAATCATGTTGTTTCGTTAGAGCAATCTTCATTGCATGCTTCGCTATCATATGGTATTGATTTGAAAAGTAATTAACATCGAGATAGGGTGAGATGTGGGTTACATGCATGTTTAGTCAAATCATTTGGATTAGATAAGGCATTGCATACTTTCATGAGATTGTGTAATCATATTTTGTCGTTGTTCATGGGAAAACTTGTTATTATCTGTTTTGATGATATTCCAGTTCGTGTCAACAATTTGGAAAATTCTGTGTAGCATGTGTTGAGTTTGTTTATCATGATAAGTATGCTATCTAGTTTTTATCTTATGAAGTTGGTTGTGGCCTTTTTACTCCATTGACAATATTATTTGTTCTTGACTGTGTTAATGTCAATGGGAAGGGAAGGGAAGGGAAAGGTTAAATCTGTTTTACATGTTCCTGATGGGTTCATATTCATCAAGGAGGAAAGTATGGATTGTTGGGGAAATCCATTCGGACATTGCATTGAGAGTCTACAGGGAAGTGTTAAGATTTTTTTTCTAGTAGACTATGCATGTGATTTTGAGTTACTTGATTTCTTTGTAATTAGACAAAAGATACATGTTGATTGGTTTTGTGTTGTGTTTAATCCAAGAATTCAGGTGTATGGGATTATGCGACGTGATGAGTTTCAAAAGATGACATTTGACCTAGGATCATTGACGTGGTTTTGTTTGCGAATGATCGAGATCATCATATTGATTTTTGATCCGGGAAGTCGTAGATGGATGGCTATGCTGCGTGAAGAGTTCTTCATACTGATATGCTGCGTGAGTGTTAGAAGATATGATTCTCATAATTGTAGTTAATCTTATCCCATAATTAGTGTGTATACATTTATGTAAATTAGGGATTATCATAAATGTAAATTAGGGATTTTCTATACTTGTGTATATAAACCAATATAATTGAGAGGAAATAATCAAGGAATTATAATCAAAAAACGTTGTTCCTTCTTTTCTACAGTATTAACATATAATACAAAAAAAACAAACTAAGCTCCTAGTTATGTTTGCATATCATATGTTTTAATTCTAATTATAATATATACATGTATATAAAACGAAAGCATGACATAAATCGAATTTAAATTTTTTCTACAATCTCTGAAATCACCTTTGCGATATTATTTATAATAAATTAAAATCATTTAATTCAAATATAAATAAATAATATTTATTCTACATCATAAGTGACACCTCTCAGCATATCATGACTATCCAGATAATATGAAATCAATGTTTAATCACAAAGAATTTATTCAGTAAATAGTTATCGTATAATTCAACCCTTCTACTACACAACGTCCCCATCAAATATAAAACATAGAATTTCTGTCAAGTTTTATTTAGTTTATCATATGTATTTTGATTCTAAAATGCACAACTCTAATTATTGTAAATTAAAAACTCCATTCTAATTTCTATTCACCCTTGTAAGGGATTTCCGAATTGTCACTTATCGAATCACATAGGACACCCTTTACTGGAAGTGGTAGATCCTTTGTTGATCATTCACCTACCTCCATGTACACTTTATATACCCAAACACCCTATTATTTACTCTAAGAGTTTTAAAGAATATGACAAAGTATAACTCAAAATACACAAAGTACTATGATGATCTCAAGTCCAAGGATTACTTATAATACTATCACTATAGGAACTCCTATTGACAGGCGAGTAAAACTCCATTAAGTGTTCCTTAAGCGAGTTATATTCAGTGAATTTATTCTCCAATAATCACCTACATACTTGCTTTAGTGTTTCCACACAAATAATTATGAGATCAATTATCATCTTCAAAAGAGCAAGCATAGTTTGTATTAATCTATCTGAAATAAATAATCCCACATTAGTGATCCAATGATTAAGAACGTTCTACTTTTGAGCTATCTTGACTTTAGATCTCATTAACATGAACTCTTCATGATTCTAAAAGTATTGCTTCAAAACTATGAGTTTATCACATTTATTAATTCAACCAATTAACATGGATAAAGAATGCATTTAATTAAATAAATTTTTTTATTAATAATTGGACAAGATTACGAAGTAAGTGCTTATCACATCCAATGTGATTGGCTTGAAGGCATACTACTTTGAATCTCCCACTTACACTAAAGATAATCGCTTTGGTATCTCATACCCATCTTCTCTAAGTGACAATCAATTTGTTAATGAGATAATGCTTTAGTAAATAGATCTGCAATGTTGTTTTGAGAGTCCACTCTCTCTCAGGTGAGATCTCTTCTTTCAATGATTTCTCTAATCAAATGAAAACGCCGCAACACATGTTTGGATTTCTGATGAGACTTGGGTTCCTTGGCTTATGCAACAACCCCAGTGTTGTCACAAATTACAGGCACTGGTCCTTGAATGTTAGGAATCACTCCAAGTGAAAGTAGTATGCATACAAGTCAATCATGTATGATGATAAAGCATATACTTTGTAAACAATCTTATTTATTTTATTAATAAAAGTATTAATTTACTAAAGGCATTTAATTTATCTACATTGTGTTGTTTTAATAATATGTGATAAACCCATAGTTTTAAGCAATGCTTTTAGAATCATGATGAGATCATGCTAATGAAATCTAAATTCTTAAATAGCTTAAAAACTAAAATGTTCTCAATCAATGGATTACTAAAAAGGGGATTAGTGAATCCGGGTAGATTGGTACATACGTTGCTTGCTCATTGGATGCGGATGATTAATCTCGTGATCATTTGTGTAGATACTAAATCAAGTATGTAGGTGCTTATTGAAGAATTAGTTCACTGAATGTGAATCGCTAAGGAATACCTAATGAAGTTTTACTTGCCTGTCAATAGGAATTCATGTAGTGATAGTAATACAAATGATCCTTACACTTTAGATCAACATAGTATCTTGTATATAATGATTTATACTTTAACTTATTACTTAAGACCCTTAGGGTATATCAAAGGGTATACTTGGGTGTAATAAGTTATATATGGAGATAATGAATGATCAACAAAAAATCTACCGCTTCTAGTAAAAGAAGAGATATGTCCTATTTTCATTCATTCGGAGTTGTGCATTTGGGAATCGAAATACATATAATTAAATAAAAAAAAGACTTGACAGTAATTCTATATCTTATATTTAATTGGGACATTGTATAGTGGAATGATTGAATTATACAGTAACTATTTACTCAAATGTTCTTTTATGATTGATGTTAAAATCTATATTATTTGAAAAGTCGTTGATCGCTAAGGAAGCTTCTCCTTATTGTAGAATAAATATTATTTATTTAAATAAATTAATAGTTTAATTTATTTATTTAAATGAGATTAAAATTGTTCTAATTGATTTATTCACAATTGTTTTAATATGAAGAACCTTGAGGTCACACCATAAAAGGAAGAAAAAATATTTAAGTTAATGGCATAATCGTAATAATATGTTATGTGTATTTAATTTAATTTATGGTGATAGAATAAATTAAATAGCTTAATATTTATTATTTAATATTTTGGAAATATTAAATATTAATTAATAAGGAGTCTTATTAATATTATTATAATTATTATTATTATTTTAATTTCTAAAGGAATTTGGGAATTAATTTAATATAAGTACTCTCATTTATTCCTAATAAGATTAGAAAAAAAGTTTAATTAATTATCCCTAATATGATTAGGGAGCTTAATTAATTAAATATAACCCTATTTCTAATTAGATTAGAAGGGTTTACTAATATCAATATAAGAGGAGTCTTATATCAGATATTAAGTGACGTGATTCCAATTGTTGGAGAGTACGCCTTTTTTCTACAGAGAAAGGAAAACTAGGGTTTTAGCCAAAACATCCTTCTTGATTTGTGTTCTTCCTTGGTGGATCATCTCTAGAGGCCAAATGCTTCGGTGGCTAGCGTTGATCAAAAGAAGGAATCAATCCCGCGTATTCAAGGAGAGCACGAAGGATTACGAGTAGACCTTGTACCTGAGGAAGCTCGAATCTTCAAGGGTATGATTCTGATTCTCCTACTCTTTTATAGATTGATAATCAAGCACCAGAATGATCTTGGTTTATGGTTTGTAAGAAAATTTTAAAAATCCATTTTTATTACGCTTCCGCTTCGATTATGTGATTTGATTGCATATACTTGTTTTTAGCAAACCTAACAATGGTATTAGAGCCAATCTTGTGCTAATTATCAATCTTTTGTGATTCCATGTATGTAAAATATGCGATTGGATCGGATTCTTAGGCAATAGAAAAGTTTTCTGTCACTCACTAATTTCACATGCAGAAATTTGAAAATGCCACTCACTAATTTCACAGCGTAGCATACTTGATGCTAACAAACTGACCAGGCCGAATTTAACGGACTGGTTAGGGAATCTAAGAATTGTTCTCACTGCTGAAAGGATTTCTTAAGAAGTGGCAAGATGATGCATCTGTGGCTCAATGCATCATGCTCGCATCCATGAGTAACGAGCTTCAGCGTCAGCATGAAACTATGGATGTTCCTGCTATATTGCTGCACCTCCAAGAGTTATATGGTGAGCAAAGTAGGACTGCTAGTTATGAGATATCTAAGGAGCTTTTCCGATCTCTGAAAAATTTGCTGAAACAACATCTGAGGAAGAGATTGCTACTTTTAAGAAGTGGCAAGATGATGCATCTGTGGCTCAATGCATCATGTTCGCATCCATGAGTAACGAGCTTCAGCGTCAGCATGAAACTATAGATGTTCATGCTATATTGCTGCACCTCCAAGAGTTGTATGGTGAGCAAAGTATAACTGCTATATGAGATATCTAAAGAGCTCTTCCGATCTCGGATGACCGAGGACACTACTGTTGAGACTCATGTCCTAAAGATGATCAATTTGATTGAACATCTTGGACAGCTTGGGTTCGTCTTGGATGGAGAGTTGAGTCAAGATTTAGTCTTGCGGTCACTCGCTGACACCTTCTCACAATTTGTTGTGAATTTCCACATGAATAAGTTGGACGTCAGCTTGCCTGAGTTACTTAACATGTTGAAAACTGCTGAAGGTCACTTCCCATCCAAGAAGAACCAAGTCTTACTAGTGGATGATTCTTCCAAGAAAAGGAAGAGGCCCAAGGTATCTTCTAAAAAGAAATACAAGAAGGCTAAGGGAAAGGCGAAAGGAAAGGATAATAAGAAACATGATCCAGATAGCAAATGAATTTGATTCCATTGTAACAAGCCGGAACCAAGTCTTACTAGTGGATGATTCTTCCAAGAAAAGGAAGAGGCCCAAGGTATCTTCTGAAAAGAAGAAATACAAGAAGGCTAAGGGAAAAGCGAAAGGAAAGGATAATAAGAAACCTGATCCAGATAGCAAATGAATTTGATTCCATTGTAACAAGCCGGGTCACTAGAAGAGGAACTGCAAGAAGTTCCTTGCAGAACAAAAGCAGAAGCTTGGAGAAGCTTCGAATCCTAAACAACGTTTGTTTAGGGAAAAGGTCCAAAAATACCCCTGACTTTTACCACGATGTCTACCGAGCACCCTATACTTTTTTTTGTCCAAAAGTACCCCTAACGTTACAATTTTTGGGTAAATTGTACCCCTGCCGTTGACAAACATGCCAAATAGACAAACGGAGTTGACAGTTTGACATATTTTGCTGACGTGTCAAATAATTAAAACAAAAATTGCTACTGTACTATCTGATGTGTATAAAAATAATATTTTATATATATTTGATAATTTATTTATTATGTGTATTTTATTAATAAGTTTTATTTATTAATAATTGTATTGTGTAAAATGACCATGTGAACCACCCACTCCACCACCACCACCACCAGCAGCAGTCCACCACCACCATCACCACTAGGGACATCAACACCACCAACAAAATTCAGATCCGTATAATCCACCAACAAAATTCAGATCATCACCAACAAATTCACCACATATACATACAGATCCACCCAATCTATCAATACTACAAAAATCTAGAATAAGGGCACTAGAAAAAAATCACGTACTTTCTAATTTCTATCTCCTCTTCTTCTCACTGTAACATTGTCGGGGCCGAGGACATCACTGTAGCATTAGGGAGGAAATAAATCAAAGAAGATAACCACAATAGAAGAAGGCATCATCGAGACACCACCATTAGAGCTCAAAATTCAATTAAGACCACCATGGATGATAAATTGAAAACTCTTCAAGCATCATATCTGAAAAAAAAGTATGATTCACAAAGAAGTATGTATTCTTCATTAACACAACTAATATATACATACATACATAATGAAGGATCATCAAATATATACATCGGATCTGCCGGTAGAGGTCGTGGCGAGGGCATAGTCCACTGACGTGGTCGGAGGAATCGAGGCGGGAGGATGAAATTGTGCGCGGTAGGAATAAACCTTTGACCTGGAGGCTTGTGAGGAGAAAGGAGAGGAGTGAAGAAGAGCAATTTGAAGCGGTGTCGATCTTGGATTGGGCGAGAGGCGGTTGAGGGAGGCGTGATCGGTGAGCGGCGTCGGCCTACTGTTCGAGTGTGGTGTCTTCGATGCGGTTTAGGGTTACTACCACGAGGAAGAGAAGGAGGAGGATTGTGATGGTGTGTGACATTGTGGCTGGAGATCTGGAATTTGGAGGAAGAAGACGATGACAGTGAAGAGAGAGAGCGGGATTCTATGTGTATATATGATTATTTACTAAATATACTAAATATACATATATGTGAATTTACTACATATACTAAATATAAATATACTAAATTTTTAATTTGATTTTTTTTAGTAAATATACTAAATATAAATTTGATATGTTATACTAATATTTAGTAAAAAGTTAAAAGTATATAATACTAATATTTAGTAAAATAATTTTAGTATTTTAGTATTTTTTTAATTAACAAAATAATTTGAATTTTAGTATTTTAGTATTTTTTTTATTTTATTTTTTTAGTATTTTTTAATTAGTATTTTAGTATTTTTTTTATTAGTATTTTAGTATATTTTTTAATTAGTATTTAGTATTTTTTAATTAGTATTTTAGTATGTCCATGTGGTCGCTTACGTAATCAATTTAGACGGATATTAGTCTAGTTGTACATTTATTAATTAGAGAGGGCACGAATGACTCAAAAATTGTAACGTTAAGGGTATTTTTGGACAAAAAAAAAGGTATAGGGTGCTCGGTAGACATTGGAGAAAATGTCAGGGGCATTTTTGGACCTTATCCCCGTTTGTTTATGATTGAAATTATTTTTTTTGAAAGTCAATCTTCTACTTGGGTATTGGATCTACCGGCTGTGGTTCTCACATATGTAATAATATGCAGGGACTGGTCAGAAGTAGAAAGCTGAGCAAGGATGAGGTTGTCCTACGAGTGAGAAATGGAGCAAAGGTTGTTGCATTAGCTGTAGGGACTTATTATTTAGCACTGCCTACGGGCAAGTCCATTAGATTAAATAATTGTTATTTTGTTTCATCACGTATTAGAAATATTATTTCAATTTTTGTATTGGATATGGATGGTTTTGACATTATAATAAAGAACATTAGTTGTTCTATTTATAATAATAATATTTTATATGGTGTTGGTAATTTGCGAAATGAACTTTACATACTTGACTTGCATGAAAATATACTTCAAATTGAACAAACTAAAATAAAAAAAAGAGATGATGTTACTTATACCTATATGTGGCACTGTAGACTCGGTCATATTAATGAAACAAGATTATCCAAGTTGCATAAGGATGGTCTCTTAGAGCTATCTAATTATGAATCATATTCAACTTGTGAATCTTGTCTCACGGGCAAAATGACTAAATATCCTTTTAGTGAAAAAGGAGAAAGAGTTACAGAGTTGTTAGTTTTGGTCAACACAGATGTATGTGGACCTATGACAACGAATGCAAGAGGAGGGTATTCTTATTTTATTACTTTAACTGATGATCACTCAAGATTTGGATATGTGTATTTAATGAAATACAAATATGAATCATTTGAAAAGTTCAAAGAGTTCAGAAGTGAAGTAGAGAAGCAAACTGACAAGAGTGTTAAGATTCTTCGATCAGATCGAGGAGGTGACTACTTAAGCAGTGAGTTTCACAATCGTCTCAAAGAAAATGGTATAATCTCACAATGAACTCCACCAGGAACACCACAGTTGAATGGTGTATCTGAAAGGAGAAATCGAACATTGTTGGACATGGTTCGTTCCATGATGTGTTTTACCGATCTTCCGGTGTCATTTGGGATATGCCCTAGAAGCGGCTACATATCTACTAAATAAGGTTCCCTCGAAATCCGTCCCTAAGACTCCATAGGAGATGTGGACAGGGAGGAAGCCTAGTCTTAAGCATGTTAAGATTTTGGGATGTCCAGCTTATGTGAAAATATTTCAAAATGATAAAGCTTGGGACGAGATATGATAAGTGTACATTTGTGGGATATCCTAAAGAAAGTTTAGGATACTATTTTTACAATCCTACTGAGTAAAAGGTGTTTGTTGCCAAACATGCAGCCTTCTTAGGAAATGAGTTTATCATTGAAGGGGCCAGTGAGAGGAAAATAGATATTGAAAAAATTCAAGAACCACAAACCACTACAGGTCAAATGGATGAACCTGTCCAAGTAGAGATACCTTTTGTACCACAACCTATTCGTAAATCTGGAAGAGTACCGAAAATACCTGATAGGTATGAATTCGTCATAGAAGATGATGATGAGATATGCATCATAGATGATGATGATCCATTGAATTACGAACAAGCTATGAATAGTAAAGACTCAGAGAAGTGGCAAGAAGCCATGAAATCTAATATGGACTCCATGTATGAGAACTAAGTATGGACTTTGGTTTCATCACCTGAAGGCATTAAGCCTATTGGGTGTAAATGGGTCTTTAAAAGAAAGACTGGAGTAGACGGAAAGGTAGAGAGACCTATAAGGCCCGACTGGTTGCAAAAGGTTTCAAACAAAGGCAAGGAGTTGACTATGATGAAACCTTCTCACCAGTAGCGATGCTCAAGTCCATTCGAATTTTTCTTGCGATTGCAGCTTACCACGATTATGAAATCTGGCAGATGGACATGAAAACGGCCTTCCTCAATGGGAAACTTGAGGAGGATGTGTTTATGACATAGCCAGAGAGATTTGTTTCAACGGTTGGAACAAATCAAGTCTTTAAGCTACAACGATCTATTTATGGATTGAAGCAAACTTCTCGTAGATGGAACATCCGTTTTGATGAGACAATCAAATAGTTTGATTTTATCAAAAATGAGGATGAACTATGTGTGTACAAGAAGGCTAGTGGGAGCACTGTTTCATTCCTTATATTATATGTTGATGATATATTACTGATAAAGAATGATATTCCTATGCTTCAATTAATTAAAATTTGGTTATCTAAACACTTCTCCATGAAGGACTTAGGAGAAGCATCCTATATTTTGGGATAAAGATCTATAGAGATAAATCTAAAAGGATGTTTGGCTTGTCCCAAGAACGTACATTGACTCGATGCTAAAGAGGTTTAGCATGGAAGATTCTAAAAGAGGTCTCATGCCGATAAGCCATGGAATACATCTCTCCAAAAAACAGGCCCCAAAGACACCTAAGGAGAGAGACCATATGAGTAAGATTCATTATGCTTCAGCAATAGGATCTATCATGTACGGTATGATATGTACTAGACCGGATGTCGCTCATGCACTTAGTGAGACAAGCAGATATCAGTCGAATCCAAGAGAAGAGCACTGGAAGACAGTGAAAAATATCCTAAAGTACTTAAGATGAACTAAGGATGTGTTTCTTGTCTACGGTGGGTCTGAATTGAAACTATAGGGCTTCACAGACTTAAGTTTTCAAACGGACCAAGATGACAGTAAATCCATTTCGGGGTATGTGTTTACCTTAAACGGTGGCGCAGTGAGTTGGAAGAGTTCCAAGCAATGAAACGGTTGTTGATTCGATGTGAGGAAGAGTACATAGCTGCAAGTGAGGCTGCAAAGGAAGTTGTTTGGATGAAGTTCATAACCGAACTTGGTGTGGTTCCTAGCATTAGAGGACCAGTACCTTTATACGTGACAACAGGAGGCATGCGCTTGTGAGCCAAGGAACCAGTCTAATCAGAAATCCAAATACGTGTTGCGGCGATTTCATTTGATTAGAGAAATCATTGAAAGAGGAGATGTCACCTTGGAGTGTGTGGACTCTCAAAGACAACATTTCAGATTCATTTACTAAAGCGTTAACGCAACAGCAGTTCGATCGTCACTTAGAGAAGATGGGTATGAGATACCATGGCGATTGTCTTTAGTGCAAGTGGAAGATTGAAAGTAGTATGCATACAAGTCAATCATGTATGATGATAAAGCATATACTTTGTAAAAAAACCTTATTTATTTTATTAATAAAATTATTAATTTACTAAAGGCATTTAATTTATCTACATGGTGTTGTTTTAATAATATGTGATAAACTCATAGTTTTAAGCAATACTTTTAGAATCATGATGAGATCATGGTAATGAGATCTAAATTCTTAGATAGCTTAAAAACTAAAATGTTCCCAATCAATGGATTACTAAAAAGGGGATTAGTGAATGCGGATAGATTGGTACATACGTATCTTGCTCATTGGATGAGGATGATTGATCTCATGATCATTTATGTGGAGACACTAAAGCAAGTAAGTAGGTGCTTATTCGAGAATAAGTTCACTGAACGTGACTCGCTAAGGAATACCTAATGGAGTTTTACTTGCCGGAATTCCTGTAGTGATAGTAATACAAGTGATCCTTAGACTTGAGATCATCATAGTATCTTGTATATAATGATTTATACTTTGACTTATTCCTTAAGACCATTAGAGTATATCAAAGGGTATGCTTGGGTGTAATAAGTTATATATGGAGATAATGAATGATCAACAAAAAATTTACCGCTTCTAGTAAAAGAAGAGATATATCCTAAGTGATTCGATAAATGACAACCCAATAATCCTTGGCCAAGGTGGAATGAAATTCGAAAGGAGTTTTTAATTTGCATTCATTCGGAGTTGTGCATTTGAGAATCGAAATACATATAATTAAATAAAATAAGACTTAGTAATTCCATGTCTTATATTTAATTGGGACATTGTATGGTGGAAGGATTGAATTGTACAGTAACTATTTACTCAAAGGTTCTTTTATGATTGATGTTGAAATCTATATTATCTGGAAAGTCGTTGATAGCTAAGGAGGTTTATCCTTATTGTAGAATAAATATTATTTATTTAAATAAAATAATAGTTTAATTTATTTATTTAAATGAGATTAGAATTGTTCTAATTGATTTATTCACAGCCGGTTTAATATGGAGAACCTAAAGGGTCACACCATAAAAGGAAGAAAAATTGTTTAAGTTAATGGCATAACAATGTTCTAAAAAGTATTAGAAGCGGGAGGCGGTAGAGGGTGGCCTAAGCTATTTAGAGGTGTTCATCCAGAAAAAGCCTTTAACCTGACAGAATTTGATACTTAGGAACGAAACGAAATAGGCCAAATATTGATCTGAAATACAAGGAACCAGGGTTGGATCCAGATATCGAATTAAAGCCGTGATCTAGGTTCGATCTGGGATTTTACCAAAAATTAATATAATTATTATTTTTATTATTATAATTATTATTTTATTATTATTATTATCGTTTTATTATTATTTTTATTAATATTATTATTATTTTTATTATTATAATCATTATTTTATTATTATTATTTTAATAAATTATTAATAATAATAATAAATTTAAAACCTAAGATATATCTTTGGTGGGATTCGGTTTTCTAGAACTATAAAAAACGCCGAAGCAAAAGAATCTAGAAAAGCGGTATATCTGGGTTTTTTATACCTAATAGGACTTGTTCTTTTTATACCGAACCAAATTAGGTTCGATCAGGATTCAGAAAAACCAAAAAATAGAAAATAGAATCGAATGAACACCTACTGGCGCTGAGGGGGGCTGAGGTGGAATTTTTTATTTTAAGCTATTTTTAATATTTTATCTTACATTTATCCAAACAAAACAATAATATAAAGCAAAACAATTTATAATAAAGATAATAAAGGCATTTGCTTAAAGTTCAAACACATCCATATTGCTAATGTCAAAGTTCAAACACAAACATGCAATTGTTCAAAATTCAAACATATTTTTAACGTATTTGTTTTATTCATAAACAAGATTGTTCTTAAATAATAAAATTTAAAATTTCAAGAATTTAATTCAATATTAAAACTTAAGAAACTAAACATAAATTTAAGAAGTATATTGAATTAAACTAAATATTACAAATGGGCCTTCAATGCTCCTATTCTTCAGCTCCAATTTCCTAAGTAATTCTACTTAATCCTATTTAGGATTATCAAGTCGTCGCCTAGTCGTTGACTAGGCGACGCCTAGGCTGAGCGGTAGCAAGCAGCAAGTCGAAGGGACAACCTGGGAGAATAAGCTAAGTCGTGCAACTTGGTGAAGAAACCGTGGCCTTGGGTCACCTAGGCGCGCCTTGGCCGACTACCTTCCAAGGCGCACGATCTGGAAAAGAGTAAAAAAGGAAACAAAAGAGAGAAGAAAAGAAGAGGTCGAAGGAAACGAAAGAGAGAAGAAAAAGAGAGATCGCCACTGTCAGAAGATTCCATCGCCATCGCCATCGCCATCGCCATCGCCGAAAAAAAGAAAAGATCGGAAGAAAACAAAAAGGAGATTGTTTTCATCTTTCCTGCTTCTTTCGTATAAGAAAAGAAAGAGGAGACTGCTTCTTTTGTATAAGAAAAGAAAAAGGAGACTGAGGTTTAAAAATATCTTCGGTGAAATATAGTTTAGTACATCATATTTTTCTTAAACTTTAGATCTAATCCCTTAAGTTGTAGACTTTTCATTTAGGCCATTATTTAATATTCTATCACTCAACAATATATACATTTACGAATTAAAGGTAGGGGGTGGGTGGGGGTAGTGGGTGGGGGTAGGGGATGGGGTGGGTGGGGTAGGGGTGGGTGGGTGGGGTAGGGGGTGGGTGGGTGGGTGGGATGGGGGTAAGGGGTGTATACATAATCACATAATATTTTTATTTTTTTTTGGTTGGGTAGGGGGTGGGTGGAGGTGGAGATGGGGGTGGGGGTGGGTGGGGGTAAGGGGTGTATATGTACATAATCACAATATTTTTTTTTGGTGGGGGTGGGGTGGGGTGGGTGGATGGGGTGGGTGGGGTGGGGTGGGTGAGCTTCTTGAATAGGTAAATATGGGTGGAAAAACTTTTGATTTGGATTTGGAATAAAATATGGGTCAAAAAATGGTTAACCGGGTTGGAACTATATTTCTTTTTAAAAATATGATTTCAAACTTTAACCAACCCAAATAAATAAAAACAGTTAACCAACCCATTTGGTTCCAGTTAATATGGGTTGACCCGACACTTAACCAACTATATTGCCAGGTCTACTATATGACTATTGCTAAATTATGATTTTAAATAGTTTATTTCAAATTTATATTATTTTTTTATAGAAAAAAGTGAAAAATGAAAAAATTAAATTAAATTAAACTCGACTCACTTAAGCTTGGCTCAAACTCGAGCCCGACTCGTTTATAAACGAGCCAAGTTTGTAGACAAGATTTCAGGCTGATTTATAAAGCTCAGCTTGGCTCGACTCGTTTAGCTATTAAACGAGCTCGAGCTCGGCAAGCTAAAGCCCTACTCGGCTCGACTTCTTTTACAGCCCCTTAAGGACCACTTTTGACACCAAAATATAAAAAATTATATATCAACACCGCAGCACTCAAAATGTATTGATTAACTAAAAGTATTGTTGAGCATTTATTATAACAAATTCAATCATTTAAATTAAGCTCACCTAAAGATACTCGAAAATGGTTGTGAAATGGAGTTTCAACAAATGACCTCCTATTACTGCCTGCAACAAATGAATTATTTGTGTGGCTAACTGTATCATAGACCTATTTTTACTGTCCCAAAAAAAAGTATAGTAGACCACTTAAAACATTACAGTGGCAATGATAAATTACCACATGATGTTCACCGATAGCCTTCTTCACAGCGTCCATATGTGGCTGATGCACTGGGATATGAAGCAACCACAGGAAGCTTAGCGGAAAATATCAGTCAATTATATACCAAATAAGCAATGCTAAAATTGATCAAAAATATCCTACGCAGATTCATAAACTAATGTCAAACAAATCTGGAAAAACCAACTCAACCCCCAATCCCAACCCAAAGAAAAGACACGGAATAGAAGAACTTTGTCTCCAAAATAGAATAATTTAATTTATGCCACCGCTTATCTCAAGCTCCCTTTTATATCTGCAGAATATATTGGTGGGGTAACTGAATATACATACATACATACATATGTGTGTGTGTGTGTCTATATATAACTGGAAATTAAATTCAAAATATGTCATTAATTATCAGAAAAGGCCTCACTCATTTAAGTTTGCTCTAGGTAAAGCCAGAATATGTCATAACAGTATATCGTACAAGTGTCCTCAATAACTTTAACTTCATCTTTCTTCCACACAAGAAAATTAGAAAGTTTAGATTGCTCAACACAATAAAGAACTTCAAACCTTGGATATTAGATTCATCAGTCAACTCAAAACACTCAAGCAACGGATCGTCTGGAAGGGATGTACAAAATGGCTGGTAGGTTCCTCTGCATAAACAGCCTCAATAATATGCAGTTTTCAAAAATGAAAGATATTCTCATGGATCAATTAAACACTTGAGGCAATTAGTAAACAGAAAGACTGTTGGAAAAGACCAATCACCTCCGATAAAGAAAGATGACAGAATACCCAGCCTTTAAAAAATATCTGTAATTCTGCCAGAATTTATAACTTGTCCATATATCCTCTAAATAAGGTGAAAATATATATAAACCTCCTCAAACAAGGTGTACTGAGATGTACTCTGTGGATGTTGCTCCTCTATGACCTGAGCTGAAGTTATCAATATAGCGAACACAACGTTGTTCCAACGGAACGGTTGTACCACCGGATGTGACTTGAACAACCCTATTAGCTCGCTTACTCCTAATAAAGTACATATCAAACAATACACCTTAATGAAAAAATATATAAAAGATGCTAAATCGAGAAAGACGGATATATTTCTTATGCATAGAAGACATGCACTTGCCAGATGACAAAGAATTCCTCTCAATAAATTCATCTAGTTTTTTGCTGATGCTGATGGCATCTCTAAGATGAGGAGCTGAGTCAAAGAAGGACTTAATCTCATCACATGTTTCTTCTTGTGAAGTAGCTGGGTTGATTTTCGTATCCATAGTTATTGCCTTGTGAAAATTCCACAACTTAACCAAGAATATAGAGAGTATACTTGGATTTAGTATTCAACAAATGAGAAATTTGACTGAACCAGAACCATCCAGTACCATAGTTGTCATGGCGACAAGTCTCAGCGATAGCCTAAAGCTTTAGCGCTTATGCGATAAGGCGACAAGTCATTAACAATATAAATTTTACATATAAAATTAAATATATTTAGTATTTATTATTTACTTATTTTTTATAAAAAAAACAATATTTTATTAATTAGAAGAGAAAATTACAACGCATGACGAGCACAATAAGTCCTCCCAAAAGAAATTAAAGAAAACAAAAATGAGAAAAACTTAATATTAATGAAGCACCGCCTGCCAATCTCTTTGAAGGTCAAATAAAGAAATTTCTCCAAAAGCTCCCATTGCATGAGCCTCTAGAGAAGCAAAGACAGATATTTTATTCCCAAGTAACTCAATATTTGTAGTCCGATTAAAAAAATTTCTAGCATTCCTCTCAATCCAAATTCCCCACAAAAATAGCAAAACAAACACATCTTCAAATAATCCTCCTATCACTCGTAAGACCAAATCCCCTAAATTTGCATAGTAAAAGATCTTCCACCGAAGAATAACATCCAACTTTCACCCATCACACTAAACAAACACCACCACACTTACAAAGCCATGAAACATTGAAGAAATAAATGAGAATGAGACTTACTATCCTTCATGCACATTACACACATCTGAGAATAAAGATTTTTAAGGCCTACACAATTGACACATCATTAGTGTTAAGTTGACCAAGAGTTAAGGACCACATAAAAGCCTTGATGTTTGAGGGATCCTTTGCTTTCCAAATATAAAGGCTAGAGGAAACCGATGAATTGGACGATAACCTAATAAGTAAATGAAAAAACAACACAAGAAGATTACTGAAGAATCAAAACACCCAACATGCCTATCCAAGGACTGGGAAAGGTTAGCTAAATTAAGAAGTTGAATAAATCATCGTCTCCCTAACATTTAAATTACAAAAACAAAATGGAAATCCCAAGAAAATGAATCTCCCTCCCAAGTATAGAATTAGAAATCGGAGAATTATGCTCAGACGAGAGGTAAAAAAGGCGAGGATAAAAGATAATAAAAAAGAAACATCTCCTATCCCAATATCCTCCCAAAACCGAATATTCATATCATTACCAACTTGGAGATGAATAAGAAAATGAAAGGAAGTGTAACCTTGGGAGACAAATTTCCAATTACTAGAATAAATAACACACGGACAAAGATTTGCATCCCACCCATTCTAATGAATTTCATACTTGTTTCTAATCACCTGAGCCAGAGAGAGTCAGATTCCAAAGGGAAGCGTCATAGTCATTTGCTCGCTAGAGACCGGTTCTTAGTGACTAGGTTCCCAACACCTAAACCTCCTTCCTCTCTAGGACGACACAAAATCCCAATCAACCAAATGGTCCTTCCTATCCTCACTATCTCCAACCCATAAAAACTTGCACATAATACGTTCAAGAAATTTGGCTATCCCTACCAGGACCTTAAACAACGAGAAATAATAGAGAGGACTACTCGCTAAACAAACCTGAATAAGAGTAATCCTCCCATCAAAGAGAACTAAGTACTTTTCCAACAATTAAGCCTCCTACCGACTCTCTACTACAGGATCCCAACAAGAGATCTCGGATTTTCACCTAAAGGGACCCTAAATAAGTCATAGGTAAAGACTCAACTTCCCACCCAACTAGTGAAGCATACGAAACAAGAACATCCGCCTCCATATAAATACCAATAAGACTACATTTTGAAAGATTAATTTTCATACCCGATATAGACTCGAAATCGAAAAGAGTGAATACATTTTTAAAACCTGTAACACCTTCAAGGAGAAAATAATGGAATCATCTGCAAACTATAGATGAGAAACACTAACTTCATTTCAACCAACTACATAGCCATTAACAAGACCCTCCATCTTGTTTTTCGAATCATCCTACTCAAAACATACACCACGAGAATAAAGAGAAACAGAGAAAGTGGATGCCCTTGTCTAAAAGACCTCTAGATGCCTTGAACCAAGATTTAGGCTCTACATTAACAATCACGAAAAGATAGGAAGAAGAAAAACAAACCTTGATTCACATTTTCCATTTAAGCTCAAAACCTTTCCTAGCTAAGGCATTAAAGTTTTAACTAACCCTATCATAGGCTTTCTCAAAATCCAACTTCAAAATCAAAGCCCAACGCCCTCTTCGTCTCGCATCTTCAACCACCTCATTAGCATCTAAAGCCGCATCTAAAAGTTGTCTGCCACCCACAAAAGCACTTTGGTTAGAAGAAATCTAAGACATCTCCATACCTTAGAAACATCTTAGTGAGAATTTTTTACAAAGAACCTAAAGTGAGAATCTTAGTGGATCTTTCCTTCTTAGGAACTAAAGTAATAAAGGTTAAAGTTAATGCTCTTGCAAAAAATTCCATTAGCATGAAACTCTTGGAAGAAACTCAAAAGATCATCCTTTATAGTACTTCAACATTGTTGGAAAAAAAGATGAGGAAAATCCATCCGGATCTGGTGCTTTTTCACCCTCCATCCCAAAAACGATATGTCTAATTTTCTCCTCAAAAGGCCTCTCCAACCACAAGCTCTCATCCCTTCAATAGGATCCCACTGCAACCTCTCAATCATAGGCCTAACACAACTATCTTCCTTATACAATTAAAAAAACTACTTATATCATCAGCTATCAAGTCATTAAACCTATAAACTTTCCCAAAGTCCAATTCAATTTTCTTGACAAAAATTCGTCTACACATTCCACTCACAACTTTATGAAAAAGTTTAGAATTACAATCCCCGTGTTTAACCCACTTAGCTTTTATCTTCAATCTCCAACAAACTTTTCTTTCATACCTATTTCCCCAAACTCCTACTTAAACACTACCCTCCTACTAACCAAATCTCCAGATAAAGGATCATATTCTTCTAACTCGTCAGTGTCTATCACCTCCTCCACTAGCATAGCTTTCCTTAACCGTAACTCTCCAAAAATCTCTTTATTCCAACCTTCAACCCAACTTTGATGGTCTCAATTTCTTCAAAAAAACAAATCCCAACCAACCCTCAAAATGGCACTCGTCCCACCACTCCTTAATTAGCCTTTCAAAATCAATGTGAGAAAGCCATATATTCTCAAATTGAAAAGGAGTAGGCCCCACATGATTGGATTAGATTCAAGAACCACAGGAAAATGATCTGAAGCCATCCTAGGAAGCACCTCCTGGACCTGATAAATAAATTCATCCTCTCAATCATTGGTAAACTAAAACCTGTCAATGCGTGTAGCTACCCGCTGCCCCTCAAATATAGACCAAGTAAATTGAGCATTAGAGAGCGCAATATCCCTCAAACCACAATCCTTGATAAAAGTATCGAACCCCCTCATACTAGTGGTACCCCTAGAACCTCCCAACTTCTCCTGCGACAGACGAATGACATTAAACTCCCCACCTAAGCACCACTTCAGACTACAAAGACCTGCAACATCTATTAACTCCTCCCAAAAGGCTAAACGGTCCCTAGGTCTTTTAGGACCATAAACTGAAGTGAACCACCACACACCACTGCCACAAATGTCTAACTGGACAGATAAAGTGTAAGAACCTTGTAAAATTTGGACCTTCAAAGCAACCCTAACATCCCACAAGATAATAATACCACCCGAAGCTCCCACAAAAGGGAGAAATGCCCAATCTTTATGTCTAAACTCCCAATTACTCCTAACAACAGATCTATCAACTACCTCCAACTTGGATTCCTGAATGAAGAGTTGCCTTACAAATCACTTCCTGGATAGTCTCTCTCTTGCGCCTAACATTCCAGGTTAAAACCTTCATTTAAATTTTTTTAAAGAAACCCTTCTCTGCCCCTTAACCCCCCATAGCTATCCCCCTGAAAATTAACCAATTTTTGCAGCCGCCTCATCTCTATAAGAGACTTCTTTTGTTTTTTCTTACTTAGAGAAGGAGGCACCTCAACCCTCATCTCCTCACCGTTAAAATTGGCCCTCCTAAAATCCAATTTTTCTAACAAATCCTGAGGATCAGGATCGTTCTTCACCTCCCCTAGGGGCTTCAAGAACAACACTTCCTTATGGAAACCTGACCGACTTTGGCAAACAGCTGAAGAGAGAGAATGTATTTCCTTCATTGGAGTAGGTAAAATACCTCTCCCATCCCTCTCGGCTTATCCAATCCTGGAAAAATATCAATGAAAGCATCAAAATTCCTAAATAGAGAAGACTTATTATTATCATTTACAAAGAAGTTCGTAAAGATTGAGAATGATCAAAAGGGACCAAAGAAGGAGCAAGGTCATCCTCTGAACTATGGCATTATCCACAATCTTAGTCATCTCTCCTTGTGATTGGTCTGGGCTAATAGGCCTCATCAGATCTTTAACCCCTTGTAGTGGTGATATATGCTCAATATCCTCCCTCCTAGTTGCACCCACCATAAAATTAACATTATTTTGCTCAAATAAATTAGTTTCAGATAGAGCAATGTCTGTATCGATTGACTGATCTGCATTCTCCTCCCTAATTTGTTCAATTTCCCCTTCCTCGTCACTAGGCCAAGAAGATACCTCATCAGAACTTTTAGCCCACTCCTCAAACGGTATATCCTTCACTCCTTCCAAAGCCTTTCCAATAGTAAACAACACATCTTTAATTGAGTCATAAACTTTGGATAAAAGATTATCGGACTTTGGATCAAAGGGTGCTGTCATGGGTGGTTGATTAAGATTTCTTTAAACACCCAACTGATTTGCTAATTTTGCTGTACCATATTAGTCACACTGCCCATTCTCAAGACCCTGTTTTCCTGACCGACCATGTCCCTCTTCCTACCAGCCGCTAAACCACTATCCTTGTCCCATTCAAGCCCCCAAAATCAATCTTACACACATTGCTGGACTCACCCACTTCGAACTTACTTAGAGAGCAACAAAAAATCAGAATTTGGAATCTGTTTCAAGGAACCCGTGGTAGAACAACCTTCCTTTCTTCTTGGAACAAAGACTGCAGAATTGCCCCTTTCACTTTTCCCTTCAATAGAACTTGAGACTGCAGGCACAACCACCACTGAAGATAATTCATGTGGTTTGGTCTTAGTCTGAAGGTTAAAAGAAACCCTTCTTGAATTTTCAAAATTAGAGCCTCCTTTATCATAGAAAGTAGCATCTCTACCTCTATTCTGGGATCCCAACCAATTAAAACATTATCTCGAGTCCCACTTGAAACACTATTATGATGTCTGACTTTGGTCAGATAAGAATTACACTTCAGAAAATTCTGAAACCTCCATGACTGAGAATTTTTTGACCTATAATTCGTATGCCCATTAACCACTCTCGGCTCTGTAGATACTCTCAAAACACCTTTCCTCACATTCTTCTCTGCCACCAACTCCCAGGTTTTATTTTTGCCCAATTTGTGGTAGTTGTCAATCATATATCTAATCCCTTGAGAAAACCGCGAGACATCAACCAAAGGATTATGCTTGTCAAAGTCAACAGGCGGCAAACCGACTAAAGGTGGTCTCTCCTCCACAATGCTCACTCTAAAACAAAGTTCATCATCAATGGCCGATATTGCATAAGACAAAGTAGAACATTCTTTTATTTTGATACGAACTCTATAACATCGAGCCATAGTAAAATCCACTAAAAGATAACCTCCACATAAATCTCCAATAGTCCGAAAAAAGTTCAAAGCTCCAAATATGCAAAGGCAAACCAATCACTGCTATCCATCTGCCAATCCCTTACTCTGAAATATCAAGACAACCCAATCTCTTCTCCCACCTCTCAAGATGAAGAGGCATTCCAACATTACATCAACAACCATAAGCTAAGATACGTCGACAACCAAAAGCTAAGATATGTCGCACCATCACTTCTAACGGAAGACAAAATAGAAGTCGTGATTAGAAGAGTATTCACACACGAACCCTAGTTGAAATGTTCTACACCCTTGCAGCCCACTCTAAAATACCAAAAAGAGATCCAGCCTCTCCAAAACGCATTGGTGCTCCTCACGTTAGGTAAAAGCAATTGGACCTGAATCTTTCTTGTCGTTTTACTCCAAATCATTTTAATTGAAACCTCTCTACTTCATTTTGGTTTAAAAGGAGCATCATAACCACCGGAAGCTAGGTCTCCACAAAAATACCTCGTAAAAAGGTGCTCTAGTCTAGAAAAAAGATTTAACCATAGCAAACTATGGTCTTAGACTTAAAGCCAGAAATACCTGGCAACAACAAACAGGATGAGTTATAAACATGAACGTTGGAAGTAATAATTTTTTCAATTTTAATGATTAGTAAACAATATAAGTCAAAATTGCAATTAGCAACCAATTTAATGTTTAAAGTTTAAATTTGGTGGATGTAACCCCTAGGTAAGAAGCATTTCAAGAAACTAACTTTTGGAACTAGACTTATCATACCTTAAGTACCGTCTTCAGAGGCAATTACAAACACATAATCAAAGATTCACAAATATAAATACAGGTACAACAAAAGAAGAGTGTTCTATATCTAACTCACAACTTAAGTGCTTTTTAAGACCATCAAATAAAGTGGATGTAGGCTTTATAACTTTTACTAGGGGGAAAAAGGGAAGAGAAATCTAAGAAGGGAACAGTGCCATTCGGAGAAACACAACCTAAAATTTCTGAAAAATTATATTTGATGGGTATTGTGAACCTAGAGGACTAGAGGAAAGACAAGGTACCTAAAAGAAGATCACAACAAAACGTTCCAATGAAGCTACGTGAGGATGGGACTATGGGAGAGAGACAAAGAAAGTAATAGACAAAGTAGTCCGTACCAAACCTTGTCTTCAATTCCCACAAATCAGGATAACATTTAGTTCCTTTTAGCTTTTAATCTATATTCTGACTTCAATCGCCAACCAATGTGGTTGAATATCTATATATATAAAACAGAGCAGAGAGAGAAAAAAGATAAATGTCACATCCAGTTCCACGTCAGCAGCTCTCTCTCTCTCTCAATCCCCGGTATTCAAATTTTAAACCCTCTGTCTCTCTCCCTCTGTTCTTACGCACACAGTTCAAACCCTCTATCTCTCTATCTCTATCTGTTCAAACCCTCTATCTGTTCTCTCTATCTGCTCTTACACACACACAGTTCAAATCTCTTATCTCTCATACCCAGCCCTAATTCCAGCCCCAAATCTCTCATACCCAACCCTAAATCTCATACCCAGCCCCTAATGTACAATCCAAAGCATAGAACAGCTCAAGGCGTGGAAGTATCAGCTCAAGAAAAGCGCGCGGATTCTTCATCGTCCTTCACTTCAGATCTTTTTGGTTCCACGGACCCCTCCTCTTCTGCATCTGCTTCCTCTTTCCCCCAAGGTAGCCTTTTGTTTTTCCTTTTGATTATTATACAAAACTTTTACAATTTGATTTAATTTTGAGGTATTTCTGTTCGGAATAGTCTTAATTTTGAGGTATTTTGTAGTATTTCTGGTGGGTTTAGATTAAGCTACAATTTTCAGTGGGTATTTGAAGAAGAGAGGGTTCAATATTGAGCATTGATGTTTGAGAATTTTTCTGCTGGGTTTGTGTTTATAAATAAAGGACAGAGAGCTAATTTATGGTTTTTATTTCTAATTTTTTCTGCTGGGTTTGCTATTTCTAATTTTTTCTGGTAATTGGTGCGACAATAAAAACGTAGTCAAATAAGCAGAAACTTTTCACGTATCAATGTATACAAGTTGTTTTCTTGAAAAATAATTTGCCATTTTTAATTAGGTATGTTAAGTCTGAGAGGTTTTATTCACTGACTTATAAATCAACTTATAAGGTATTTTAAAATAGGTCATTCCCGAACAAATAATCTATTTATCGAAAGCAAGAGGAGCTCAGAAGAAGCTCAACAAAAAGTAGAGAGAATTTGGCTGAAATATTATAATCGTCAGGAGAAAATGGTCGGAGTAGAAATGCTGCCTAGAGAATACGGATATGTGATTCTGGTTCTTGCTTTTTCCGGCTTCTTTAATTTTTGGATGGTTTTGCTCAAGTCAAGCAAAGCCATTTGGAAGTATGTGTATACTTATCTATAATACCCTTTGCAGTTTCATTTCATTAATCCTCTCTCGTACATTTTGTATTCTTCAAATTTCGAGATGATTTATTTGAGGTTTTGGGTTTTATGATAATATCCGATTTTATTTGGATGAGTTATTTTTGGGTTTTGGGTGTTTGTATTCTTAATCAATAATACCCCTTTTCAATTTCATTTCATGAGGTTCATTTTTTGTATTCTCTTAAGCTCGATGATGATTTACTGCACTATATGCTTTAGAATCTGTTGTTATGTCGTCCTTAATTGCATATGTCGTCCTTTTTTATACTAATATTCAATTTTGGGGATCACTAGAACTCGCTAGAGTGGATGCCACTATTTTTGACGTTCATGATGTTGGGAAGGATTAGGCACCCAATTATTTCGGCAGTCCTTGGTTTTGTGTACATTGTTACTCGATATTTCTATTTCATCATTTCACATGCCTTTGTCGTTCCCCAGATCGTCTCTCACTTGTTGGGTATGTCTTTCGACCTCCTTATGTTTCATTTCATTCATTCAATTTATTTCTTTACTTTCTGTTTGTGTTTATTTTTGCAACTCTGCATATAAGCTAGAATAAGTAAATGGGCTTTTCACTCTTTCGGCAATGTTTTACATGGAAAGTGTTTCAAATGGATTATTCATATATAAAATTTATTGCCAAAGTATGAGGCGGTACTTCTCTTTATTTTTCAATAATAATGATCCAAAATGTAATACATTATAAAATTTTCATATGGAATTAGGTGCTGTTGGCGTTGGTCGGTACTTTTATTCTTCTATTTATTTTTCAATAATAATGATCCAAAAAGTAATAAATTTTTTATACAGAATTAGGTTCTCCTGGTGTTGGAATTGAGCAGGGACTATATTGTAGGTAGACTTTGAATAGATCAAAACTTTTATCATCGTCTATGCATGATTGGTTGGAATTTGTATTTTTTTAGGGTTTCCATAGTTATTTACTTTATTCTTTTGCTTCATTGTTTACAAATGCTAATTCTCGCTTTTGAATTAGCTCTCATTTGTGTAAAAATTTGAACTGGGATGTGGGTGATAGTTAGATTTCATTTAGAAATTATTCTTAAGCCATGGATATGGTAATAGACAACTCTTATAGTAATTGAGCTAATAGGTTGCATGCCTCCTTAAGATCAGGAAGATTTTCCTTCTTCACATAGATTAAGACTACAACTCTGTTTTTGCATCTGATTTAATCAATGATAGTATTTGTGATATGCTATTTTTTCTGAGTTCGTGCCATTATACTTCAAAATGAGTAGTACTGTGTATATAGATAGCATACTTGTAACTTCTTCATTGGAATAGTATTCTTCGACTAATGGGTTTAAACTTTCAACAATTATTTGATTCACTAACACCTTATTCGTTTGAAACAACTCTCTCTCTCTCTCTCTCTCTCTCTCTCTCTCTCTTTATCTCTTCCTCTAACGTCCAACAATTTAGTATCATAATTTTTTTTCTATATTCACTTCGGCTTGGATTTACAGGTATTTGTTGATTCTCTTTTGGTGTTTTCATGTTATGAAAAAAAATCGATTGTAAATAAATTGATGATGATCAATCTTACACCACATTGTTTGGTAATACCAAGATAGCTGTAATGGTAACTTCCCTACTAGCCAACTACACTATGTTTGCTGCGTGGTAACAAAAATGACTAGCAATTATCAAAATACTGTTAGAATCCATACCATTTGCTGGTACCACAAATATTTACTGCAACTGAAGTATTTTGCTTTCGAATTTTATAATTTTCTTCTAAGTCTGGATATTGAGTACACTAAGTCTCTTTTTATTATAACCTACAACACTAAGGGGGCAGAAGTTATAACTGAATTCCTCAGTCAATATGATGTTCACTGCAGGAGCTTGAGAAGAAGAGGAAGGAAAGGGCTCAGGAAGTCTATGAGAAGAAGAAGCAATCGACGAAATTGAGGGTGAAAGCTGAGAAGCTTCTTTGAGGAGAAGCTTGGTTCCCAGCTCGACATAATTGCTCCAGTCAAGTACTAAGATAGAAATATAGATTTGCAGAAAATTTTGTTGGGAGTATCATGTTTTAGCTCAATTTGATTCTTTTAGTCACTATTTCTAGATTGAGAGGTTCACATCTTGTGTGGTTATTTTGAACAGAAAAAGTTGTTCTATACATGGTGTACCTTTTTTTCTAAGTTAACTGACTATTGTTTTGTTACTGATTTTGTGCATCTTTAATAACCGTCTGTTACTCCCACTTGTGACTAAAGATACAAATTTTTGTCTTCAAAAAGGAGATAAAAATATAGGTACATGAAGGAAATATGTCAATTTAGTAAGGTTTATTAGTATAAATGGAAATATGTCATTTAGTAAGGTTTATTAGTATAAAAACATAAAAGTACTTATCATTTTATATAAGGTTATTAAAGATAAATTTTAAAGATATTAATTATATGTCACAGTATATGTCATTTTAGTACTTATCATTTTAGTACATGTCAGTGAATTATATAAGGTTATTAAAGATAAATTTTAAAAAAATTTATTCTCTTCTATTATACAGTGCCTTCAGGCACGGTTATCGCTAGTATAATATATAAACCATAATTACAGTATCTTTTACGTGCTAGGATCTAATTTGGTCAAATCTCTCCTTTTTCTTCACCTATCAATAACAGTTTTTTCCCTATTAATCACAGTTCATTCACTTGATCCATCCGTCAATGCAAACAACATTAAAACTGTTTTGGCAGCATAACATAATTGGAGTTCCCGCAAAATAAGTAAAAAAATCTGCAGTAAAATGGAATTCAATTCCAATTCCACTTATGGTTTCTATACTATCAAAACACAAATTGTAAATAAATCAAAAATTCAAAACTCCAAATAAAATGAAGTAACCATTTTGACTATTTTCTCCCAAAATTGGTCATGCATTAAATAAAGACTAATCATGGGATAAAATACTCAGGAGTGGAGTAACCAACTATTTTCTCCATAATCTTCCACATAGAACACATCAACATCTTCAGCCATAAACAATTAGAATTATATAATACATCTACTAAAGACAAAACAAAATCTATGAATTAAAACATAAAAGGAAAAAAACAAAAAAAAAATATAGAATTTGAAGAACCTTGGCCATCTTCCACATAGAACACATCAACATCTTCGGCCATAAACAATTAGAATTATATAATACGTCTACTAAAGACAAAAAAAAATCTATGAATTAAAACATAAAAGGAAAAAAAACAAAAAATATATAGAATTTGAAGAACCTTGGCCGAGGAATTGTGCCTTTTGCTGGGTCGACCTTTCTCACCTGAAAAATTGTAAAGAATTAGGGTTCAGATGATAGTGTACAATAAATGATATACATATAAATCATAATTGATCTTATGTTTTTTTCAAGAAAAAATACCGTGCCCAAAAATCAACCAAGCGTTTGAATTTTCCCTAAATTGATCTTTCTCTCGCCGGTTTCACTAACATAAAATTTGCCGGAAAATTATTGCAGCATGAAGATACTAAAGGTAGTTGAAACTTGTATTTTGTGTGTGGACTACTTTAACATGAGGTGGTTACTATGGAGTTTATTTGGATCCTTTCAGATTAATGTAACGGAAGAAGATTACATACAGTATATATATCTTAAAATAATATCCCAAAAAAATGGGTTAAATAAACTTTTCTCCACTCTACTAGGATTGGTTTACAAATACATCACCGACTTCATTTTTTTTACGGTCAACTCATTGAACTATACATTATTTACAAAAAATAATTTTTCCGTCTATGTTTGTTAACCATTTAACAGAAGAAGGATGAGGCAATACGTGATAATTAATTAAATCAATTAAATCTATGTGTCAATGTTGACAAGGAGAGAGAATGTAAGCTCTATAATTTAATCTATGTGTCAATCTCTCCTCTCATGTCCCTCCTTTCTACTATTCTTTTTCTCTTCCGAGCACCCAGATCTCCCCACCTTCCTGCGACCCACTCGTTTCTCACGGATCTAATCTGGTTTTGGTTATTTTGGTTTTGTTTTGTAGAGATAAGCAGTAGTTTCCTGCCTCCCCTTCCCTCCTCATATTCGGCCCACCATTCCTTCTATGTTCTTCGATCAAGTTGGCGTTATTCAAGCTTTGTCGGCGACTGAATGTGGACCTTTCTGAAAATCAATTTTTTCCAATCTATATTTGCAAAGTCCGGGGCGTTAGATCGTGAGGCTTTCTTGGTGATGATTTGTATGGGGCTTTGATTGGACTCGAAGTTATGATATATTAGGGTTCTTTGGAGTTTTCGATGGACTGGGGTTGGGGTTTGGAAGTGGATGTCTTCTGTGCGGTTTTCGATCTGTGTAATATTTCTATCATTGATTATCTTTTAAATGTTCAGATGGATGTTTGTCCTACGTTCCAGTTCCTTTCAATTTGGGTTATTCTTATATTTTTTGTTTTCGATCTGGTGATGTGTGATAACCCAGGATTTCGAATAATCCGAATTTTTCGAATAATTTTTTATTATTTATTTAATATTAATATTGATTATCAATTTTGTGATGAGTACATGTGATATGAGTCTCGAGATGTGGTCAATTTGTGTATTGACAGAGAAAATAAGAGTAGAGTTGTGCTTAACAGAGAATAGAAACCCTAACCCTAAGTCCGAATAGGGATTCGATAGAAAATATAATTAAAATAATTATATTGATGAGTACGTGTTTGTACTGAAGAGAAATTTTGATCAATGATTGATCGGGTAGGGCACAATATTAGTAAACCTTAATAAGGGATTAGAAACCCTAATCTCAGATCTAGAAACCCTAACACACAGTTAGGAACCCTAATTGAATGCTAGGAAACCCTAATTTTAAATTCGGGAATCCTAAACCCTAATTAGGAAACCCTAATCCTAATTAGCAAGCCTAATGTGATTAGTAACCTTTAATATAATTAGGAAACCCTAATTATATTTTAGAAATCTTACTTTTCTATTTAAAACCCTAATTAGAAAATTCTAGAAACTAAAACTTGTAAAACCTAAGGGTTAGAACCTTAGGGTTAAATCCTAAGGATTTGGCAAGTTACCTTTATGCCATTAAAATTACATGTTTAATAACCAAAATGCCCTTTTTGGATTTTTTTTAATTATGTAGCTTGTAAATCTTGCCAATATGTGAGTTGGTGACCAACTAATGTTGACATTGTGACTCATAAACTCCAGCAAATCAGTCCAATTCATCAGCCATATACAATATATCATATTATATATAGATTAGAGAGAGAAAAAGTCTAGCATTTTGCTTATTTTTGCTATCAAACTCTCAACATACTCTCTCTCTCACCAAACCTTCGAATTTATCAAGTGTTTCAGTCACTCATATTTAACCTCCTAGAACACCTAGATCAGTTAGGGAGATCAAAGATCAATGATTGGATAAGAGAAGGTATAACCTTAACTCACCATTTGATCTTGTATGCTAAGAAAAATTCGTGTTTAAGTGTTTAGAATCATGCTAGAGGATGTTATATGATGATCTATGATGATACATCATAGATCTATAGCATCAAAAGGCCTTAAAACCATGTTTTTCAAAAACTATCCAAGAACATTAAAAGTGGTCTGACAAACTAAAGTCAGAGCCCATAGATTCTTCTCTGTTTAAGATTTTTGTTGTTTTAAAGTTTTAATCTGAAGTTTGTCATGTGGTCTTTGTGTTGGGTTTTCGACATATCCAAGCAATGCACAGCGGAAAATAAATTGAACAAAACAATTCGAAACCCAAACAGGATCCATGCGAAACAGAAATTAATTCAGTGGTTTAGATATTATACCGATTATAGAATTTTCTGAAACGCTTCGAATCTCTAACACAATTTCTCACGGTACTACGTCTCTACGGTATCCACACGAACGCACGCGAACCGTCACACGATTCTGCAATAAAGTGAGCTGTGGTACTAGCCACCAAAGGAACAGGATTTTTGAAAACTTTTTCTCTAGTCTCTCTCTAAGAGCGGCTAGGGTGTTTAGGTTAATAATAATCCCTAATATGGCTGCTACATATCATATATATAGCGGTTAAAAAGAAATAATCAAAAACCTAATTTAATTAAAATAAAATCCAAATTTATATATGTAACTACCCCAAAATTCGTACAATTTAATTCTCGACTTCGGTTGTTAATAATACATTCAACCTCTAATTTTACATCATTAAACGATAATACAACCATTGAAATTTGTGGAATAATTAAAATTTTCTATTACAAACTATCCTCGTTCCCAAAACCCTCAACATTTATATCTAAATATCTCAAAATCATTTTAATACTACAATAGTTTACATCGCAAAACGATATTACAATTCAACATTAATACATTATTCGAAACCTTAAACATGGTTCAAATAATAATAACACAACCAACGTGTATAAATCTTCAAGTATCACATCTGATTCATGTCTTTCAAGTAACACATAACTTTACCTTGAATCTTGAACCTGCAAAAGTAGTATTTGCAAGGTTGAGCTCGACAGCTCAGCAAAATCTAACAATTTTCATGCATCACATAGCACATAATAACATGCTCAACACATATCTCATAAACATTGGACTAACATAACATACATGCTACAGTTCATATAACAAGTATAAAGATTGAGTTCCTTACTTAATCAACATGCTTTACTCAATCAACGTAGTCATAAATTGACTTTAACATTTCATACTTTCAACATATATATAACACATCATGCTCTTTACAATAAAGATTTAAAATAGTTAATCATCAAGTTTACATAGGAAATAGGAACTGAAAGACTTGCCTTGATCGTTGTTTACCAATAACAGTTTAACATCTTACAGTTATCTGCACTTCACGTGCCATACACAATTATATAATCATACACATCAACTATTAGTCACATAGCAACACATAGTAGTTGTAATGTAAACTTTACTCTACATCTCATAACCCTTCCTATTATATATACACAATGTTCAATTTTATTGTGTTAACTTCCGACTTATATCACACTATATTTTATATTCGAAGTTCATTCAAGTGTTTAAGTCTTACTAGGACTACTTATTGGTTTTATATTAACCATATTTAATATCTTATAATATTCATTTCATTTGATTTAAAACACTTTTTACATTCATTAACACGTATCACGACGTTTCAACGTTTATTCGTCACACGCCCAATTTGTCTCTCTTGTGTGTGCTTAGTATGCATATACAACTTATCTTATATATTATTTATTAATATTAAGCATCATTATACTTTATAATATTCATGTTCTATAACTTAGAACAACATATATTATCGTCGACATCACTATACTTGTGTATGTGCATGACCGACGCCCTCCGATTGCCTCCGAATACGCATCAGTCACAAAGATGACCATTTTGACTACTGTTCCCGAACTCAAATTGAAAAACTTAAAGAATAAAAGTTTTAGTTCTATTCGTCCTCGTTCCGGATCAATTTTAATCGCCTTAATCGGAGTTCGTATGAAAAGGTTATGCCTATTTTATTAAAATAGGTCAAAACAGTCACACCTGACATAGTTTGGGCGTAGCTGCGCACAATTATGCCTTGGGCATAGAGCAGCTGCGCCCTAGAGTGCAAATGCGCCTTAGAGCGCAAATGTCACCCTAAATGACTTTAGGCACAAATAATAATCAAGGTTAGATTAGAAAGTAAACGGACCAAGCTACTGTTCTCGCGATTTTTGACCCTTTTTCTTCTACTAATCTTCATAACTTGAGTTATACACATCCAAATTAGTTCGTTTTTGATTCTATGGATTCGTAATTCATAGAACTACAACATACTAGAATTATAACAATTTACAGAAATACTAGCAAGCCTAAATCTTAACCCAAAACTCATGTTCATACTAAACTTTCATATTTTAACATGTTTAGCGAATTCATTCGGTACAAATTTGTTTCTTAACCAAATTGATTCATTCAACTTGCATTCTTTTCATTTCTTATCGTATTAACACAATCCATCACCAATTTTACAATTATAACAGAAAATCCTAACCAATTTTAGTCTCAAAACAGACCCAAAATACATATTTTAAGCCAAAACCAAACTCTTCTTATTTATCATCAATAATATGAATTTGTTTACCGAAAACTCAACAATAAACAATATAGAACATATTATACATACTCAAGAACATATATAACAAATTCCTTAATAGATTAACCATAAAAGTTCATTTTTAGAGAAGTATACTTTAGAAAATAAACAACAAAAAAACTTTAGAACTTGTCTTTGATTCTTCTAAGCTCAATTAGATGATATTAATCTCCTTCTTCTTCCTCCTTAGATTCTCAAAACTCTCTCAATTTCTCAGAAATCTATCTCCTCTCTCAATTCACTGCAACTTTCTTCCTCTTAGTGTCAATATAGGTTAACTATTACAATACGGGAAAAAAACTGATGGCCAATCCATTATACGCACACTTAAAATAGCAATTACAAAATACAAAGGGTCTCTAGGCCATGTTTGGCTAGAACCCAATTTTCCTTTTAATTTATTTTAATAATCCCCCTTATCAAACGGTTCACAAATGTCACCTTTTATTTGATTAAATTACTTAACCAATATAACTCTACTTTTAGTTAATAAATCATTAATCCTCTAATTTAATTATTTAATTAAATTAGAATATTTCTCATTCCATCAATACTATCACATTTTAAATAAATTATCCCATAACAATTTCCATAAAATATTTATTTTATTCCATAAATATTTTAACTATATACTGAAATTCACAATCGTATTACATTCACATTATCTTCTTATTTTATTAAAACAAATATATTTACGTTATTTCACTATTTTAATTAAGTGAATCACCCACATAATTTATGAAACTTAATTCATAATAATCTCCATCGTCACAATAATAATTAAATTATATTCTCTCATAATATAATTTTAACTTAATCAAATTAACTAATATTACTCAGTTAATTTCCTTTTTATAACAATTACATTAATTTCTTCAATAGTTTAATTAACTATTGGACCTTTTTTTCCTAATACATGAATATACATAATTTTCTTCACACCAAATTACATATTCATAATATATAACACATATATACACATATTCAAACTCAAAACATCTTATAATAAGAATTTTATTTATTAAATTCTTATTTAAATAATTTCTGAAAATTCAGGTTGTCAAATCCTTCCTTCCTTATAAGGATTCCGTCCTCGGAATCACCGAAACCCTACCTTACTCTGGTTTTCATCAAATATCTTTTCAAAATTTACCGTTGAATATCTTCAACACATTACCTTAATATAGATTTTATTTATTACCACTCCAACCATTCTTCACAATAAATTATTGTAAGTTTTATTTCATAACCTTTACTTAGACTCAATTATATTTGAGTATTACATATTCTTTGATCCGTTCATTATCTTTCTCTAAGGATCATTATCATAAACACTCGGGATATTACATTCACCCATTCTTCTAAAAATTTCATCCTCAAAATTTTATTTATTACTCTTCATTCATTCAATCTATCAAAATAGATTTTACGTTATTACTTTATTCATTCATTGGGTTCTATAACCACTTTCTTTCCACAAAGATCTGTCTACAATTATTAAACTTTTCTATTAAAAGTTTTACATTATTCTTCGATAACTCATCTCCTTCTCATTTCAAAATTTCTTTTCTCACTCATTCAATATATTCATCATTCAGTGTCGCATTCTACGACTCATTTTTTTCTAAGGAATATCATCTTTACCGCATTCGCCTTTTAGAATAGCAAGAATCTTCCACAATTGCTCAATAATTGGGAAGCAATATGAATAACTCAGGAATTTAAAAGATTCCAAATCATGCTGAGGGGTCACAAGACCGTGAACTCTTCTCTAGATTTGTTAGTGCTTCAACACAATCCTTCACACTGCAAACCAGAGTGTTTATTAATCACAAAGACTTAAAACACCCTCCACACGTACACTAGGTGGCCAACCTATTGTACCACTACGTTGGGCTGCAACGTAGTGTTTTGTAACTACTATATGCATTACGCTCGGAACCATTGTCCCCGAAAACATGTCCTCTTATAGGGTTATTCACCTCAGCTTTTCAACATCTGAATTCGCACCAAAACAATTTGGTTTGGCATAACTTCTCAAGAAACGCTTGAATTTCATGAACATCTTTCAATATTCATCTAGCTGAATCAAATAGCATAGACTTCTACAACAATTCGGACATCAATCGAAATATATATATATATATATATATATATCCTCATATCTTAAAGAAATTTCAAAAATCCTTTTATGACGTCATGATACCGCACTGTATTTACAGCCCGTTTGAGGATTTCGTCATTTTATGACTTTGTCATACTACATAATACCATAGTGAGCTGACGATCCTTAGATCACATCCATCACTAAGTAATTATGCATTGATAACTCCGTCGATTTTATCATCTTTGCACCAGGTTACATGATGTATTAATGATATAAAATACATTTTGATATTTTCAAATCATTTTCGTCTAGCCGAAACAATTAGCATAGATTATTCTTTAAACGGTTCAAAAATCTTTGAAAATCAGTTTTAGTGATATCATATCTCAACAGGTAACGATGTGTCAGTGTCCCGAAGTCCACATATACACATTTGTCACCATGCGCTGAGAATAAAAAAAATCATTTTTAAAAGGCACATAGTGCGAATTTAGCTTGATGTTAAAAAATTCGAAGTCTAGCATAGCTAGAAGATTTGGAATACATGTGCTTCCACCATCAACTCCACTTTCTATAATGATCCATTGCTTAATAGGTCTATCTATTCCTATCATCCTCAATACTCTATTCACACTTAATTATACCCCAATTCATCAAACTTACCCCACATTGGAAGTTCAGGAACTTGCCACAATAATATGAGTTTAAGAACTTATCCTAGTCAGACCATATGCGTCCATTCGCTGAGGGGTTCAAAACATACCATATTATTATGAGTCACGAACTTACCATATGCATTAGTTTTAAACACTGCACCTAATCCTAATAATATCTGACTAATCTTAGTAGTTTCTAACATATCAAATATACACATAAAAAAGAATCACATTTTCACCACATATACATTGATAGCGCGACACCGACATTCCAATGATTATCAATGTGATAAACCAAGTGCAAGCACAAAATTTCTGCCCATACAAAGGTTTGTACAACTTAGTCACCATATGAGTCCTCAATTGAAATCCCATCTAACATTACCGTACTCTTAACTTATTCTTAACTTGCTCTTTGTTCGATACGAATTCCTTGTATCACATTATCTATAACTCCTCACGAGTTTATCTCGTACTATATCATATTCATAGCATCAAGCTATAATTATTCAAACATTACAGACCATCTTTCTTTTATAACTTAAATAGATCACATCGTGATCTTATTCTATAATCATCTCCTATAAATTCTTTCCTTAACTCGCGATCACTTTGTTTTACGACCCCCGTTCTTTTCTTTTTCATCATTTACGACACTATTCGTTATCTTGGCTATTGGAGTTAGGGTAACTCTCATTTCTTATCTTTATATCTCTTCAAGATTTTTCTTTGAATTTTCTTGTTTATATAATAATTCTTCTTTTAAGAATTTCTAACATCATTTACATTGCTCAACATTTCATTCGAGTTCCACATTTTCATCATACGTATCCATTTTCTATACTTGGTACACATCAAGTGTGAGACCCCAAATTTTATAAATAAAGATTTAAATTTCTCGAAATATTTTTTTTTCAAAATTATGGTGTGGATTTGAGATAATGTTATAGTTGTGGGTAATATTTATAAATTTTGAAAAGTATGCAAGTTGTTGTATAATATTCGATTGGTCAGGGAATATTCTTTTTGTCGGGGAATATCCGTATGACGGTACAATCATTGGTGGACCCCACAACGAAATTATTATCGGATTGAGAAAACGACAAAAATATTTTTATGAAAATAACGGCGGAAGTTTTACCGTTAAAACTGTTAAACTACTCGGTAGTAAAAGTACAGTAATACGCGTGGTTGCATAGTAGCACACGGTATTGATTATTGATGCTTACGTGAGAAGTCACTCAGTTTTGTTCAATTATTGATACAATAATTGCTGAATAGTATCTCACGTTATTTGATTCAATTATTGTCGATATTTTATATATTATTAAATCAATAATTGAGATGACAAAGTTATTAATATTATTATTTGCAATATTAACGATGTCTAGAAGTTCTGTCAGTGAGAGGTTTGGTCACCTAATTGTGCGCCAATATGGAGAAATCCTTATTAGAAAGCCCCCTCTTTCCTGGGAACGACCTGATCGATTAATATTGTGAATTATAATAAATGTGATAAATTTTGTTTTATTAGTATCATTAATGTAATAAAACAGAAAAGCTTTTTATATAAAATAGAATACTTTTATAAAGTTATTTGTTTTATTATACAATAATTAGAATATATTATATTCTATTACATAGTGTTTTGCATAGTAAAATCTTTTTATATAAAAGCAGAATACTTTTATAAAGTTATTTATTTTATTAGACTATAAATAGAATATATTATATTCTATTATGCATAGTATTTTACATAGTAAAATCTTTTTATATAAAGCAGAATACTTTTATTATACTATAAATAGAATATATTATATTCTATTATGCATAGTGTTTTGCATAGTAAAATCTTTTTATATAAAAGCAGAATACTTTTATAAAGTTATTTGTTTTATTAGACAATAATTAAAATATATTATATTTTATTATGCATAGTGTTGTATAGTGTCCGCATAGTGTTCTTGCGTAGTAAATCAATATGGACCGTCTGTTTAAAAGTAAATCAACTGGACCGTTCATGAATTAGTTACTATTAGGTCCATTCTCCTATAAATAGAAGCTCATTCCTTCATTATTTCTTACGAAATTCTTTGAAACTCTAGAGAGAGAAACTATAGAGTGAAAGAAGAAAAAGTATTCTCGCTACTTCACTACTCCTATATCCAGGTTTCTTCTAAGGTAAGGGATATTATTTGTTGTACTCGTAAAGGGTATTATTTCTTTTGTATTCATGAAGAGAACTTCATTATTCCATTCTTTATTATTCATTGGAATAACTCAATGTCTGCGCTTCATCGTATGCACGGTGAATTTCGTTGTTATTCTATTCTTTATTATTACGTTAGAACATCGTATGATGCGTTTACGCATGACTCGGTTCTCATTATTTATTATTACATTGGAATATCATGTATGCATGCGCTTACGCATGATTCGTTCCATTTTTATTATTCTGTTGGAATAACCTGTCTGTGCGGTTTATTGCATGCATGTTGAATTCTTCTGTTATTCCATTCCTTATTATTCTGTTGGAATAACCTGTGTATGTGCATGGATTGCCATATGCATGGTGAATGACCCTTCGTAATCATTTCTTATTAAATTGTGGAAATGAGCTGTCTACGTGGATTAGCACATGGCGGGTGAAAATCCATTGCAGTTTCATATATTCTATGATACTCTTTTGGTTAAAGTTTTGGCTTCTATACTCCATGAAATTAGTGGAATATCCTTGATATTTGCGCTTCATCCAGTATCTTTGCATGGAAATATTCTTCTGAGCATTCTTGAATTTTTACTCCACAAAGCAGTATCATGTTGACAATTTGGACGTTATTGGTTCATGGATAAATTAATTCCTAAACTTGTTTTATTGAATTATTATGTTATTGTCATCATCCTCATGTTTATATTATGTTGAAAGTCATCGTGGCAGAGGTATAGATGGATGGACTGGTATGATTATGACCAAGGATTATTCGGTATAATCATGACCGTAATGTTATAAATAATGTGAAAAAAGTCCTCCTTGACCCGTAGTGCATTGATGGATAGTTTTTGGTATGATTATGGCTATGGATTCTCTTCGGCCAAGGGTGCAAAGATGAATTGTTTTATGGCATGATCAGGACCGTTGATGAAAACACGATTATCTTTGGCCCGCGTAGTGCATGAATAATTCGTGGTCGTGATACTAAAGAATATCCTTGGCCCAGAGTGCGTGGATGATTTGATGATGTGGATTATTTATTTATTGAGTCGAGTCTCGGTGATAAAAGTGATGAAAACCTTTTAAATCATAGAAGATAGTAGATTTTATTCTCTACTTGACTCCTCTAATGGATTGCTTGTTCCGCTGCAGTTAAACTTGATGGTTGTTATATTGTATCAGTTTAACACTGTTGAAGGCTAACAATAATTTATTCTGCATTATCTTAGTCATAATATTTCTTCTTTGGGCTAGTTGAGCTCACCCTTTTTGCTTTCATTGTTCTCTTGAGGAAATGAGAGCGAAAGGGGACTAGTCGGGGAACGGAGTGACGGTCCAGATGATAGCAATAGTAGTCCTCACTATTCTATGAAATAGTGTGATTATAAATGTAATAAGATTGAATTTGAGTGTGGATATTGTCTAGATGACAATATTCGTATTAAAACTCTCAGATTATGTTTTGTTGTATTTTGAGTTTGAATCATCTAGAAGACAATATTTGTATTAAAACTCACAATTTCATGTCAGTATAATTAAGTTTGTATTTGAATTACGTACCATGTATTTGGCGACTCAAGATGGGTGATGTATACCTATTTTTGGGCGTCCATAGTTGGTATCAAAGCTTAGGGATATGATCCCTGGCCGAGATGTGAGACAAGAACTAGGAGGGAGGCGGGAATTCCTTCGCTAATATGACCTACCTAAGTTTATTTGGTATTTAATTGGTCGGTCAGAGTATAGGGATAATATGTGATATGTTAATTAACCCTTGTTTTGTGGCAGTATTTGAAAATGACATCCGAGAATGTTGAGAATAGCAATGGAGCACAGGAGACCGTGGAGTCTCCACAGATCAACACCCAGGATAATGTGCATCAGAAAGGCAATAATCCTCAGGTGAACAACAACACCGACCAAATGGCGAACGACGGAATGTTTAGGAGCTTTCTGCAATTCGTACAACATAAGGCAATAGAGACTCTTGTACAAAATGCAGGTGGAAACACTGACAACTCTCGGACGGTCACCGCTAAACAGTTCAAGGAGCTGGGACCACCAGAGTTTATTGGAGAGCTAAAACAACTTAAGGCTGAGACATGGATAAAGCAGATCACCAAGATATTTGATGTCTTGGGATGCTCCGAGGAGCAAAAGGTTCCCTTTGCCACCTTTATGTTGCAGAGGAGAGAGGCAGATTCTTTGGTGGGAATCGGTAAACGCGTACCCGACTGGCCTTTTCAAGATGACTTGGGAGAAGTTCCAAGAATTGTTCAACGACAAGTACTTTCCCGAAAGTATTCGTCACATGAAAAAGGTAGAGTTCATCAAGCTGGAGCAAAACAACATGACCGTGTCACAGTATGAAGCCATGTTTGCCGAGTTGTCTCGATGTGCGTCCTATTTGGTTGATAATGAGGAAAGAATGACGCGAATGTTTCTAAGAGGTTTGAAACCCGAGATACGTCAATATCTTATCTCTCATAAACTGTGTTTGTATTCAGATGTTGTTAATAGGGCTCAGTTATTAGAGCGCAATAATGAGTCAACCCAACCAAAAGAGAGCAGTCGGTAAAATGATAATACCAGTGATAACAGTCATCGAAGCGGTGACAATAAGCGTGAAGGGAATCAATATGTCAGAAATGGTAACCACTTCGGTGGTAATCATGGCCAAAATAATAAGAATGGACATTTCAAGAAGAGGAGATTCAACAATGATGAAAAGACGTCAGCATCAACACCCGTTGTTAAGGAAGGAGAACAACCACCTATCATATGCTTCAAATGCGGAGGGGAGGGACACATCAGTCCAAACTGTGCGATGCCGTCCAAAACATGTTATAATTGTGGAAAAGAAGGTCACTTAGCTCGATTTTGTCGTGCACCAAAGTCAAGTCCAGCTGGGACGGTGGCACCAAAGGCGGATACGGACAAAACAAAGTCGGTGGTTTCAAGAAGAGCGTTTTTCGTGACTTCTCAAAAAGCGAGTGACCCGAACGAAGTTAGCACGGGTTAGTTAATTATAAATTCTTGCGAAGTCTATACCTTATTAGATACCGGTTCTACCCATTCTTTTATCTCTCTTGCTTACGCTCAACATTTAAATTTGACTTCGGAGAAATTAGACTTTGACTTATTGGTTGAAACTTCGTTAGTAGAAACCTTTGTTACCTCCACTATTTATAAATCTTGTTGATTCAAATCGACACTTTCACGTTACCTGTCGATCTTATCTCTTTGAAAATACTTGCCTTGGATGTGATTTTAGGAATCGATTGGTTAACTACTCATCATGCTTTTTGTAAGGTTGTTAGCTTTCATATTCCTAACCAACCTGTTATGCGAATTCAATCAACCAAACCACTAAAGTCAATCATTATCATATCAAGTCATAAGTAAAGAGCCCCGTTCTTTTCGTTGTTGACTTCCTTGTGTGGAATGCACTGAAGCCAGACTTTCTGTAGGCGACGTCGTGAATGACGATGGCAAGTTGATTGGTATCAATATGACGTACTATCCAAGTCTTGGATGAGGGTCATAGTTTTGAATGATATTTCTATTGTTAATAAATTTCCTGACGTATTCTTGAAGACTTCTTAGCCTACCCCTAGAGCGTGAAATTGAATTTTGTATTGACCCCAGTACAAAACCCATTTCTTAAACCCTTAAATATTTCTTCAACTAAAATGAACATAACATGCGCTAAAGTTGTTGACTCGAGCTGTTGAAGATTACGATCGTACATTTCAATACCATCGTAGGAAAATCAAACATGGTAGCTAACGCGTTGAGTAGAAGATCGTATGCGGTTACAAGTGCGAATATACGAACCCACGTGAAGATAACGAATATACGAGTAAAATCGACTTTAATCGATAAAATTCAAGCCGCTCAAGCTACACACCCGAATCTGATGAATGTGAAGAAGAAGGTTCAAGAGGGCGTTATTCTAGAAGCAAGAATCGACGAAGAGAGGAAATCTCAACCCTTGATTTAATTGGCCCATTTGAAATCCTCGATTGAGTAGTAACTGTGGCCTATAGACTCGTTTTACCGCCAAGTATGTCGCGTGTTCATAACATTTTTCACGTATCGATGTTACGTAAATATATGGATGACCCGAACCACATTATTAAATTGGAACTAGACGAGATAGCAGAAAATTTAACGTATGAGGAGATACATGTTAAAATCTTGGATAAGAAGGATCGTATTCAACACTCAAAGGTTACACCTTAAGAGTTAGAATCTGAAATGAAGTCAAGGTATCCTCACCTCTTGAAGATACCGAATGCACGGACGTAAATTTTGAGGGCGAAATTTCATAAGGAGGGGAGATTGTGAGACCCCAAATTTTATGAATAAAGATTTAAATTTCTCGAAATATTTATTTTCCAAAATTATGGTGTGGATTTGAGATAATGTTATAGTTGTGGGTAATATTTATAAATTTTGAAAAGTATGCAAGTTGTTGTATAATATTCGATTGGTCGGGGAATATTCTTTTTATCGGGTAATATCTGTATGACGGTACAATCATTGGTTGACCCCACAACAAAATTATTATCGGATTAAGAAAATGACAAAAATATTTTTATGAAAATAACGGCGGAAGTTTTACCGTTAAAACTGTTGAACTACTCGGTAGTAAAAGTACAGTAATACGCGTGGTTGCATAGTAGCACACGATATTGATTATTGATGCTTACGTGAGAAGTCACTTAGTTTTTTTCAATTATTGCTACAATATTTGCTGCATAGTATCTCACGTTATTTGATTCAATTATTGTCGATATTTTATATATTATTAAATCAATAATTGAGATGACAAAGTTAGTAATATTATTATTTGCAATATTAAAGATGTTTAGAAGTTCTGTTAAGGAGAAGTTTGGTCACCTAATTGCGCGCCAATAGGAAGAAATCCTTATTGGAAAGCCCCCTTTTTCCTGGGAATGACCTGGTCGATTAATATTGTGAATTATAATAAAGGTGATAAATTTTGTTTTATTAGTATTATTAATGTAATAAAACAGAAAAGCTTTTTATATAAAATATAATACTTTTATAAAGTTATTTGTTTTATTAGACTATAAATAGAATATATTATATTCAATTATGCATAGTGTTTTGCATAGTAAAATCTTTTAGTATAAAACAAAATACTTTTATAAAGTTATTTGTTTTATTAGACTATAAATAGAATATATTATATTCTATTATGCATAGTGTTTTGCATAGTAAAATCTTTTTATATAAAATAGAATACTTTTATAAAGTTATTTGTTTTATTTAGACAATAATTAGAATATATTATATTTTATTATGCATAGTGTTGCATAGTGCTGCGTAGTGTTCTCAGAAAGTAATATGGACCAGTCCGTTTAAAAGTAAATCAATCTGGACCGTTTCATGAATTAGTTACTATTCAGATCCATTCTCCTATAAATAGAAGCTCATTCCTTCATTATTTCTTACTTAATTCACTTTGAAACTCTAGAGAGAGAAACTATAGAGAGAAAGAAGAAAAGTATTCTCGCTACTTCACTACTCCTATATCCGGTTTCTTCTAAGGTAAGGGATATTATTTGTTGTACTCGTAAAGGGTATTATTTCTTTTGTATTCATGAAGAGAACTTCATTATTCCATTCTTTATTATTACATTGGAATAACTTTCGTCTGCGTGCGATCTCCATCGTATGCACGGTGAATTCATTGTTATTCCATTCTTTATTATTCTTTGGAACATCCTGATTGTGTTTACGCATGACGACCGGTTCCGTTATTTATTATTACGTTGGAATATCCGTCATGCAATGCGTTACGCATGACCTGGTTCCATTATTTATTATTCTGTTGGAATAACCTGTCTGTGCGGTTTATCGCATGCATGGTGAATTCTTCTGTTATTCCATTCTTTATTATTCTGTTGGAATAACTTGTCTATGTGCATGGATTGCCACATGTATGGTGAATGACCATTCGTATTCATTTCTTATTAAATTGTGGAAATGAGCTGTCTACGTGGATTACCGCATGGCGGGTGAAAATCCATTGCAATTTTATATATTCTATGATACTCTTTTGGTTAAAGTTTTGGCTTCTATACTCCATGAAATTAGTGGAATATCCTTGATATTTGCGCTTCATCCAGTATCTTTGCATGGAAATATTCTTCTGAGCATTCTTGAATTTTTACTCCACAAAGCAGTATCATGTTGACTGTGACGCCCCAAAAATTAGGTATACGTCACCCATCTTGGGTCGCCACTTACATGGTACATAAATTCAAATACAACTTAATAATACAACTATCGTGTACAATACGACAAAACATAAACTGTGAGTTTGAATACAAATATTGTCTACTAGGGATTATACAAACTCAAAAGGAGTCCTTATTACATTTATTATTACACTATTTCACAGAATAGTGAGGACTACTAATGCTATCATCCGTCCGTCACCCGCTTCCGACAAGTCCCCTCGCTACGTTCTCATTTTCTGAATAGAACAATAAAAGTAAAAAGGTGAGCTCAACTAGCCCAGTAGGAAATATTATGACTAAGATAATGCAGAATATATTATCATTAGCCTTCAACAGTGTTAAACTAATACAATATAACAACCATCAAGTTTAACTGCAGCGGAACAAGCAATCCATTAAAAGAGTCAAGTAGAGAATAAAATCTACTATCTTTTATGAATTAGAAGGTTTTTCATCACTTTTATCGCTGGGACTCAGCTTAATAAATAATCAACATCATCGAATCATCCCTGCACTACGGCCAATGATATTCTTTAGTATCACGACCACAATTATCCATGCACTACGGGCCAAGAATATTTGTGTATTCAATAATGGTCATGATCATGCCAACAACTGTCCATCAATGCTCTACAGGCCAATGAGGACTTTTTCCACATCATTTGTAACATTACGGTCATGATTACACTGAATAATCCCTGGTCATAATCATACCAAGTCCATTTATGCACTATAGGCCACAGATGACTTTCAACAAAATATAAACATGAGGATGATGACAATGATATAAGAATTCAATAAAATAAGTTCAAAATTAATTTATCCAGAACTAATAACGCCCAAATTGTCAACATGATAACGCTTTTGTAGAGTAAAATTCAAGAATGTTCGGAAGAATATTTCCATGAAAAGATCTTTGGATGAAGCGCAAATATCAAGGATATTCCACTAATTTCATGGAGTATAGAAGTTAAAATTTTAACCAACTGAGTATAATAAGAAATGGAATAACAAAAGAAATCACCAGGCATGCGATAGACTACACATGCATGTTATTCCAACAGAATAATAAATAACGGAATCAGGTCCGGCGTAAAACGCACAGATAGGATATTCCAACAGAATAATAAAGGCGGAATCAGTCCCGTAGAATGCATGTGAACAAGATATTCCAATGTAATAATAAAGACGAAATCGGTCAGAAAAGCAGACGATTAGGTAACGCCCAAAATAGGTATACACAACACCCATTCTCGAAGTCGCCAAATACATGGTACAAGAAGCAAACTACAACTTCAATAATACAAATGTCGTGTGAAATACGACAATATATCTTGTGAGTTTAAATACAAATATTATCTTCTAGACAATATCTATACTCAAATAAATCCTCATCACATTTATTGATACATTATTTTTTACAAAATGGTGAGGACTACTAAACAACTCTCTCTAGAACCTTCATTCCATACCCCCGACTAGTACTCATTACATTCTCGCCGCCCGAGAAGAAAAATGGAACATCAAGGAAAAGGGTGAGCTCAACTAGCCCAAGAAGAATATTATGACTAAGATAATATACAACAAATTATCGTTAGTCTCCAACGAGGGGAAAAATCGATAGAATACAATAGACAACAAGTTTGAGATCAATATTCATAAATGAAATAATAATTCATAGAAGAGTTACGCAGAGAATGAAATCTACTATAATCTATGAATTTAACAGGTCCATCATCAATATTTTATCCTGTAACATCAATCAATATTCATCTCAAATCAAATATTCATCTTTGCACTATAGGCCAAAGATATTCATCAATCCATCATGTTCATCTCAACACTGTTCATCTTTGCACTAAAGGCCAAAGATATTCATCGATCGGTCATGTTCATTTAAACACACGCTCATCTTTTTGCACCACAGCCAAAGATATTCTTCAGAAATCATTCATCTTTGCACTACGGTGCCAAAGATATTCAATAATATCATCATTTAAGACCGAGGATGATGAAAATATTTTTAAAGAACGAATCCGGTGAAACAAAATGACAAGGATTAAGGATTAAGGATACTTTGTTTTATCCATGTCCAACAATACCTCAAAAATAATCATAGTGGTGTAAAATTCAAGAATGATCAAAACATGGATACAATCAAAACTAGTATCCAAAATAGATATTTTGGACTAAAAGAAGAAATTTTATTTTTCGATGATGAATAGTGTCAGATATCGTGAATAGTGCCAGACACGTGAATAGTAACTCTGACACCAAAAGATAGAAATTCACAAAAAACATTTTCACGCTTTCATGAATAGTACTCGTGAATAGTAACTCGTGAATAGTAACTCATGAATAGTAACTCGTGAATAGTAACTCATGAATAGTAACCCGACATGAAAAAGTTCCAAATTTGATAAAACTTCAGATCAACATTTCAAAGATAATGATATTGAAGAAATAATATCATTACAAAAAATAATATCCCTTACCTCAAAGAATCGATTGCCGGAAGGAAAGGTCGAAAGTGATCTTTGAATGAAACTTGTCTTGAACAAAGAACTCTCAAAGTATCTAAATACTCACAAAATACGCTTAATAATATAGAGAGAGAGAGAGAAAACTTTGTTTCGGTGTGATTTTCAATTCTAACTTAGCCCTCTTTATAGGAAAATGTTAGCCGTACCAAGCAGACTTGACCATTACACGATGGCTTTTACCGCTACTATTGCCACCCACCACATTTGAAATAAAATTCAGCATATTTTTTCACCAACCACAAGTGGGGCCCACTCAATTCTAGAATTTTCCACCAAAATCAATTATAAACCTAATTTCCGAATCCGACACCTCTTAAAATTCACAACAAATCATTCGTGCATTTTTAACGGTTCAAAATTTGTGGACATATACTCAACTTATGTATGTATAACATACCCAAAAATTACCACAATCCAACGGTCGGATTAAAAATTATAACCCCTGTAATATATTTCAAAACCCCTGATTTGATTTTTAACACCTCCAATCCGATAAAATACTGATAAAACACCTCAACATTAATTCCTTCATTAATAACCACATAAATAAATCCATCATTTATATTCATATAAAATAAATATTTCCTTATCATATGAATCAATAATTAATTATTCACAAATAATATTACGTAATCACATTTATGACAACCAAATTTGCTCCTAAGAAAGAGGGGCTTTCAATAAGGATCTCTCTCATCGGGCGCCGCAATTAGGTGACCAAACCTCTCCTTAGATGTAACTTTCTAGACATTGCCAATAATGTTATCTAATAATATTATTCAAATAATATGAATTATTGATCCGATAATGGGAAATATTGTGCAAAAGTTGACAATTATTGAAACAACAATAATATAAAATACCAACGCAAAGAATTATTGAATCAATAAAATAAACTATTGAACAAGAATTCACTGTGAAAATTATTGAGTAGTGCCATCTTACGTAAGGATCAATAATTCAACAACATCGCGTAATACCGTAGTGCATCTTTCTTGCAACTAACGCACGCCAGACATCAGTATATTTTAACCACCGGGTATTCCAACAATCTTAATTCAGAATAACTACGCCAAGTTATTTTTAACCAACTTATATTTATTTGTCGTTTTCCTCATCCAATCGCTTTCGTTATGGGGCCCCACACATGGTCTGCGGCGTCGCATACGAATATTCCCGACAAAGCATTTAATATTCCACGACCAAACGAATATCCCCAACAACAATGAATATTTTATAACCACTTACTTATTTTGAAATATTTTTATGTATTTAACCCTTAACTATCCACATTAATCAAATCAACCCTTACTATTTCAAAATAATAAATAAAAGAAATTCCTTTTTATTTAAAAATTTTGGTCTTACAACCTCCCTCCTTATGAAATTTCGTCCTCGAAATTGACGACGCATACTGTGTGTTTCAAATGGTGAGGATACCTCGCTTTCATTTCCGCTTTTCAATTCCCGTGTCATTTCCTCTATAGCATGATTCCTCCACAAAACTTTAACTTGTGGTATGACCTTTCTTGGCGTAGGGACATGCTCCTTCCTATCCAAGATCTTGATGGTACCTCCTCATACATTAAGTCTTGGCTATCTCGTCCTGGTTCTAACTCAATAACGTGGTTCGGGTCTTTCACATATTTACTGAAATACGAGATATGTGAAACACATTATGAACACGAGACATACTGGAGGTAACGCAAGTCTATAGGCTACATTTCCTACTCGGTCAAGAATTTGAAATGGACCAATAAATCGTGGATTTGAGCTTTCTCTCTTCCCAAATCTTGTAACTCCCTTCCATGGAGCAACTCGCAACAATACATGATCCCCTCACATTAAATTCCACATCCTTTCGATGAAGATCCGCATAACTCTTTTGTCGATCTTGTGCCGCTTTGTATCACGTTGTCGAATCATTAGTCATAATGCGTGACTTAACTCGGGTCCCAACAATGTTGCTTCACCCACCTCATCCCAACATATTGGAGAACGACATTTTGTCCATATAATGCTTGAATGGAACCATGCCTATATTTGTTTAATAACTATTGTTGTATGAGAATTCCACCAATGGCAAGTACTTATCCCAACTTCCTTTGAAATCTAGGACATGAGTTTTAATATATCTTCAAGAGTTTGAATAGTCCTCTCTCGATTGTCCGTCCGGTTTGAGGATGGTAAGCCAAACTAAATCGCAAATCTGTGCCCATAGCTTTTTGCAAGTTAACCCAAAATCTTGAAGTGAATCTTGGGTCACGATCCGAAACTATGGATACTGGGCATGCCATGCAACTTCACAATCTCATTCACGCATATACTAGCAAAACGTTCAAGGAATAAGTCTCCAGTATCGGCAAGAAATGAGCAGACTTGGTTAATCTATCAACAATAACCCAAATAGCATTGATGCCTTGAGAAACCGTAGGAAGACCCGTAACGAAATCCATGGTAATGTGTTCCCACTTCCATTCCGGAATCTCAAGTGGTTGCAATGGACCCTTAGGTACTAGATGCTCTGCCTTTACACATTGGCAAGTTAAACACATCAAGATAAACTTTGCAATCTCTCTCTTCATATTGTTCCACCAAAATGTATGTCGAAGATCACGATACATTTTAGTACTTCCAGGATGGATTGCAAATGGTGTATTGTGTGCCTTCATCATAATCTTGTACTTCAAATCAGAGTCGTTAGGAACACAAAGTCTAGAGTGGACTCGAAGTATTCCTTCTTCATCAATTCTCGCTTCCGGAATAGCTCCTTCTTGTACTTTCTTCTTCATACGCATCAGCTCCGGGTCGGTGGCTTGAGCAGCTTAAACTTTATTGATTAGAGTTGATTATACTCGTATATTATCATGTGGGTACCTAGAGTTTTCATCTCCATCTCTATTATTTGTAAATTATACGAAATTAGTCTTTGACAATATCGTACTCGTACTTGTATACGATCTTCTACTCAACGCGTCAGCTACCACGTTCGCTTTTCCAAGATGGTATGGTTAGAATATGTGCCGAAATGAGTCTCCTCTTGAGTTCTTCGAAGCTCTTCCCACATTCCTTGCTCCATTCGAATTTTGTATCTCTACGAGTCAGCTACGTTAATGGAATAGCGATTCGAGAATATCCTTCAACGAATCTCCAATAATAACCAACTAAGCCTAAAAAGCTACGATTTCGACATCGACTTAGGTTGCTCTCAATCGTGACTCATATCCCAATCTTGGATAAGACGTCACAATGACACCTATCATTTACTATCGCATCTAATATGACGTCCCCCCACAGAGAGTCGGCGGTGAATTCCACAAAAGAAGTCACAAGATAAAGGCTCAGTACCAAATTTATAGTTGAATTTTTAACTCTTGAAGTTCAATAGAGCCATTCGATATGAGATTTTAGAAATGAGTTTTGTACTGGGGTTCAAAGTCGATACAAAATTTAATATCGAGCTTTGGGAGTAAGCCAAGAAATTCTTCAGAAATACATCGGGAAAAATCAATAACAACAGAATATTATTCAAATCTGACGTGTCTTTATTCAAATCCATAACATGGACTAAGAAAACTTGACATCCGTAATAAACGAATGACTTCATGGCTTGATATGAAAATGTTTGATTACAATGGTTTGATTGCTTGAATTGAATAATGTGTTGCTTAGGAATATGAAAACTAACAACCTTACAAAAGCAATCAATTTGGCATGATGAGTAGTTAACCTTAAAATCACATCAAAATCAAATATCTCTATAGAAATAAGGTTAACAGGTAATGTGATAGTGCCAACCTGAATCAAACAAGATTTCTAAACAACAGATGTAATGAAAGTTTCTCCTAACGGATTCTCCATAAATAGGTCAAAGTCTAATTTCTCCGTAGTCAAGTTCAAACGTTGAGCGCAAGCAAGAGAGATAAAAGAATGGGTAGAACCGATATCTAGTAAGGTATAAACTTCGCAAGAATTTATAATTAACTAACCCGTGCTAACTTCGTTCGGGTTCCTCGCATTTTGACTGGTCACGACAAACGCTCTTCCAAGAACCGTTGACTTTGACTTTTCTGGGACATCCTTTTGAGTCACCATTCACGCTGGACTGGGTTTCGATATCGTACAATCTCGAGCGATATGTCCTTCTTTTCCACAATTATAGCATACCTTGGAAGGCTTTGAACAGTTTGACCTTATATGTCCCTCCTCTCCACATCTGTAGCATCTAACTGGCGATCGTTCTCTTCCCCTAGAATTTGTTGATGGTGTTGATGTTGCTGCCGACGTCTTCCCGTCATCGTTAAATCTTCTCTTTTTAGATTGGACATCTCTTTCCATAATATCAACGCGTCGTGCAGCTTTTACCCATGCATCACTCATTCTCACTCGCTCGCTTATTTCTTCTTTCAAATTTCGATTCGACTTTATCATCTTATACTCGCCAAAGAGTGCTTCATTCAAGCATCACGATCGGGTAACACAAGCTTGAATCGTTGCATCCTTTTGCTCCCACGATCGCCTCGCAATTCTTTAGCTTCGCTTCTTCTAACTCATGAATACGATTTTGCAATTCAATATTTCGATCATAAAATACCTCTAATAAACTCTCTTGGTACCTCTTCTTCCTCTTCTTCCTCACTCTCATTTGTTACCTCTGCGATTATCTCGGTGCAACTATCAATTCTTCACTCACCACATGGATATCTCTAATTCCTTCTTCACCGACATCACATTATCCGGTTGGCGATTAGAGGTGTCTCCACGATCTCATTCACTCCATTGTTAACGCTTCTCAGTGACCATTCTAAAAAAACTATCATAAAACAAGGGTTAATTAAATAAATTAACAAATCACATAATACCCTATAATATGACCAACCAACAAATAAGTTTAGGTAGGACACACTAGCGAAGGATTTACTCGTCTCTCCCCTCCTAGTTTTATTCCCCGATCTCCGCCAGAGATCATATCCCTAAGCTCTGATACCAACTGTAACTCGGACACCAACTTGTGTCAAGACCTCACATTGATACCTATCGGTTTGCCACCGCATGAAGCGGCGTCCCCTACGGAGAGTCCGGCGGTGCATCCCCATCAACAGAAGTCACCAAATGAGAGCTCTGGGGCTCTTTACTTTTTAGCTCGATATTAACCTGTGACGCCCCCAAAATAGGTATACACAACACCCATTCTCGAGTCGCCAAACACATGGTACAAGAAGCAAACTACAACTTCAATAATACAAATGTCGTGTGAAATACGACAATATATCTTGTGAGTTTAAATACAAATATTATCTTCTAGACAATATCTATACTCAAATAAATCCTCATCACATTTATTGATACATTATTTTACAAAAATGGTGAGGACTACTAAACAACTCTCTAGAACCTTCATTCCATACCCCGACTAGTACTCGCTACATTCTCGCCTCCCCGAGAAGAAAAATGGAACATTAAGGAAAAGGGTGAGCTCAACTAGCCCAGTAAAGAATATTATGACTAAGATAATATACAACAAATTATCGTTAGTCTCCAACAGGGGAAAATCGATAGAATACAATAGACAACAAGTTTCGGATCAATATTCGCAGTGAAATAATAATTCATAGAAGAGTTACGTAGAGAATGAAATCTACTATAATCTATGAATTTAATAAATCCATCATCAATATTTTATCCTCAGTAACATCAATCAATATTCATCTCAAATCAAATATTCATCTTTGCACTACAGCCAAAGATATTCATCAATCATCATGTTCATCTCAACACTGCTCATCTTTGCACTAAAGGCCAAAGATATTCATCATCATTCATCATGTTCATTTAAACACCTGTTCATCTTTGCACTACAGGCCAAAGATATTCTTCAGAAATCATTCATCTTTGCACTACAGGCCAAAGATATTCAATAATATCATCATTTAAGACTGAGGATGATGAAAAATATTTTTAAAGAACGAATCCAGTGAAACAAAATGACAAGGATTAAGGATTCGTACTTTGTTTTATCCATGTCCAACAATACCTCAAAAATAATCATAGTGGTGTAAAATTCAAGAATGATCAAAACATGGATACAATCAAAACTAGTATCCAAAATAGATATTTTGGACGAAAAGAAGAAATTTTATTTTTCGATGAATAGTGTCAGATATCGTGAATAGAAGGTATGATACGTGAATAGTATACGTGAATAGTAACTCCGACACCAAAAGATAGAAATTCCACAAAAAAAAACATTTTCACGCTTCATGAATAGTACTCGTGAATAGTAACTCGTGAATAGTAACTCATGAATAGTAACTCGTGAATAGTAACTCATGAATAGTAACCCGAGCATGAAAAAGTTCCAAATTTGATAAAACTTCAGATCAACATTTCAAAGATAATGATATCAAGAAATAATATCATTACAAAAAAATAATATCCCTTACCTCAAAGAATCAAGATTGCCGGAAGGAAAGGTCGGAAGTGATCTTTGAATGAAACTTTTGATCAACAAAGAACTCTCAAAGTATCTAAATACTCACAAAATACGCTTAATAATATAGAGAGAGAGAGAAAACTTTGTTTCTGGTGTGATTTTCAATTCTAACTTAGCCCTCTATTTATAGGAAAATGTTAGCACGCCGAAGCAGACTTGACCACCAATTACGATGGCTTTACCTGCTACTATTGCCACCCACCACATTTGAAATAAAATTCAGTACATTTTTTCACCAACCACAAGTGGGGCCCACTCAATTCTAGAATTTTCCACCAAAATCAATTATAAACCTAATTTCCGAATCGACACCTCTTAAAATTCACAACAAATCATTCGTGCATTTTTAACGGCTCAAAATTTGTGGACATATACTCAACTTATGTATGTATAACATACCCAAAATTACCACAATCCAACCAATCGGATGATTAAAATTATAACCCCGCAATATATCTCAAAACCCCGATTTGATTTTTAACACCTCCAATCCGATAAAATACCGATAAAACACCTCAACATTAATTCCTTCATTAATAACCACATAAATAAATCCATCATTTATATTCATATAAAATAAATATTTCCTTATCATATGAATCAATAATTAATTATTCACAAATAATATTACGTAATCACATTTATGACAACCAGTCGTTCTCAGAAAGAGGGGCTTTCAATAAGGATCTCTCCTTCTTGGCGCCGCAATTAGGTGACCAAACCTCTCCTTAGATGTAACTTTCTAGACATTGCCAATAATGTTATCTAATAATATTATTCAAATAATATGAATTATTGATCCGATAATGGGAAATATCTTGCAAATGACAATTATTGAAAGCAAATAATATAAAATACCAACGCAAGCAATTATTGAATCAATAAAATAAACTATTGAACAAGAATTCATCGTGTGAAAATTATTGAGTAGTGCCATCTTACGTAAGGATCAATAATTCAACAATATTATGTAATACTGTGCAAGTGCATCGCGGCAACCACGCCGCCAGACATCGTATTTTAACCACCGGGTATTCCAACAAATTTTTAACAGTAATAACTACACCGTTATTTTTAACCAACTATATATATTTGTTGCGTTTTCCTCATCATCCAATCGCCGTTATGGGCCCACACATGGTCGCTACGCGTCGCATTTAATATTCTCTGACAAAGATCGAATATTCCACGACCAAACGAATATTCCCGACAACAATGAATATTTTATAACCACTTGCTTATTTTGAAATATTTGCGTATTTAACCCTTAACTATCCACATTAATCAAATCAACCCTTACTATTTCAAAATAATAAATAAAGGAAATTCCTTTTATTTAAAAATTTTCGGTCTTTACAGCATGCATGTGATATTCCAAATGTAATAATAAAGATAAAATCAGTCCGCGTGAGAACGCATGCATGTGATATTCCAATGTAATAATAAAGACGAAATCGTGTCCCAGCGAAACGCAGCAGATGTGATATTCCAACAGTAATAATAAAAAGGCGGAACCGTGTCCGGCGTGAGAACGCATGCATGTGATGTTCCAATGTAATGATAAAGAATGGAACAATGTAAGAATTTCACCAAGTATAGGGTAGCCGTGATATACAAAAGTTATTCCAATGAGAATAATAAAGAATGGAATAATGTAAGTTCTCTTCATGAAGACGAAAGAAAGAAATAATACTCCTTACCTTGGAAAAAATTGGATCTTTGGAATAGTGAGGTAGTGATTTCTCTTCTTTTTCTCTCTATAATAATCGCCTAAAGCTTTTGTGAATTGGTGAGAAATGAAGGAAGAATGAGCTTCTATTTATAGGAAAATATAGTTTCGATAATTGTACATTTTGGGGCTCGAAAATTACAATACAATACCTCTAACTTTTCTTTCATTTATAATTTAGTCCTGCAAGTATTATCAATCTTGCACCAACTCCCCTAATAGTAAACAATGTGAATCCATAGTTCAATCATGTGAATCAATAGTATAATCATGTGAAAAATACGAATTTCAGTATAGTACCTCCATCTATACCTCCATTTTTAATTTAGTCATGCAAGTATTATCAATCTTGCACCAACTCCTCTAATAGTAAATAATGTGATTCAATAGTACACATATGTGAACAAATAGTTATATAAGCATGTGAATTAGTAGCAATTAATTGCTCATTTATCCGATAAATTACCCGATTTATCAATATAACCCTTAGACATCAATTATCATTGAAATAAATGTCAATTTTCACTAACACAAACAATTTCAACATAATGAAACTATTTTTATCAAAAATATAAATTTTGAAATTTCGAAGTTTGACTTTTCCTGAAAAAGTCAACTGTTGACTTTTTGACCAAATAGTGAATCTCAGAAAATTTTGTGTTTATAGACTATTTTCCCTAATTTTGTCGTTTCGAACTCAAATATCACGTCCGCGTCTCCAAATTCAACTCCGAACAACATTCATTATTAATATTATAACTCACAATATTTATCAACCGTGTCGTTTCCGTGAAAAAGGGGCTTTCAATAAGGATTTCTCCCTATTGGTGCGCAATTAGGTGACCAAACCTCTCCTCGACAGAACTTCTAGACATTGTAAATATTGCAATTTATAATATGAATAACTTTGTCATCTCAAGTATTGATTTAATAAAAAAACATTTTATGCAGATGATATCGTGACAATAATTGAATCAATAATATGATAGATATGATGCAAAGAATTATCAGTAGTAATAATTGAGTATAAGCGAGTGACTTCTCACGTAAGCATCAATAATCAATACCCGTGTGCTACTATGCAACCACGGCGACATCTTGTACTTTTAACAAGGGTGTTTCAACAATTAACGGTAAAACTTCCGCCGTTATTTTCAAAAAGTATTTTTGTCGTTTTCAATCAAACAATAATTCCGTTGTGGGGGTCCACCAATGATTGTCTTGGTTGTCTGATTTAATATTCCCGTTAAAATGAATATTTCCACCAATCGAATATTATATAACAACTCATGCGTATTTTGCAAAATTTGTAAATATTACCCACAACTATAACATTATATCAAATCCACACCATAATATTCAAAAATATATTTCGAGAAAATTTAATCTTTATTCAAAAAGTTGGGGTCTTAAAACCTCTCATTCTTATGAAATTTCATCCTGGAAATTAGGGTGTGTACCTGGTATGTTGAAGAGGTAAGGATATCTTGATTTCATCTCAGATTCTAACTCCCAGGTCATTTCTTCCACATCGTGGTTTCTCCACAAAACTTTGACTTGAGGTATAACCTTGGAGTGTAGAATATGATCCTTTTTATCCAAGATTTTAACAGGTAACTCTTCATACGTTAAATCTTCCTCTATCTCATCTGGTTCTAATTCAATAATGTGGTTTGGGTCTTTCACATATTTATGTAACATAGATATATGAAAAAGCGTTATGAATACGAGAGACATACACGGCAAAAGCGAGTCTATACGCCACAGTTCCTACTCGATCTAGGATTAAAAATGGGCCAATGAATCGAGGTTGAGCTTTCCTCTCTTTCCAAATCTCGTAACTCCCTTCCATGGAGCAACACATAATAACACATGATCTCCAATATCGAATTCCACGTCCTTTCGATGAAGATCAGCATAACTCTTTTGTTGATCTTGTGAGGTTTTTATACGTTGTCGGATCGTTTGAATCTTTTTCGTAGTCATATGTACCAACTCCGGTCCCAACAACGTTTGCTTCACCCACCTCATCCCAGCATACTGGAGAATGACACTTTCTTCCATACAACGCCTCAAATGGAGCCATGCCAATACTTGCTTGATAACTGTTGTTGTAAGAAAACTCCACCAATGGTAGGAACTTATCCCAACTTCCCTTGAAGTCAAGGACACAGAGTCTTAATAGATCTTCAAGAGTTTGAATGGTCCTCTCCAACTGCCCGTCCGTCTGAGGATGATATGCCGAGCTAAATCGTAAATCCGTGCCCATAGCTTTTTGCAAACTAACTCAAAATCTTGAAGTGAATCTTAGGTCTCGATCAGAAACTATGGATACTGGCATACCATGCAGTCTTACAATCTCGTTTATGTACATACGAGCAAGACGTTCAAGTGTATAAGTTTCTCGTATAGGTAAGAAATGAGCAGACTTGGTCAATCTATCAATAATGACCCAAATTGCATCTATGCCTTGAGAAACCTTGGGAAGACCAGTAACAAAATCTATAGTAATGTGTTTCCACTTCCATTCTAGAATTTCAAGTGGTTGCAATGGACCTTTTGGTACTTGATGCTCCGCCTTGACTCGTTGACAAGTTAAACACCTTGAGATAAACTCTGCTATCTCTCTCTTCATATTGCTCCACCAGAATGTATGTCGAAGATCACGATACATTTTGGTACTCCTAGGATGGATTGCAAACGGTGTGTTGTGTGCCTCCATCATGATTTTATACTTTAAATCAGGGTTGTTAGGAACACAAAGTCTGGAGTTGACTCGAAGTATTCCTTCCTCATCGATTCTTGCTTCCGACATAGCACCTTCTTGCACTTTCTTCTTCATACGCATTAGCTCCAGTGTCATGTAGCTTGAGCAAACTTTAACTTTATCGATTAAAGTCGGTTCTACTCGTATGTTTGCCATCATCATGTGGGTCCTCGAGTCTTTATCTCTAACTCCATCCTTTGAAAGTCATACAAAATGGGCCTTTCATACGACAATATTGCACTTTCGTGCAGATATGATCTTCTACTCTAAAGGCCGCTACCACGTTCGCTTTTTTCGAGGATGGTATTGGATGGTATGATCATAATCTTTCAACAGTTCAAGCCAACGTCGTTGTCGCATATTGAGTTCTTTTTTATTGAAGAAATATTTGAGGCTTTTATGACCCGTAAAGATCTCCACTTTCTCTCCATACAAGTAATGCCTCCAAATTTTAAGTGTGAAAACAACAGCTGCCAACTCTAGATCATGAGTAGGATAATTCCTCTCATATTCTTTGAGTTGTCTTGAGGCATAGGCTATGACTTTCCCATGTTGCATGAGAACACATCCTAACCCTTTGCCCAAAGCATCACTGTAGATGACAAATCCCTCCGAACCAGATGGTATTGCCGTAGCAAAATAAACGAGTCTCATTTTGAGTTCTTGAAAACTCTTCTCACATTCCTCGCTCCAACCGAACTTTGTATCTTTTCGAGTCAGCTGAGTTAATGGAGTAGCGATTCAAGAAAATCCTTCCACGAATCTCCGATAATAACCAAACTAAACCGAAAGAAAGCTACGATTGCCGATCATCGATTTGGGTTGCTCCCAGCTTTGAATAGCTTCAATCTTTGCCGGGTCAACGGATATTCCATGACTTGATACTACGTGCCCAAGGAATGCTACTTCCTCAAGCCAGAACTCGTATTTCTTTAACTTGGAATAAAGCTTATATTCACGAAGCTTTTGGAGTATCAGTCTCAAGTGTTGCTCATGATCTTCACGGCTTTTGGAATAAATAAGGATGTCATCAATAAAGACGACCACAAAGTGATCCAAATATTCCTTGAATACTCGGTTCATCATATCCATGAAGGCAACAGGAGCATTAGTCAATCCAAAAGACATGACTAAGAATTCATAATGCCCGTACCGAGTTCTGAAGGCAGTCTTTGGATATCCTCAAATTTAACCTTCAGCTGATGATATCTAGAACGAAGATCGATCTTTGAAAAAATTTGCGCTCCTTGTAACTGATCAAACAGGTCATCAATACGTGGTAATGGGTACCTATTTTTGATGGTGACATGATTCAACTCCCGATAATCAATACAAAGTCGCATACTCCCATCTTTCTTCTTCACGAATAGAACAGGAGCACCCCAAGGAGACGTCTTGGGGACGAATGAAACCAATGTCTAACAATTCCTGCTGATTGGGTCTTTAACTTCGAAGTTCAATAGAGCCATTCGATATGGGGCTTTGAAATGGGTTTTGTACCGGGTTCAAGGTCGATACAAAATTCAACTTCACGCCTGCAGGGTAGGCGGGAAGTTCTTCGTGGAATACGTCTCGAAATTTATTAACAATAGAAATATCCTTCAAATCGGCGTATTTTTGTTTAAATCGTGTGACATGAGCTAAGAAAGCTTGACATCCATTTTTCAATAAACGAATAACTTTGTGGCTTGAGATGACCGTGATTGATTTTAATGGTTTGGTCGCTTGAATTCGCATAATAGGTTTATTAGGAATATGAAAGCTAACAACCTTACGAAAACAATCAATTTTAGCATGATGAGTAGTTAACCAATCAATCCCTAGAATCACGTCAAATGCAAGTATTTTTAAGGAGATAAGATCGACAAGTAACACACGGTTACCGATTTGAATCAAATAAGACTATAAACAGTGGATGTAATGAAGGTTTCTCCTAATGGAGTTTCAACAGATAAGTCAAAGTCTAATTTCTCCGGAGTCAAATTTAAACGTTGAGCGCAAGTAGGAGAAATAAAAGAATGGGTAGAACCGGTATCAAATAAGGTATAGACTTCACTAGAGTTTATGATAAGCTTACCCGTGATGACCTCGTTCGGGTTCCTTGCTTTCTGGGAGGTCACAACAAATGCTCTCCCTTGCACCACCGGCTTTGACTTTTCTGGGATGGCCTTTGGTGCCTCCATCCTAGCTGAACTTGTCTTCGGTGAACGACAAAATCGGGCTAGGTGACCTTCTCTTCCATAATTATAACACACTTTGGATGGCATCGCGCAGTTTGGATTGATATGTCCCTCCCCTCCGCATTTGAATCATATGATAGGTGGTCGTTCTCCTTCCTTAACCACGGTTGCTGGTGCTGACGTCTTTCCATCATTGTTGAATCTCCTTTTCTTGAAATGCCCATTTTTACTATCTTGGCCATGATTACCACCGAAGTGGTTACCATTTCTGGCATGTTGATTCCCTCCTTGTTTGTTGTCACCCCGATGGATCGATACCACCGGTATTTTCATCATCTGCGGTTACTTTTTTCTTGGTTGCGTTGACTGCGTTCTGGCGCTCCAATAATCGAGCCCTATTTACAACATCTGAGTACAAACATAGTTTATGAGAAATAAGATATTGACGTATCTCCGGTTTCAAACCTCTTAAAAACATTCATGTCATTCGCTCCTCATTATCGACCAAATGGGATGCAAACCGGGATAACTCCGCAAATTTAGCCTCGTATTGTGACACGGTCATATTGTTTTGTTCCAACTTGATAAACTCCACCTCCTTCATGTGACGAATACTTTCGGGAAATTACTTGTCGTTGAACAGCTCTTGGAACTTTTCCCAAGACATCTTGAGTGCATCAGGTTGGGTATGTTTTACAGATTCCCACCAGTAATCTGCTTCTTCACGCAACATAAAGGTGGCGAAGGGAACCTTTTCCTCCTCGGAGCATCCCAAGACATCAAATATCTTGGTGATTTACTTTATTCATGCTTCCGCCTTAAGTGGTTTTGGCTCTCCAATAAACTCCGGTGGTCCCAGCTCCTTGAACTGTTTAGCGGTGACCGTCCGAGAGTTTCATGTGTTTACACCTGCATTTTGAACAGGAGCCGCTCTCGCCTGATGTTGCATGAATTGCATGAAGCCTCGGAACATTCCATCGTTCATCATTTGGTTAGTATTGTTGTTTGCATGAGGATTATCGCCTTTCTGATGCACGTTGTCCTGGTTATTGATCTGTGGAGACTCAACGGTCTCCTGTGCTCCATTGATGTTCTCAACATTCTCGGATGCCATTTTCAAACACTGCCACAAAACAAGGGTTAATTGACATGCAACATATTATTACTATACTCTGACCGACCAATCAAATACCAAATAAACTTAGGTAGGTCATACTAGCGAAGGAATTCCCGTTTCTCCCCTCCTAGTTCTAGTCTCACATCTTAGCTAGGGATCATATCCCTAAGCTTTGATACCAACTGTGACGTCCCCAAAATTAGGTATATGTCACCCATCTTGGGTCGCCACTTACATGGTACATAAATTCAAGTACAACTGTCGTGTACAATACGACAAAACATAAACTGTGAGTTTGAATACAAATATTGTCTACTAGGGATTATACAAACTCAAAAGGAATCCTTATTACAATTATTATTACACTATTTCACAGAATAGTGAGGACTACTAATGCTATCATCTGGTCCGTCACTCCGTTGCCCGACTAGTCCCTGCTACGTTCTCATTTCCTGAAGAGAACAATAAAAGTAAAAGGGTGAGCTCAACTAGCCCAGTAGGAAATATTATGACTAAGATAATGCAGAATATATTATAGTTAGCCTTCAACCGTGTTAAACTGATACAATATAACAACCATCAAGTTTAACTGCAGTGGAACAAGCAATCCATTAAAAGAGTCAAGTAGAGAATAAAATCTACTATCTCTTATGATTTAGAAGGTTTTTCATCACTTTTATCGCTGGGACTCAATTTAATAAATAATCCACATCATCGAATCACCCTTGCACTACGGCCAATGATATTCTTTAGTATCACGACCACAATTATCCATGCACTACGGGCCAAGAATATTTGTGTATTCAATAATGGTCATGATCATGCCAACAACTGTCCATCAATGCTCTACCGGCCAATGAGGACTTTTTCCACAGCATTTGTAACATTACGGTCATGATTACACCGAATAATCCCTAGTCATAATCATACCAAGTCCATCTATGCACTATAGGCCACAGATGACTTTCAACAAAATATAAACATGAGGATGATGACAATGATATAAGAATTCAATAAAACGAGTTCAAGAATTAATTTATCCAGGAACTAATAACGTCCAAATTGTCAACACGATACTGCTTTGTAGAGTAAAATTCAAGAATGTTCAGAAGAATATTTCCATGAAAAGATACTGGATGAAGCGCAAATATCAAGGATATTCCACTAATTTCATGGAGTATAGAAGTCAAAACTTTAACCAACTGAGTATAATAAGGAATGGAATAACAAAAGAAATCACCAGCATGCGATAGACCGCACAAGCCAGGTTATTCCAACAGAATAATAAATAACGAAATCAGTCCGACGTAAAACGCACAGACAAGATATTCCAACAAAATAATAAAGACTTTTAATCAGTTAAGGTGTAAAAGCGCATGCATGAGGATATTCCAACGAGAATAATAAAAAGCGGAATCAGTCCGGCGTAGAAATTACATGATATAGCATATTCCAGAATAATAAAAAAGGCGGAATCAGTCCCACAGAAACGCACATACATGATATTCCAACAGAATAATAAAGACGAAATCAGGTTTGGCGTAGAATGCATGAGCATGGATATTCTAATAGAATAATAAAGCGGAATTAGGTCCCGTAGAAAACGCATGTGAGCAGGATATTCCAACAGAATAATAAAGAATGGAACAACAGAAGAATTTCACCAAGTATAGGGTAGCCCGCATATACAGGTTATTCCAACAGAATAATAAAGAATGGAATAATAGAAGTTCTCTTCATGAAGACGAAAGAAAGAAATAATACTCCTTACCTTGGAAAAAAATTGGATACTGGAATAGTGAGGTAGCAGATTTCTCTTCTTCTTTCTCTCTATAATAATCACTCTAAAGCTTTTGTGAATTGGTGAGAAATGAAGGAAGAATGAGCTTCTATTTATAGGAAAATATAGTTTCGATAATTGCACGTTTTGGGGCTCGAAAATTACAATACAATACCTCCAACTTTTCTTTCATTTATAATTTAGTCCTGCAAGTATTATCAATCTTGCACCAACTCCCCTAATAGTAAAAAATGTGAATCCATAGTTCAATCATGTGAATCAATAGTATAATCATGTGAAAAATACGAATTTCAGTATAGTACCTCCATCTATACCTCCATTTTTTATTTAGTCATGCAAGTATTATAAATCTTGCACCAACTCCCCTAATAGTAAATAATGTGATTCAATAGTACACATATGTGAACAAATAGTTATATAAGCATGTGAATTAGTAGCAATTAATTGCTCATTTATCCGATAAATTACCCGATTTATCAATATAACCCCTAGACATCAATTATCATCGAAATAAATGTCGATTTTCACTAACACAAACAATTCCAACATAATGAAACTATTTTTATCAAAAATATAAATTTTGAAATTTCAAAGTTTGACTTTTCCTGAAAAAGTCAACTGTTGACTTTTTGACCAAATAGTGAATCCCAGAAAATTTTGTGTTTATAAACTATTTTTACTAATTTCGTCGTTTCGAACTCAAATATCATGTCCGCGTCTCCAAATTCAACTCCGAACAATATTCATTATTAATATTATAACTCATAATATTTATCAACCAGGTCGTTCCCAGGAAAGAGGGGGCTTTCTAATAAGGATTTCTCCCTATTGGTGCGCAATTAAGTGACCAAACCTCTCCTTGACAGAACTTCTAGACATTGTAAATATTGCAATTTATAATATGAATAACTTTGTCGTCTCAAGTATTGATTTAATAAAAAAAACATTTTATGCAGATGATATTGTGACAATAATTGAATCAATAATATGATAGATATGATACAGCAATTATTGTAGCAATAATTGAGTATAACTGAGTGACTTCTCATGTAAGCATCAATAATCAATACCGTGTGCTACTATACAACCACGCGTATTACTGTACTTTTAACACTGGGTGTTTCAACAGTTAACGGTAAAACTTTCGCCGTTATTTTCATAAAGTATTTTTGTCGTTTTCTCAATCCGACAATAATTCCGTTGTGGGGGTCCACCAATGATTGTACCGTTGTACGAATATTCCCTGTTAAAACGAATATTTTCCGACCAATCGAATATTATATAACAACTTGTGTACATTGCAAAATTTGTAAATATTACCCACAACTATAACATTATATAAAATCCACACCATAATATTCAAAAATATATTTTGAGAAAATTTAATCTTTATTCAAAAAGTTGGGGTCTTACATTGACAATTTGGACGTTATTAGTTCCTGGATAAATTAATTCTTGAACTTGTTTTATTGAATTATTATGTCATTATCATCATCCACATGTTTATATTATGTTGAAAGTCTTATGTGGCCTGTAGTGCATAGATGGACTTGATATGATTATGACCAAGGATTTTTTGGTATAATCATGACCGTAATGTTACAAATAATGTGAAAAAGTCCTCATTGGCCCGTAGTGCATTGATGGACAGTTTTTGGTATGATTATGGCTATGGATTCTCTTCAGCCAATGGTGTAAAGATGAATTGTTTTATGGCATGATCAGGACCGTTGATGAAAACATGATTATCTTTGGCCCGTAGTGCATGAATAATTCGGGGTCGTGATACTAAAGAATATCCTTGGCCTGTAGTGCAGGGATGATTTGATGATGTGGATTATTTATTAAGCTGAGTCTCAGCGATAAAAGTGATGAAAAACCTTTTAAATCGTAGAAGATAGTAGATTTTATTTTCTACTTGACTCTTCTAATGGATTGCTTGTTTCACTGCAGTTAAACTTGATGGTTGTTATATTGTATCAGTTTAACACTGTTGACGGCTAACGATAATTTATTCTGTATTATCTTAGTCATAATATTTCTTACTAGGCTAGTTGAGCTCACCCTTTTTGCTTTCATTGTTCTCTTCAGAAAATGAGAACGTAGCAGGGACTAGTCGGGGAATGGAGTGACGGTCCAGATGATAGCATTAGTAGTCCTCACTATTCTATGAAATAGTGTGATTATAAATGTAATAAGATTGAATTTGAGTGTGGATATTGTCTAGCTGAGAATATTCGTGTTAAAACTCTCAGATTATGTTTTGTCGTATTTTGAGTTTAAATATTGTCTAGATGACAATATTTGTATTAAAACTCACAGCTCATGTTGTATAATTAAGTTTGTATTTGAATTCTGTACCATGTATTTGGCGACTCAAGATGGGCGATGTATACCTATTTTGGGGGCGTCACATCAAGTCTCTAACAGTTTCAGTATGGTACGCTGAGTGGTTTCCCACAAACAACCAACAAACTAGGTTCCGAGTTGCTAGTTCGTATTTACCTTCGCTCTATGAAGGAATCGTTTAGCCCAGATACCATACATTAACTATTAAAGAGTACAATTGTATCATACTTAAATATAACTTTCTATTCTTAACTTTTTTATCATTCTCTTCTTATAGACATTGTCTACTTATTATCACCTTACATCCTTAATATTGGAGTTGGGTAACCCCACATTCATATTCCTTATAACTCTGCGAGATTCTTCGTTGAATCCTCTTACGCATGTTTTAAATCCCTTCTTTATAAATTTCTTAAATTACTTCTTATTGTTCAAACTCTATTTGAGCTTATTCGTTCATTATCTTCACCTCTCTTCTATAAGGTTATAGCCTAAGGTACTCTTAATGTTATCTAATAATATTATTCAAATAATATGAATTATTGCTTCGATAATGAAAAATACTGTGTAATGACAATTATTGAAACAACAACAATATAAAATATCAACGCAAACAATTATTAAATCAATAAAAATCTTTGAGCGGTAATTACTATAACAATTATTGAGTAGTGCCTTCTCACGTAAGAATCAATAATTGGTGCAATACCGTGCTTCTTTTGTTCAACAACGCGTATTAGTGTGTTTTAACCAACGGGTATTCCAAAAGATAATCAGTAATAACTACGCCTAGTTATTTATAAATAACTTATATTTGTCGTTTTCTTCATCCAATCGCTTTCCGATTCACGGGCCCATAAAAAGAGCAAGGCCGTAAGTATGCGAATATTCCCGACGATCATTGAATATTCCACGACCAAACGAATATTCCCTAAGCGATAATGAATATTTTATCACCACTTGCTTATTTAAAATATTTTTAAGCATTTTACCCATAACTAACCACATTAATCAAATCCACCCTTACTATTTCAAAATAATAAATAAAGGAAATTCCTTTTATTTAAAAATTTGAGGTCTTACAAAACAAAATTTCGAGAAATCATTATATATAAAAAAAAATTCTAAGACTTCCATATCAATTATTCTCTCCAATCACTAACACAATATATATTTTATGACGGTTTCATTACATATATACATAATATTATGAAGCCTAATCCCACTACTAAACAAATACTCCACTTAGTTCATATATATATATATATATATATATATATATATATATAATACTGTAAACTTTGGTGGATCTGAAACAAAAGAATTGACATTTTTTTAATCAAAACACATAATCTTTTACAATAATTTAAGTTCTTACCTTTATTAAATGAATCCCTTTCTTCTACAAAGTGTAATTTGATTTCTCCATCCTTTCTTTTACAAAAGTATAATATGATCTCTCCTTTCTTCCTTCGTAGCAGCCCCGTTCCTCTTCTTTTTCTGTTTGTATAATGAAGTAATATTAGGTTTAGCTATTTATTAATTAAGTTGCCCTAATAAACTTCTAATTGGGTTAATTTAATATTAAGGCCCATATTTTAATCACATAATATTATCTATTACTTATTAATATTTATTAGCCCACATATTTTAAATGACTACTTTGACCTAATTAAAAACAAAGTCCAATTAATATGTTTTAAAATTAATTTTTAATATTTTTTTTCGGGATATTACATTACCTCCCCCTTAAAAAGGATTCCGTCCCCGGAATCAATACAATGAACGTACCTAATTATCAAAAAAATGCGGATACTCTGCTCGAAAATTTGAATACAATTGTATAAAATAAAATTAATTAATATTTAATTTTAAAAAATATGGGTTATTACATTTTTCACCACTTAAAATAATTTCGTCCTCGAAATTCAAATAAGCTACAAAAAAAAAAAATTAGTTACGACGTAGCGTCGCCATTTGTGTAACGATCAACACGGATAAGTCTTCGGTCCACGTAATTATCAATGTACTTGTAAAAGATTCGTCAGCTACCGTGTCAAGCCTTGGTAAGGTTCTTCGCGTTGCATCAAATTAGATCACATGATCCACCGTTGGTGCGGGTCGTCGCTAATATCTTTGAGTTTAATTCTTGTAAACGTAATCTTCGAAACATAATTCAAAATCACAAAAAAAATTCTCTTCATCCAAATACGATTCAAATACCCAAAATATTTAAAATTATTTTTAATTCGTAAAACGTTTATATTCCACCCATGACAAAGATCTAACAAATTATTTTTGTTTTATTTTACATAAATTCATACAAAACTCTAAAGACATCAGATAAACAAAACAACTATGCAAATTATATTACCAACTCTCCCCAAGTCCTCAAGAGCTTCAAAATATCTCATCCTCAATTTAAACTATTCATCAAATAATATTACACCAAAGAATATACTGCTAATATCTCTTTATCACCAACTCTCCTAAGTCCTTAAGAGTTTCAAAATATCATAACCTCAAATCAAAATAGTTCTCAAATATTATTACACCAAAAATATACTACTACAAAGATCTCTCCATCACCATACCAAACTCCAAATCATATATCCTACTATCCGAATAAGCAAACTATAGCTTTCAAAATCTCTTAAGATATATTGGATTCATCACTTATTATATATCTAATCATTCAATAAATCAATCATTCTCTTAGTGCAAACCTAAACTCAACAAATTTCAAATTTTCAAAATCTCATCTTACTATCACAAAGAAATTTCATATCAAATAATTTTAATATCTTACTAGAATAGCCGAAAAGTCTAGAATAACCGGAAAGTTGATTTACTCTACAAGATTAATCTTATTACCTCGAACATCTACAACTCCTCAAAATTACAAGAGATCCTATGTATTTAATAGCTTTCACTTTATCATAATATCCCACCGATACACATACCTCAAATTATCCACAAACTTAACAAAATTTAAAGCATAACCCAAATCAAATCAAATTCTAAATTCTAAGATCTCATAATAATTGATACCTGACATAACTCTAACAAATAATTCTTCAATATAAAATATTCGCTGATATAAGTACTCATATCATAAGTGCATCTCATATAAGATCATTTCTTATCTGCGCAAAGTATAGATTTATTCACCTCAATGATTCAATCACAATTATTAACTAATATCATTGCTCCAACGCATAACAATGATAATCTTAACAAATTATCTCACCTTTCTCAAATCAACTATAACTCGAAAAGTGGAGGACATTTCGTCAAAATTAAGACACACCAAACAGATAACAACATCAAATCAAACTCCTACGTCTACCCAGGGATATACCCACAACTCACAGGTCAAACCTAAATAGGTTTTCTACAAGAAAGAACCTAAGCTTTGATACCATCTTTGTAACACCCCCTTCCCGAAAAGGAAAGGGAGGTCACGTGCAAAGCACCACGAACCTCAAATTTAAGTAAACAGAGCACTAATAACTTCAAAATATTAATAATGGTGATCCCTTAATAAAGTACTAAATACAATTCTCCAACTATAGTCAAAATAATCAAACTTAAAATCGAAACAACCTAAATTGTCAAAGGCAACACTCTCATCACACTAATCCTGAATCAGCACTGCAAACCTGCCGGAAGAAAAACACAGCATGAGCCAATTGCCCAATACGGATATAATATACAAAAGATATACAACTGATATACGAAAACAATTGAGACAAAATACTGAACAAAGCCTCAAGTATAAATACTGAAGAAAATATAACTCCAAAGATCTGAATGAAATATATCTAAATCAACAGAATTGATGAGACCAATAGACGAATAAAGAAATAACGAACTGAAGTAACTAACTTAATGAATTGAAGTGAACAGAAACAAACAAAACTAATACAATAAAATATTAGGTTGAAACAAATGGCTGTGGTTATTTCATATCGATTGAGCTCAAAAATATATCTTGCCACACAGGCAAATCAAATGATGCCACACAGGCAACCAAAATAATGCCACACATACAAATCACACATTGGATCGCGAATCCAAATATATGCAAATCGGATAGTGTGTTTGGAACAACATCACTAATCCGCAGAACAGAAAACTAGGGTTAACCCATACGCCTCCCACAACAAAACACCAAATGACGCACTTCCTCCGGAGCCCAAAATCGAGACGCCGTGGGCTAATCACACCACCACGGAAAGTGTCATGTCTCTCGTGCCAAGACGACATGCATGTGGTACCCCCACAGGTGGTTATAGCTCAGGTATACCCTACGATATATTCTAACAAAAATATCATGTCACAACACATGCGACAAAATACCAACAAAAGGGTTCTATATGCACATGTTGAACCAAATCAAATTATAGTCACAAGGTCTCAAAAAGAAGGTAGCAACATGTACCACTCTACAATTATCAAAAATAAATAGTACTAAACATGATAACCTAATTCAAAGAGTACAAATACGAGTCATATATATCAACTCCAAAATGAAACTAATATATTTATTTCACAGGAAACAATTATGTGAAATAATAACGAAATTCAAACAAGCGACAAAACGAACAAATCAAATTTAACAAGAGTATCGCTGAAAGAGTACGGAATCCGTACCTGAATTAAGCAACGTCATACCCAAAATTATAATCCAAATATAACTCGTTAAATTCCTTCCGTCCGAACTAATTAAACAAAATAATAAATAAGTATAATTAGTGAATTATTATTATTATTACCCAAAATATATTCCAAATATAACTTGTTAAATTCTCTCCGTAAAGATCTAATAAAATAATAATAATACAATTATAAGTTACTCAATGATTATAATTTATATTAATATAAAATTAATCTCTCCAATTACAATTTATTATGTAATTACCAAAGATGTTTGACCAAGCTACTTACGATAAAACAAATTTTCGTAAATCATTATATATATAAAAATTCTAAGAATTCCATATCAATTATTCTCTCCAATCACTAAAACAATATATATTTTATGAGCGGTTTCATTACATATATACATAATATTATGAAGCCTAATCCCACTACTAAACAAATACTCCACTTCCATTCATATATATATATATATATATATATATATATATAAATATAATACTGCAAACTTTGGTGGATCTGAAACAAAAGAATTGACGTTTTTTTAATCAAAACACATAATCTTTTACAATTACTTTGAGTTCTTACCTTTGTTAAATGAATCCCTTTCTTCTACAAAGTGTAATTTGATTTCTCCATCCTTTCTTTTACAAAAGTATAATATGATCTCTCCTTTCTTCATTCGTAGCAGACGCGTTCCTCTTCTTTTTCAGTTTATATAATGAAGTAATATTAGGTTTAGCTATTTATTAATTAAGTTGCCCTAATAAACTTCTAATTGGGTTAATTTAATATTAAGGCCCAAATTTTAATCACATAATATTATCTATTACTTATTAATATTTATTAGCCCACATAATTTAAATGACTACTTTGACCTAATTAAAAACAAAGTTCAATTAATATGTTTTAAAATTAATTTTTAATATTTTTTTTTTCGGGATATTACACTTCAACAGTGTTAAACTGATAAAATATAACAAACATCAAGTTTAACTGCAGTGGAACAAACAATCCATTAGAAGAGTCAAGTAGAGAATAAAATCTACTATCTTCTATGATTTAAAAGGTTTTTCATCACTTATTGCTGAGACTCAATTTAATAAATAAACCACACCATCCCTGCACTACGGCCAAGGATATTCATTAGTATCACTACCACAAATTATCCATGCACTACGGGCCAAGAATATTCGTGTATTCATCAATGGTCATGATCATGCCAACAACTGTCCATCAATGCACTACGGGACAATGATGACTTTTACCACATCATTTGTAATATTAGGGTCATGATTATACCGAATAATCCCTGGTCATAATCATACCAAGTCCATCTATGCTCTACAGGCCACAAATGACTTTCAACATAATATAATCATGAGGATGATGACAATGATATAAGAATTCAATAAAACAAGTTCAAGGATAAATTTTTAAAGATTTATAATTTAATTTATCCAAAAATCAATAACGTCCAAATTGTCAACATGATATTGTTTTGTGGAGTAAAATTTAAGAATGCTCAGAAGAATATTTCCATGAAAAGATACTGGATGAAACGCAAATATCCAGGATATTCTACTAATTTTATGGAGTATAGAAGCCAAAACTTTAACCAACTGAGTATAATAGAATATATGAAACTGCAAATGGATTTTTGCCCGCCATGCGGTAATCCATATAGACAGGTTATTCTAACAAAATAATAAAGAATACCAGAAGAATTCACCAGGCGTGCGTAATCCGCATGAGGCGAGTTATTCAATGTAATAATAAAGAATGGAACCAGTCATGCGTAATCCGCATGCATGGGATATTCCAACATAATAATAAAGAATGGAACCAGGTCATACGTAATCCTTGCAGACGGGATATTCCAACAGAATAATAAATAATGGAATAACAACAGAATTCACCAGCATCAATGATAGGCCATGAAAGACAAAGTTATTCAGCGAGAATAATAAAGAATGGAATAATGAGAAGAATTTCACCATATCGCGGTGCAGCATTGCCAAAGTTATTCCAACATAATAAAAAAGAATGGAATAACAACCCATACGAGTATTGAAAGAGAATAACTCTCTTCATGAATAAGAAAGAATAATACCCCTTACCATAGAAGAAAACCGGATACTAGAATAGTGAGGTAGCAAACTTCTCTTCTTCTTTATCTCTATAATAATTGCTCTATAGCTTTAGTGAATTGGTGAGAAATGAAGGAAGAATGAGCTTCTATTTATAAGAAAATATAGTTTCGATAATTACACGTTTTGGGGCTCAAAATATTACAGTATAATACCTTCCTATTTTTCTTCATTTTTAATTTAGTCCTGCAAGTATTATCAAACTTGCACCACCTCCCCTAATTGTAAATAATGTTAATTAATAGTTCATTCATGTGACTTAATAGTATAATCATGTGAAAAAGCTAATTACAGTATAGTACCTTCAACTATACCTCTATTTTTAAATTAGTCATGCAAGTATTATCAATCTTGCACCACCTCCCCTAATAGTACATGAATGTGAATCAATAGTACACACATGTGAACAAATAGTTATAAACATGTGAAATAATAGCAATTAATTGCTCATTTATCTGGTTAATTACCTGATTGGTCAATATAACCTCTAGACATCAATTATTATCGAAATAGATGTCGATTTCTACTAACACTAATAATCCCAACACAGTGGAAATATCAATTTCATCTTTAATCAACACGAACTTATTCATCATTAATATTATAACTCACAATATTTAACAACCAGATCATTCCCAGGAAAGAAGGGGCTTTCTGAAAAGAATTTCTCCTTATTGGCACGCAATTAGGTGACCAAACCTCTCCTTGGTAGAACTTTTTAGACATTGTCAATATTGCAAATAATAATATGAATAACTTTGTCGTCTCAATTATTAATTTAATAATATAAGATATTATGCAGATGATACTGTAATAATAATTGAATCAATAATATGAGAGATATGATGCAAAGAATTCTTGTAGCAATAATTGAGTATACCCGAGTGACTTCTCACGTAAGCATCAATAATCAATCCGAGTGTGCTCTTATGCAACCCGCAGCAGACATCTTGTACTTTTACTACCTAGGGTAGTTTAACAGTTTAACGGTAAAACTTTCGCAGTTATTTTTATAAAAAGATAATTTTGTTATTTTCTAACTACGACAATACTTCCGTTGTGGGGTCCACCAATAATTGTGCCATCGTACGAATATTCCCTATTAAAATGAATATTCCCCGACCAATCGAATATTATATAACCACTTGCTTACTTTGCAAAATTTGTAAATAATACCCACAACTATAACATTATATCAAATCCACACCATAATATTCAAAAATATATTTCGAAAAAAATTAATCTTTATTCATAAAAGTTGGGGTATTACAACCTCCCCTTCTTATGAAATTTCATTCTCAAAATTAGGGTGCGTACCTGGTATGTCGAAGAGGTGAGGATACCTTGATTTCATTTCAGATTCTAAATCCCAGGTCATTTCCTCAATATAGTGGTTTCTTCACAAAACTTTGACTTGAGGTATAACCTTGGAGTGTAGAATATGTTCCTTCTTATCCAAGATTTTAACAGGAACCTCTTCATACGTTAAATCTTCCGCTATTTCGTCATGTTCTAACTAAATAATGTGGTTCGGGTCTTTCACATATTTACGTAACATGTATATGTGAAAAACGTTATGAACACGAGAATACTTGGCGGTAAGGCGAGTCTATAGGCCATAGTTCCTAATCGATCGAGGATTAAAAATGGGCTAATGAATTGATGATTGAGATTTCCTCTCTTTCCAAGTCTCGTAGCATCTTTCAATGGAGCAACACGTAATAACACATGATCTTTAATATCAAATTCTATGTCCTTTCGATGAAGATCAACATAACTCTTTTGTTGATCTTGTGAAGTTTATATACGTTTTCAGATCATTTGAATCTTTTTCATAGTTATACGCACCAACTCCAGTCCCAACAATGTTGCTTCACCCACCTCCTCCCAGCATACTGGAGAACGACACTTTCTCCCATACAACGCCTCAAATGGAGCCATGCCAATACTTGCTTGATAACTGTTGTTATAGGAAAACTCCACCAATGGTAAGAACTTGTCCCAACTTTCTTTGAAGTCAAGGATACAGAGTCTTAATAAATCTTTAAGAGTTTGAATAGTCCTCTCCGACTGCCCGTCCGTTTGAGGATGATATGCCGAACTAAATCGTAAATCCGTGCACATAAGTTTTTGTAAACTAACCCAAAATCTTGAAGTTAATCTTGGGTCTCGATCAGAAACTATGAATACTGGCATACCATGCAATCTCGCAATCTCGTTTATGTACATACTAGAAAGACGTTCAAGTGTATAAGTTTCTCGTATTGGTAAGAAATAAGTTTCTCGTATTCCTTCTTCATTGATTCTTGCTTCTGAAATATCACCTTCTTGGACCTTCTTCCTCATACGCATCAGCTCCAGGTCTGTAGCTTGAGCAACTTTAACTTTATCAATTAAAGTCGGTTCCACTCGTATATTCGCCATCATCACATGGGTCCCTGGAGTCTTTAACTCTATTTTCATCCTTTCCAAGTCATACAAAATGGGCCTTTGCGTTGACAATATTTCACTCATGCCCGCATATGATCTTCTACTCAATGCGTCAGCTACTACGTTCCCTTTTCCAGGATGGTATTGAATGGTATGATCATAATCTTTCAAGAACTCAAGCCATCGTCGTTGCCGCATGTTGAGTTCCTTTTGAGTGAAGAAATATTTGAGGCTTTTATGATCTGTATAGATCTCCACCTTCTCTCCATACAGGTAATGCCTCCAAATCTTAAGTGCAAAAATGACTGCTGCCAACTCTAGATCATGAGTAGGATAATTCCTCTCATATTCTTTGAGTTATCGTGAGGCATAGGCTATGACTTTCCCATGTTGCATGAGAACACATCCTAACCCTTTGCCTGAAGCATCATTGTAGATGACAAATCCCTCCGAGCCAGATGGTATTGTCAGACAGGTGCTGAAATGAGTCTTCTCTTGAGTTCTTGAAAACTCTTCTCACATTCCTTGCTCCAACCGAACTTTATATCTTTTTGAGTTAGCTGAGTTAATGGAGTAGCTATTCGAGAAAATCCTTCCACGAATCTCTGATAATAACCAGCTAAGCCGAGAAAACTACGTACTTCGGTCATTGATAGGTTGCTCCCAGCTTTGAATTGCTTCAATCTTCGTTGGGTCAACAGATATTCCATGATTTGATATCACGTGCCCAAGGAATGCAACTTCCTCAAGCCAGAACTCTCATTTCTTCAACTTGTCATAAAGCTTGTTCTCACGAAGCTTTTGGAGTATTAGCGTCAAGTTTTGCTCATGATCTTCACAGCTTTTGGAGTAAATGAGGATGTCATCAATAAAGACGACCACAAAGTGATACAAATATTCCTTGAATAATCTGTTCATCATATCCATGAAGGCAGCAGGAGCATTAGTCAATCCAAAAGACATGACTAAGAATTCATAATGCCCATACCGAGTTCTGAAGGCAGTCTTTGGAATATCCTCAGTTTTAACCTTCAGCTGATGATATCCAAAACGAAGATCGATATTTGAAAAGAATTGTGCTCCTTGCAATTGGTTAAACAGGTCATCAATGCGAGGTAACGGATACCTATTCTTGATGGTGACATGGTTCAATTTTTGGTAGTCAATACAAAGTTGCATACTCCCATCTTTCTTCTTCACGAATAGAACAGGAGCACCCCAAGGAGACGTACTAGGATGAATGAAACCTATGTCTAACAATTCCTGCAATTGGGTCTTTAACTCTTGAAGTTCAACAGGAGCCATTCGATATGGGGCTTTGGAAATGGGTTTTGTCTAGGGTTCAAGGTCGATACAAAATTCAATTTCACGCCTGGGGTAGGCAAGAAGTTCTTCGGGGAATACGTCAGAAATTTATTAACAATAGAAATATCATTCAAAACTGACGTATTTTTGTTAAATCCGTGACATGAGCTAAGAAAGCTTGACATCCATTTTTCAATAAACGAATAGCTTTATGGCTTGAGATGACCATGATTGATTTTAATGGTTTGGTCACTTGAATTCGCATAATAGGTTGATTAGGAATATGAAAGCTAACAACCTTACGAAAATAATCAATTTTTGCATGATAAGTAGTTAACCAATCAATCCCTAGAATTACGTCAAATGCAAGTATTTTCAATGAAATAAGATCGACAGGTAATGTGAGGGTACCGATTTGAACCAAACAAGACCTATAAACAGTGGATGTAATGAAGGTTTCTCCCAACAGAGTTTCCACAGATAAGTCGAAGTCTAATTTCTCCGGAGTCAAATTTAAACGTTGAGCGCAAGTAGGAGAAATAAAAGAATGGGTAGAACTGGTATCAAATAAGGTATAGACTTCGCTAGAGTTTATGATAAGCTTACTCGTGATAACCTCGTTCGGGTTCCTTGTTTTCTGGGAGGTCACAACAAACGCTCTACCTTGAACTACTAGTTTTGAATTTTCTGGGACGACCTTTGGTGCCTCCATCCCAGATGGACTTGCCTTCCCTGAATGACAAAATCGAGCTAGGTGACCTTCTTTTCCACAATTGTAACACATTTTGGACTGCTGCGCACAGTTTGGACGGATATGTCCCTCCCCTCCGCATTTGAAACATATGATTGGCAGTCGTTCTCCTTCCTTAACAACGGGTGCTGATGCTGGCGTCTTTCCATCATTGTTGAATCTTCTCTTTTTGAAATGTCCATTCTTATTGTCTTGACCATGATTACCACCGAAGTGGTTACCATTTCTGGCATGTTGATTCCCTCCACGTTTGTTGTCACCGCTTTTATGACTGTTACCACTAGTATTTTCATTCTGCCGACTGCTTTCTCTTGGTTGCGTTGACTCGTTATCGCGCTCCAATAACTGAGCCTTATTTACAACATCTGAATAGAAACACAGTTTATGAGAAATAAGATATTGACGTATCTCCGGTTTCAAACCTCTTAGAAACATCCGCGTCATTCTCTCCTCATTATCAACCAAGTGAGACGCAAACCGGGACAACTCGGTAAACTTAGCTTCGTACTACGACACGGTCATATTGTTCTGGTCCAACTTGATGAACTCTACCTCTTTTATGTAACGAATACTTTCGGGAAAGTACTTATCGTTGAATAGTTCTTGGAACTTCTCCCAAGACATCTTCAATGCGGTAAGTTGAGTACGCTTTATCGATTCCCACCAGTAATCTGCCTCTCCTCGCAACATAAAGGTGGCAAAGGAAACCTTTTACTCCTTGGAGGATCCCAAGACATCAAATATCTTGGTGATATTGCATGAATTGCATAAAGCCTCTGAACATTCCATCGTTCATCATTTGGTCAGCGTTGTTGTTTGCATGAGGATTGTCACCTTCCTGATGCACATTATCCTAATTATTGATCTGTGGAGACTCAACGGTCTCTTGTGCTCCATTGCTATTCTCAACATTCTCGGATGTTATTTTCAAATACTGCCACAAAATGAGGGTTAATTGACTTGCAACATATTATTCCTATACTCTGACTGACCAATTAAATACCAAATAAACTTAGGTAGGTCATACTAGCGAAGGAATTCCCCGTCTCTCCCCTCCAAGTTCTAGTCTCACATCTTAGCCAGGGATCATATCCTAAGCTTTGATACTGTTGTGGCGCCCCCAAAATAGGTATACATCACCCATCTTGAGTCACCAAATACATGGTACAAAATTCAAATACAACTTAATTATACAACAGTCGTGTAAAATACGACAAAACATAATCTAAGAGTTTTAATAAGAATATTATCATCTAGACAATATCCACACTCAATGGAGTCCTCATTACATTTATTGTCACGCTATTTAACAGAATAGTGAGGACTACTAATGCTATCATCTGGACCGTCACTCCGTTCCCCGACTAGTCTCGGCTACGTTCTCATTTCCTGAAGAGAACAGTGAAAGAAATGGTGAGCTCAACTAGCCCAGTAAGAAATATTATGACTAAGATAATGCAGAATAATTTATCATTAGCCTTCAACAATGTTAAACTGATAAAATATATCAAACATCAAGTTTAACTGCAGCGGAACAAGCACTCCATTAGAAGAGCCAAGTAGAGAATAAAATCTACTATCTTCTATGATTTAAAAGGTTTTTCATCACTTTTATCGTTGAGACTCAGCTTAATAAATAAACCACATCATCCCTGCACTACGGCTAAGGATATTCATTAGTATCACTACCATAAATTATCCATGCACTATGGGCCAAGGATATTCGTGTATTCATCAACGGTCATGATCATTCCAACAACTGTCCATCAATGCACTACGGGCCAATGAGGACTTTTACCACATAATTTGTAATATTACGGTCATGATTATACCGAATAATCTCTGGTCATAATCATACCAAGTCCATCTATGCTCTACAGGCCACAGATGACTTTCAACATAATATAATCATGAGGATGATGACAATGATATAAGAATTCAATAAAAACAAGTTCAAGGATAAATTTTTTAAAGATTTATAATTTAATTTATCCAAAAATCAATAACGTCCAAATTGTCAACATGATACTATTTTGTGGAGTAAAATTTAAGAACGCTCAGAAGAATATTTGCATGAAAAGATACTGGATGAAACTTTAACCAGGATATTCTACTAATTTTATGGAGTATAGAAGCCAAAACTTTAACCAACTGAGTATAATAGAATATATGAAACTACAAATGGATTTTTTGCTCATTATGCAGTAATCCACATAGATAAAAGTTATTCCAATGAATAATAAAGAATGGAATAATGTAAGAATTCACTGTGCACGCGTAATCCGCATGCATGATTATTCCAACAAAATAATAAAGAATGGAACCAGGTCATGCGTAATCCGTACAGACAGGATATTCCAACATAATAATAAAAAATGGAACTAGGTCATACGTAATCCGCACAGACAGTATATTCCAACAGAATAATAAAGAATGGAATAACAACATAATTCACTAGGCATGCGATAGACCGCACAGACAGGTTATTCCAACAGAATAATAAAGAATGGAATAACGGAAGAATTTCACCATGTACGCTATACTTCGCATAGCCATGTTATTCCAACATAATAATAAAGAATGGAATAACAACCCTTACGAGTATTGAAAGAGAATAACTCTCTTCATGAATACGAAAGAATAATACCCTTTACCATAGAAGAAGACTGGATACTGGAATAGTGAGGTAGCAGACTTCTCTTCTTCTTTCTCTCTATAATAATTGCTCTATAGCTTTAGTGAATTGGTGAGAAATGAAGGAAGAATGAGCTTCTATTTATAGGAAAATATAATTTCGATAATTGCACATTTTGGGGCTCAAAAAATTACAGTATAATACCTTCCTCTTTTTCTTCATTTTTAATTTAGTCCTGCAAGTATTATCAAACTTGCACCACCTCCCATAATAGTAAATAATGTGAATTAATAGTTCATTCATGTGACTTAATAGTATGTGAAAAAACTAATTACAGTATAGTACCTTCAACTATACCTCCATTTTTAACTTAGTAATGCAAGTATTATCAATCTTGCACCACCTTCCCTAATAGTACATGAATGTGAATCAATAGTACACACATGTGAACAAATAGTTATAAGCATGTAAAATAATAGCAATTAATTAGCCGTTTATCCGGTTAATTACCCGATTGGTCAATATAACCTCCAGACATCAATTATTATCGAAATAGATGTCGATTTCTACTAACACTAATAATCCCAACACAGTGGAAATATCAATTTCATCTTTAATCAACACAAACTTATTCATTATTAATATTATAACTCACAATATTTAACAACCAGATCATTCCCAGGAAAGAGGGGGCTTTCTGAAAAGGATTTCTCCTTATTGGCGCGCAATTAGGTGACCAAACCTTTCATTGACATAACTTTCTAGACATTGTCAATATTGCAAATAATAATATGAATAACTTTGTGGTCTCAATTATTGATTTAATAATATAAGATATTATCACGGATGATCTTTGAATAATAATTGAATCAATAATATGAGAGATATGATGCAATAATTATCAGTAGTAATAATTGAGTGTAATCGAGTGACTTCTCACGTAAGCATCAATAATCAATACCGTGTGTTACTACTATGAAACCATGCCAGACATCGTACTTTTACTACCGGGTAGTTCAACGGTTTAACGGTAAAACTTTCGCCGTTATTTTTATAAAAGATAATTTTGTCGATTTTTCTAACTACGACAATACTTCCGTTGTAGGGTCCAATTAATGATTGTCTTTGTCGCATTTAATATTCCCCGTTAAAATGAATATTCCCCACCAATCGAATATTATATAACCACTTGCTTACTTTGCAAAATTCGTAAATAATACCCACAACTATAACATTATATCAAATCCACACCATAATATTCAAAAATATATTTCGAGAAAAAATTAATCTTTATTCATAAAAGTTGAGGTCTTATAACCTGCTATTGGAAAGACCGTGGATTCATATGGTGGGGACCGTCCCCTCCACTCTTCATCAGCAACTTAAATACATCATTAATGGCAGCCTAGTCACGGTTAACACTGAGCTGGAATGTCGTAAAAAAAGTGACATAACACACATCAGCTTCAATTCGGAAGTTGAGCTGGTCAGTTTTTATGCCCTGGAGGTGAGCAACACTCACTACCACCCTATTGGGGTGCCACCTCTCACACCCAAGATTTCTGCCGAAGTAATGTCGGCTACTCAAGAAATGATGTCATTGGGTCATCAGCCGGGATAAGGGATGTGTAAAGATCATCAGGGCATTAATCGCCCAATTCATGTGTCCAATCAAATCGGGACAGTCAGACTAGGCTATTCTGCCAGTTTCAATCACAGGAATCTTCATAAGCATCATCAGATTCCTTCATGTTCAGCCGCACGACGATTATCTCCACCTATAAATCCTGAGCCTGCACAATCTCCGATAAAGGTACCAGCCAACGTAATGGCTATTTTATTTCCTAAGCCTATACCGGTCTAGGGAAAAGAGGTCCTAGTTCCTGATCCCAAAGTGGAAGAAGAGGTCTAGGGAAAAGACGTAAGCAAGACATCACCAGGATGATGTCCAACATCCGCATCATTGTCTATGATGAACATACAAACAAATACACCCCAGACGATGATTGCCCAGATATAATGGTCATCATTCGGGAAAAGAAGGATGATGACAACCCCTCCATCACTGCAGTCCACCAGGACTTTTCCCACGACAATTGGAGCAACACTCCTCTCATTGGTTGACAAGGGTAAAACGGGCATAAACTCTTTCTGCTCTGTAGATAGCATTAACTACTTACTTTTTTGTACATTATTAGCAGTTATTTTGTCAGTACATGCTAACACTTTGTATGATTAAACGATTTCATATATTGAGTGAAAGCATATTTTGTTTCAGGACTCTGAATTTAGATGTGCATGTACTTGCTGATAAGGTGTCTCTTCTCCACAGGGATTGTAACTTTGATGAAAAGTTGGACTCATCCTTAATGGAAATACAAGATGACATTGAGGTGCCTCAAGAGATCAAAGAATGGGTCGAAGACAAACCTAAACCCAACCTTGATCAAACCACTTCTTTTAATCTCAGAACCTTAGAAAGCCCTAAGTTAATCCAGATTGGTTCAGGCTTTACTCCAAACTAGAGGAATGACATGGTTACACTACTAACCCAATTCCAGGATGTGTTTGGATGGTCTTATGAAGACATGGTGGGTTTATCCACTGACATTGTCCTTTATTGCCTTCCTATTAAAGATGGATTCAAGCCAGTCAAGCAAAAGCTCAGGCGATTGAAACCTGAGTGGAGTTTAAAGGTTAAAGAAGAAATTGTGAAAAAATTTCAAGCTGACATTATCATGGTGTCCACATATCCTGAGTGGATATCCAACATAGTTCCCGAACCTAAACCTAGAGGAAAGGTGCGAGTTTGTGTGGATTACTGAGATCTGAATAAAGCTTGCCTTAAAGATAGCTTTCCCGTGCCATTTATCCACATTCTCATTGACAATATTGCTCAATACGACATATACTCCTTTGCGGATTGCTTCTCAAGATACCACTAGATTATGGTTGCTGAGGAGGATCGTGAGAAAACTGCTTTCATCATGCCTTGGGGAACCTTTTGCTATAAATGGTTGTCTTTCGGCCTCATCAATGCCGGAGCCACCTATCAACGAGCTATGATGGCTCTTTTTCATGATTTAATGCATAAAGAGATAGAGATCTACGTGGATGACATCATTGTCAAGTCCCGATGGGAAGAAGACCACTTAGACCATCTCAAAAAGCTCTTCAAAAGGTTGTGTAAGTACAACTTAAAGTTAAATCCAGCCAAGTGTGCCTTTGGCGTTAAATCAGGCAAGTTGCTAGGATTCCTAGTCAGCCACAAGGGGATTGAGCTGAATCCCACCAAAATCCAGGCCATCATTGAATTGCCCATTCCTCAGATAGAGAAGGAAATACGGGGATTTTTGGGAAGAATCAACTTCATTAGCAAGTTTATTTCTCAACTCATAGTAACTTGTGAGCCCATCTTCAAGCTGTTAAGGAAGAACTCCTCCATGAAATGGAATGATGAGTGCTAGAAGGCCTTCCTTACAATCAAAGAACAGCTAGTCAAAGCTCCCATTTTGGTACCTCCCAGGGATGATGTTCCCCTGTTCATGTACCTGTCCATAAGTGACAATGCCATGGGCTGCTTGTTGGGACAGAAACATGATAGAGGCTGAGAACGAGCTATCTACTATCTCCGCAAAAGATTTAGCAGCAGTGAACACAAGTACACTCTGATTGAGAAGACTTTTTGTGCTTTAGCGTGGGCTTCCATGAGGTTACAGCATTACCTCCGTGGTCACACAACCCATCTCATATCTCGAGTGGATCCTCTCAAATATGTGTTCAGTAAACCCATGTTAAATAGTCAGTTGTCCAGATGGCAGTTGATCCTACAACAATTTGACATCGTCTACGTAATGCAAAAATCCATTACTTCCCCGATGAAGGGGTAATGGAAGTACAACAACACCATCAGTACGATACATGTCGTACATGGAAAATATATTTCGATGGAGCTGTTAATATGGAAGGCTCTGGAGCTGGAGCAGTTCTAGTATCCGGTACTAGGGAGCAGTATCCCGTCACCGTTAAATTACAGTTTGTCAGCACCAACAACACATCTGAGTATGAAGGCTGTCTCATGGGGCTAAAACTTGCCCGTTCAATGGGCATCAGGCGGTTAACTGTGAGACCCCAGATTTTACGAATAAAGATTTAATTTTCTCGAAATATATTTTTTTTAATATTATGGTATGGATTTGAGATAATGTTATAGTTGTGGGTAGTATTTATAAATTTTGAAAAGAATGCAAGTTGTTGTATAATATTCGATTGGTCGGAAAATATTCTTTTTGTCGGGGAATATCCGTATGACGGTACAATCATTGATGGACTCCACAACGGAATTATTATCGGATGGAGAAAATGACAAAAATATTTTTATGAGAATAACGACGGAAGTTTTACCGTTAATACTGTTGATGTGACACCCCCAAATTCGGGCACCTCAATCCCACAGATTTGGTGTTCACTGTCCAATTAAATCATAACTAACTACTCATAAACAAAGGATATAATTAAACTCAAAAGCTTAAACAATAAATCTCCCACCAAAGGGTTACATAATCTCAAATAAATCCAGGTCATCTAACCTTTATTACAATCATCAGCGGAAAACTGAAATAGAATCATAATTAAATCTATTACATAAGCTTCATAAATAAAATATAAATTAAACGTTGTTGTCTAATCAAGCACTTTGTCCTTGCCCTTGCTTGTAGAAAGTGTTTCAAACTTCGTAACTTCATCTGCATTGTTTTGTGCAAGAGTGAGCAAACAATTTCCCACAAGAAGGATAATATACAATAACATTTTATGAATGACAATTAACCGAGCTTTCAATGGTAAAGTATTCTTACCGGAACAATAAACTTTAATTCAATAGCTATAAGTTCAAAGGAATAATGAACGTTTAAGTTAACAATAGATATCAACATCAAAGAATATACTGAGGGTCACAAGACCACGAACTCTATTCTAGGTTTTCAATTATTTATACTTTAACCTTTAACTGTCTAAAAGACTATAATAATCATCTATGTCCTAGGTTCACGTGTGTTTCATCAGAACCTTTAATGGCCTAAACGACTATATGGACCATCATTCTGTACTCGGTGATCGTACCTTTTTGTACTATATATCACATGAAACATTTTAACGCTATTGCGTAGCTCTAAAATAATCCCCTTATATAGGGTTGTTCATCTCAGCTTAGATTATCAGGTTCCGAACCAAAGGAAGTTTGGTTGGGAATTAACGTCAAAGGAAGTCTAGATTTTTAGAATGCTCATCAACTAAGTATTGGTTGAATCAGATAAGAACCAATAACTATTCAAGGGTTTGATTATAATATCTGTGACGCCCCCAAAATAGGTCCATTCCATCCAACCCATTCTGAGTCGCCAAATACATGGTACAGAAAACAACTACAACTTTATTACAACAATTGTCGTGAAAAATACAACAACACATATGCTGTGAGTTTGGATACAAATATATACCAACTGTAACTCTGGACACCAACTTTGGATAGCACGTCACAATGACACCTTACATAAAGGTATAGTAAAAAACTGTTTTACAAATTAGAATCTTTGGGAAGTGCTCAAAGAAACCTTCGTACATGGGAGGCCATGCTTCTAGGTTATGATAGATATCATATGACCACAGAATTATCCTTGGTTGACCCAATAGATCCCAAAGAAAAATGAGAAGATTACTATCATATTCTTCCCAATGGTGAGTCTTCTCTTGACATATAATTATCTCCACTGTCTCTAATTGGGTATTATACTTCAAACAAACACCAAGATTATATAGGTAGTGCTTGTAAATATACTCAGCAAGTGGATGAGCACAACCCTGTCTTATGATGACACGAGGTTGTATGTCATTAGACATCTTATATGATAGTGGCAAAACACCTTTCCAACGTTGGGTTCGCTTCACCCTATTTGATTCAACAAATATAACTACTAAATGATGACCATCGTTCTATTCCTCATACCCCGCCTTTCGACCCGACTACACTCAGTAGACACGAAAGGAATTGTGAAGCAAAAAAGGGTGAGCACAACTAGCTTCGATAAAGAATATTATGACTAAAGATAAATAAATTATCAATAGTCTTCATCGATGAATAAATCGTAGATTTAGAACATATGGTAGATGATAAAACTTTTCAACCATAGTTGCAGCGGAACGAGCAATCCATTAGAAGAGTCAAATAGACCATAAAGTCTATTATCTTCTCAATGTTAAAAGTCCACCAACAATGTTTTAACCCTGTAACATCAATCAACAGTTCATGTCCACAATCATGTGAATAACTCATAATCATAATTGTAGTTCTAAATTCCTTTTTGCATTCAGGACGAAGATAATTTTCATCACCTGTCTTTACCTGAAACATCAAAGTTCATGGTTATACCAAATCACAGTTCCTCTTCATAATCATACTAATAAATTCATCTTTGCACTACGGGCCAAAGATATTCATCAACAGTTCATCTTTGCACTACAGGCCAAAGATATTCAACAATAGGTCATCTTTGCACTACAGGCCAAAGATATTAAACAATAGGTCATCTTTGAACTATGGGCCAAAGATATTCATCAACAATTAATCTTTGCACTACAGGCCAAAGATATTCCTCAACCGTTCATATTTGCACTACAGGCCAAATATATTAATATCTCAAAGAAATATATAATCATTTCAAAATTTATATAAACAATAATTATAACCATGTTGATCAATTCACCTTTGCACTTAAGCTAAAGATATTCAATTATAAATTCAATGGTCATGATTATACCAGTCATAATTCAACTTTTCACTACTGGCCAAAGAGAACCCTAGTCATGATCATACCAATAATCTACCCATCTTTACACTCCAATGAAAGAGAATTTCAACATCAGGGTTATAAAAATGTTATATATGATAATAAAATCAATATAATCAATACATAGTTTTAATCTCCAGAGTAATATTCATAAATCAACTATAATTTGGTTAGAAAAAGAAACCAATTTTGTAGTGAATAGTTCCCGTGAATAGTAACTCATGAATAGTAACTCGTGAATAGTAACTCATGAATAGTAACCCGTCGTGAATAGTAACCCGTCATGAATAGTAAATCGTGAATAGTAACTCATGAATATTAACTCATAAATAGTAAATCGTGAATAGTAACTCGTGAATAGTAACTCACGAATAGTAACTCATGAATAGTAACCCCGACATGAAAAAGTTCCAAGTTTGATAAAAAGTTCAAACCAATATTTCGGCATAATGATATTGAAGAAATAATATCATTTATGAAGAAATTAATCTCCCTTACTATCCCTTACCTTAAAAGAGCAGTATTTCTGACTGTAATAATGCTGAACGAACTTGAACCGTATAGCAACACTCAAGATATCAAAATACTCACAAGAATACACTCGATAATATAGAGAGAGAAATAGAGAGAAAACTATAGTTTCTGGTGTGATTTTCAATTCTAACATAAGCACCCTATTTATAAGAAAATGCTTAGAACACCAAAGCAAAAAATTTAATAAAATATTATAATATTTACAAAATTTTCACGCCCATCTTTGAAATCTGATTTCAGCCCATTTGTTACACATGTGAGACCCACTTAACTTGTAAAAAATGTTTTCTTTGAAACAAATAATCAAAACTTTCAAAAATCAATTATTTCGGAACTTCAGAACTTCAATAATTCATAATAAATAGTCCTTTTGTCAGAAAATTCAAATCTCGCGGCTTTTATAGGAAATTAAATTCTCTACAACTTTGTAGAAGAAAGTTTTTCCAAATTCCAAACAGAAATTGACCAAAATCCACATACGGACGATTTTACATGCTATAATCAAATTTCAGTCAAGAAATGGGGTCCACCGACACACAAAACATGTGTTAATCATTTAATGCAACAAAAATACTCTTCCTCCTCATATACTCGTATATCACACATTCATTATAAAAATATCATAATTATTATATTATAATAATATAATAAAATATTATTTTATCAGAAAAGATAAAATATCAATTTTCAACAATTATCACTTTAAAAATTTTCTCCATCTATATCCACGTAAAATCAATATTTTTCTCATCATATAAATCAATAATTAATTATTCACAAATAATATTACAGAATCACAAGATCTTTGGAAACCAGTAGTTTCAGGAAAGGGGGGCTTTCAATAAGAATTTTCCTTCTTGGGCGCCGCAATTAGGTGATCAAACCTCTCCTTAGATGTAACTTTCTAGACATTGCCAATAATGTTATCTAATAATATTATTCAGATAATATGAATTATTAGCTTCGATAATGGAAAATATTGTGTAGTGACAATTATTAAAACAACAATAATATAAAATATCAACGCAAAGAATTATTGAATCAATAAAATATTGAGCAAGTAATTCTTGTAACAATTATTGAGTAGTGTCTTCTTACGTAAGAATCAATAATTGGTGCAATACTGGTGCTATTGTGCAACAATAGCAGACATCGTGTTTTAACCACCAAGGTATTCCAATAGTGTTAATTGGTAACAACTACGTTGTTATTTATAAAACTCCCTTTGTCGTTTTCTTCATCCGATAGTTATTCTACGTTATGGGGCCCATTAATGATCGCTACTGCGTCGCATTTAATATTCCCCACAAAAAGAATATTCCACGACCAAACGAATATTCCCCAACAACAATGAATATTTTATAACCACTTGCATATTTTGAATTTTTTTTCCATATATCACCTTTAACTTTAACTTTTATCAATTTAACCATTTACTGAATAGTAATTATAAGAAAAATTGAATACTTTTATTTCATAAAATTTGGGGTCTTACAATATCTTCATGAACAAGGTATATCGATGAATCAATAAGGCTAGAGTATTAACAATTTCTAAGTTGAACAAATGTTATCATTGACAACATGCTTTCAAAGTTGTGTGAGTACATAAACAAACCAAATGAAGTTTGGTTTGGATAGACTTCAAGGGTAATTTAGAGTTTGGAACATTCATCAACTAAGGATTAGTTGAATTGGTAAAGAATTGCTAAGCAACTTAGAGTTCAATACAATAATGTAAGATAATACAATGATATTGAAGAACGAAGATCAAACAACAGTTATTAATAGCTGAATAAACACACTTCTTACAATAAAATTACAGACTTTGAATAACCGAGGAAATCTCGATTGGAATAAAGAAACAAAGATTAACCAACTTGCTCAATAATAAATGAGGGTTAAAGAACTTGCATGACAATAAATCATTAAACAAGAGATTAGAAATAGAGAATTTGCATAAGTATAACATAATAGTGAAAAGTAACCTTGCTGAATAATAAAGTAGCAAAGGTTAGGGAACTTGCCTCGTGCGTAAGTTAAACAATCACTACTCACGTTCACCCCAAGTCCTACACATATCATATGTATTGACAATACACATTAGTTACACTAACATTACCTTCATGAGATGCTTTCTTAGTTTTAGTAAAGCCACTAACTAAGTTTAAGTTTAAACAACATCGCATATTTTCATTACTTTTTAGCTTTATTACAACTACTTAAGTGATCATGTAATTGCACCACATACATATTAATAACTTGATACAACATCCTATTACATGTCTAACATGTTATCATTAAGTTATACTAATACACAAAGGGTTGCACTTGCATTCGCGCATCCCGACGCCCTCCGATTGGCTCCAAATACACAACAGTCCTAAAGATGACCATTTTCACCCTTCATATCGATTTCAAATTGAAAACCTTAAAGAATAAGAGTTATAGACCTATTCGTCCTCTTTCCGAATCATCTTGAATATCCTCAATCGGAGTTCGTATGCAACAGTTATTGCCATTTTACTACAGGAGGTCAAAACTGCCCAACTCAGACAACTTTTCCGGCGCCGGGGCGCGGATTAGTGGCGCCGGGGTGCGAGTTCCAGCACTTGGGCGTGAGCTACTGGCCCATTTTTGGCGCTGGGGCGCGAACTTTGACGCCGGGGCGTGAAATTTGGCGCTAGGGCGCGAAATTTGGCGTTGGGGCGCCGAATTACAGAACACCCATAACCAGAAACAAAACCAAGCTACTATTCTTAATTTCTAACACCAATTAACATATATAACTTATGAAAATTACACATAAACTTCACCAAGCATACAAATACTAACATAACACAACTTAAACCATAATTCTAGAAAAGTTAAATACTAGAATAGCATATTTTAAAACCAAAAACTCCATTTTTGATATTCATTCTAGAAATCAACACTGTTAATGCATTACTTGATCAAATCATCTCATTCGAACTACGTTATGCTCATATCTCAATGAAATACCAAATACAAGTTTTAATTTACAGTTTTTCATAAGAATTGATCATCCAAATTGGTACTTATCTGTGCCATACAAAGAATGCATATCTTGACATTACTTTCCTCCCCTTTGTCACAAACGCAATTAGCATACTATTCTGGTTTAAACATAAATTCTAATCATCATAAACACATACAACTACAAGTACTCAATTGTATAATCGTAAACTTAGAATTTTGAATTCACAGAACATGTAAATTATGTCGAACTCATACATATACATATATTATATCAAAGTTATAGAACATACATTCAACTGCTAAAATAATTCTTGCTAAAAATCACTAGTATTGGCTTTGAAATCCTCAAGCTTCTTCTTAATCTCTCTCAATTCTCAAACTCTCTTCTCTTCTCTTTTTCCTTCTCAATTGACTATCTTTAATTTAAGCGTAAATAATAAACTGATATAGCCATAATACATATACTAAATATATCAGTTACCAACTAATAAACGTATCTATTATAATTATATTATTTAATTTATATTATTTATTTTATTTGATTTTCAAAAACTAGAAATCCCAAAAGCCTAAGGCTTGTTTGGCAACCATTTAAATTTTAAAGAATTAATCATATAGAGCCTTGTTTGACAAAACTAATTTAAATCCTTTTAATTTATTTTAATAAACACTTTAGTTTAAAATTATAGTCACATACTATATTTTAATTAAATATAGCATTTTAGCAAATATCACCAAATTATAATTTTCATTATAACTTTATTTAATAATTTAACATACCATCTAAATTATTAAATTAACACAACAACATAACACCTCATGTAATAGTACAAACCTCTAAATTATAAATAAATTTAATTTAGAAAATTCTCCAATCATTTATATTCATCAACCATCACATCAACAAATATTTATTTAATAATAAACACCTCAAATAATATTTATATAACTCAATAAATATTTAAATTACAATTTGAAATTTCGGATCGTTACATCCTTCCCTCCTTACAAGGATTCTGTCCCCAGAATCACAATTTAAACATTCAAATCGTCACATTCTCCCCTACTTACAAAGATTCTGTCCCCAGAATCGAAGACACAGACTAAACAAATAACTAAGGATAATTCTTCATCATATCAGATTCGAGTTCCCACGTAGCCTCTTCGACATTGTGGTTCCTCCATATCACCTTCACAGAAGGTATAACTTTATTCCTGAGCACTTGTTCTTTCTTGTTAACTTATCTAAATAGAAATTTCCTCGTAGAACAACCATAGCAGTTCGCATTTGATCATCACACGATTCTGATCGAGCTTGTTCGACCATATTACTGAAACATGAAAAACATTACGAATACACTCTAACTGTAGAGGTAAGGCTACCTCAAAACCATCTTTTCACCTCTTTCACGCTTCCTATACTATAACCGATTTATACCCACTATAGTTCATCAAACTTACCACACTTTGGAAATTTAGAAACTTGCCACAATCATATGAGTTTAGGAACTTATCCTAGTCAGACCATAGGCGTCCATTCGCTGAGGGGTTCAAAACATACCATATGATTATGAGTCATGAACTTACCATATGCTTTAGTTTTAAGAACCGAACCTAATTCTAATATCATCTAACTATCAAATATATACATGAGAAAAGAATCACCTTTCCACCACATATACATGGATAGCGCGATACCGACATTCCAATGATTATCAATGAGATAAACCAAGTATATGCACAAAACCTTTGCCCATACAAAAGTTTGTACGACTTAGTCACCATATGAGTCTTCAGTTGAAATCCCACCGAACATTACCTTACTCTTCAATTATTTTTAACTTGCCCATAACTTGCTCAATGCGGATTCCTCGTATGACGATATCAAAAACTTCTCGTTCGCTTAGCACGCCTTCCGATGTCTAGATTTCCTTTTAGTTTGGCAATCGATTTGCAAACGATATGACATACCTATTTCTAATTGCGTTCCTCACATTCTTGCAAACCCTTTTGAAAATTCGATGTAAATCGTGAATCTCGATTCGACGCAATTGACACATAAACATTGTGTCTTGAAACGATTTTATAACACACACTGCTCGATATGTAATACGATAACTTTGACAGACCAAAAATATACCGCTATGTCTTGCCACCAATAGTAATATCGAAGGCAATATATAATTTCATACTTCCTAGTTGATTCAATATATAAATTTTATGCAAAACTTCATTTTCAATTCCTGGTATTAGCGAAACCTAGTTTCTTCCTTCTAACTTCAACTATCCTTCAGTATCGATTTTTGAATTGACACTACCTTTATCTGAATAGTCTTCCTTAACTCTATCCAACAAAGTTGTACTATTTTTCATATGAAAAGCTTCTCCTCTGCCTTTTCATATATCTTACCTCCTACCACCACTTAGTCATTTCTATTATGAACCCATTTTGCACAGTTAACAAAAATAACTACTACCTTTTTTTTTCTATATCTCACCCTACTACTCAAAAATAACATCGTTAAATCCTCAGGGCAATCAGTAATACCTCTACTCTGAATCATGAGTCAAATACCTTTTCACATAAAAAAAATTTAAATGACGCGATACATAAGAAATGACCCTGTCGCTCCGCCTAAACACACAGCCTAGTATATTATAGGATGCGTCGCTATACAACACAACATTCCTGTATTATCTGGTAGAGACATCATAGGTGTCATATTAATTCCAATACAGAAATTCTACACATTAACTTAAAAGAATCAATATTCACACTTTCCATATTTAGGGAATAGTCTAACTTTTCTTGAAGCGAATCTAGTTTCTAAACGAATTCATCAGGCATAAATTAACAAGTGGCACATGAATTAATTAACTCGCAGCCGTATAGATAACTGATCGGAGCCTTACCTTGCATTGCATTCTGGATCTTCATGTTGGATGATTGTTCAGTTGGTCAACATGGCGGAGTTGACTCTACAATAACCAGTTTGCCACTGCCCCCTTTGCTTCAACTTTCTTTTTCTATCGCTTTCTTTGGACAACCTCGAGCCAAGTGCTCATTCGATCCACACGTGAAGCAGGCTTCCTTCCTCGGTCTTGAACACTTTGGTGCAATGTGGCCCTTCAAACAACAATTATAGCACACCCTTTTTCCCTTCAAACAAACACCTACATGTTTCTTTCCGCAGTTGCTACACGCCTCCACCTTCTTCATTTCCTTCCCTTGTTGATTTTCAGCGTTAATATTATTGTCCCACTTTCTTTTCCAGGCGTTACCGGTATAACTATCATCCACCTTATCATCTGCACTCTTCCTTCCCCTCTGCTATTGATTGTATGCCAGTGTATTACCTTCCCCATCTACATCAATCGTTCTTTCTAGCTCTGTTGTAAACGAATTTGGTTGGAACATCGAGATTTGATTGTATAGCCAGAAATTCAGTTGATTTGCCAGTGTTCCCACCAGAAAATTCACCAATTGTGGCACTGGATTTGCGTTAGCTTCCCTATTGTATGCATATTCCTTGGGTCTCTACTGACGTTGTTATCTTCTTCTAGGCGGCATCTTACTGTTTAAAACTTATACCATTAGATCATTGTCCACACACGCATTAAAATTTTCAAACTTATCTTAACCACTTATAGATAATAAATAACGATGTATTTATTCGTTTATTACATCCCCACATCACAAAATAACCTCACTGCTATTTATACTTGTAATAATAAAATTTTAGGATTACTTCATCATATCCCACTATTTATTTCAAAAGTCAGGATTTACATTTTATTAATTTTCATTGTGATTTATAAATAATCTTAATGTTTTTCTTGCAATCTACAAGAATATTCCATATTGCATAATCTTCATTGCGCTCTTACTCCATGATACGAATCATTGACGATGCACCACATACAAAAAAATAAATATCAACCTACACAGAAAGTAGAATACTAAATTCTAAGTTTCATCATTCGCTTGGCCGTCTTCAACTTGTCTTCAACATGATTTATGCGTTTAGAAGCCTTCACCCATGCATCTTCAGCTCTCGCACACTTCGCTGACTTCTTTCCCCAGTCATTCCTGCACAATCTCTTTCTCAGCTAATAACTATCCTCTTTAATATTCTAACTAAGCTAGTATACGCTCTACATCTGCAAGTTTTACAGTAAGGTCTTGAGTCGCGACATCTTCTTGCGCTAACGTGGCTTAGTGCTTTACGGCTTGACCTTCTAATTTCTTGACCTTGTTTTATAACTCAATGTTATGACTATACACTTCATTTGAGAAGTCCCCGTCCTCGTACTCATCTTTCACCTTGATCACCTCAAATTTATCCTCGCATTCAAACTCAAGATCATACCCAAGTGCTACCAAAGAAAACAACAGGTACGACTTTCCAAATACAAACCATACTCAGACTGTATGAACTTCTCAGGTATCCTAATCCCTATCTTCCTTCATCAGCCATTCCGAAAATAAAGTTTTAACAACTCCACAACTTAATGTGTATAATACTTGCTACTCCTAAGTACTTGCGAGCACAAAAGTTATTAACACATAAACACATAAATTCTTTTATCGTTTTAACCTCAATAAATTTCCCTCAATTCATTCCTTAGAACTCGATAATAGTTTACCACCTCTATATTTTCTATCTCCTAGAAGGTTATAGCCTAAGGTTTCCCCACCTAAGGTGCATAACCTAAAGCTTTGATACCAACTTGTGACACCCCCAAATCCGGGCACCTCAATCCCACAAATTTGGTGTTCACAGTCCAATTAAATCATAACTAACTACCCATAAACAAAGGATATAATTAAACTCAAAAGCTTAAACAATAAATCTCCCACCAAAGGGTTACATAATCTCAAATAAATCCCAGGTCATCTAACCTTTATTACAATCATCAGCGGAAAACTAAAACATAATCATAATTAAATCTATTACATAAGCTTCATAAATAAAATATAAATTAAACATTGTTGTCTAATCAAGCACTTTGTCCTTGCCTTGCTTGTAGAAAGCGTTTCAAACTTCTTAACTTCATCTGCATTGTTTTGTGCAAGAGTGAGCAAACAATTGCCCACAAGAAGGATAATATACAATAACATTTTATGAATGACAATTAACCGAGCTTTCAATGATAAAGTATTCTTACCGGAACAATAAACTTTAATTCAACAGCTATGAGTTCAAAGGAATAATAAACGTTTAAGTTAACAATAGATATCAACATCAAAGAAACACTGAGGGTCACAAGACCACGAACTCTATTCAAGGTTTTCAAGTATTTCTACTTTAACCTTTAACAGTCTAAAAGACTATAATCATCATCTATGTTCTAGGTTCACAGTGTTTCTCTCTGTAACCTTTGATCTAAATGACTATATGGACCATCATTCCGTACTCCAGGTGATCAGCCCTTTGTACTATGTATTGCGCAAACATTTTAACGCTATTGCGTAGCTCTAAAATAATCCCCTGGTATAGGGTTGTTCATCTCAGCTTAGATTATCAGGTTCCGAAGCAAAGGAAGTTTTGTTGGGAATTAACTTCAAAGAAAGTCTAGATTTTTAGAACGCTCATTAACTAAGTATTGGTTGAATCAGATAAGAACCAATAACTATTCAAGGGTTTGATTATAATATCTTCATGAACAAGGTATATCGATGAATCAATAAGGCTAGAGTATTAACAATTTCTAAGTTGAACAAATGTTATCATTGACAACATGATTTCAAAGTTGTGTGAGTACATAAACAAACCAAAGGAAGTTTGGTTTGGGTAGACTTTAAGGGTAATTTAGATTTTGGAACATTCATCAACTAAGGATTAGTTGAATTGGTAAAGAATTACTAAGCAACTTAGAGTTCAATACAATAATGTAAGTTAATACAATGATATTGAAGAACGAAGATCAAACAACAGTTATTAATAGCTGAATAAACACACTTCTTACAATAAAATTACAGACTTTGAATAACCAAGGTAATCTCGATTGGAATAAAGAAACAAAGATTAACCAACTTGCTCAACAATAGATGAGGTTTAAAGAACTTTCATGACAATAAATCATTAAACAAGAGATTAGAAATAGAGAATTTGCATAACTATAATATAATAGTGAAAAGTTACCTTGCTGAATAATAAAGTAGCAAATGTTAGGGAACTTGCCTCATGCGTAAGTTAAACAATCACTACTCACATTCACCCCAAGTCCTACACATACCATATGTATTGACAATACACATTAGTTACACTAACATTACCTTCATGAGATGCTTTCTTAGTTTTAGTAAAGCCACTAACTAAGTTTAAGTTTAAACAACATCGCATATTTTTATTACTTTTTAGCTTTATTACAACTACTTAAGTGATCATGTAATTGCACCACATACATATTAACAACTTGATACAAAATCCTATTACATGTCTAACATGTTATCATTAAGTTATACTAATACACAAAAAGTTGCACTTTCATTCGCGCATCCCGACGCCCTCCGATTGGCTCCAAATACACAACAGTCCTAAAGATGACCATTTTGACCCTTCATAACGATTTCAAATTGAAAACAATAAAGAATAAAAGTTATAGGCCTATTCGTCCTCTTTCCAAATCATCTTGAATATCCTCAATCGGAGTTCGTATGCAACAGTTATTGCCATTTTACTACAGGAGGTCAAAACTGCCTAACTCAGACAACTTTTTAAGGGCGGTAAGGCTGGATCGATCAAGTGCGCAAGGGGCGCGAGCCTATCTTGGCCCATTTTTGGCGGCAAGTAAATTTGGCGCGTTGGGGCGCCGAATTATAGAACACCCATAACCAGAAACAAAACCAAGCTATTATTCTTAATTTCTAACACCAATTAACATATATAACTTATGAAAATTACACATAAACTTCACCAAGCATATAAATACTAACATAACACAACTTAAACCATAATTCTAGAAAAGTTAAATACTAGAATAGCATATTTTAAAACCAAAAACTCCATTTTTAATATTCATTCTAGAAATCAACACTGTGAATGCATTACTTGATCAAATCATCTCATTCGAACTACGTTATGCTCATATCACAATGAAATACCAAATACAAGTTTTAATTTACAGTTTTTCATAAGAATTGATCATCCAAAATTGGTACTTATCTATGCCATACAAAGAATGCATATACTGACATTACTTTCCTCCTACTGTCAAACCCAATTAGCATACTATTCTGGTTTAAACACAAATTCTAATCATCATAAACACATACAACTACAAGTACTCAATTGTATAATCGTAAACTTAGAATTTTGAATTCACAGAACATGTAAATTATGCCGAACTCATACATATACATATATTATATCAAAGTTATAGAACATACCTTCAACTACTACAATAATTCTTGCTAAAAATTACTAGTATTGGCTTTGAAATCCTCAAGCTTCTTCTTAATCTCTCTCAATTCTCAGACTCTCTTCTCTTCTCTTTTTCCTTCTCAATAGACTATCTTTAATTTAAGTGTAAATAATAAACTGATATAGCCATAATACCTATACTAAATATATCGGTTACCAACTAATAAATGTATCTATTATAATTATATTATTTAATTTATATTATTTATTTTATTTGATTTTCAAAAACTAGAAATCCCAAAAGCCTAAGGCTTGTTTGGCAACCATTTAAATTTTAAAGAATTAATCATACTTAAGCCTTGTTTGACAAAACTAATTTAAATCCTTTTTAATTTATTTTAATAAACACTTTAGTTTAAAATTATAGTCACATACTATATTTTAATTAAATATAGCATTTTAGCAAATATCACCAAATTATAATTTTCATTATAACTTTATTTAATAATTTAACATACCATCTAAATTATTAAATTAACACAACAACATAACACCTCATGTTATAGTACAAACCTCTAAATTATAAATTAATTTAATTTAGAAAATTCTCCAATCATTTATATTCATCAACCATCACATCAACAAATATTTATTTAACAATAAATACCTCAAATAATATTTATATAACTCAATAAATATTTAAATTACAATTTGAAATTTTGGATAATTTACGGTTGAACTCATCGGGAAGTAAAGTACAAGAATACGATGTCTGGCATTAGAGCATAGTAGCAGTATTGATTATTGATGCTTACGTGATAAGTCACTCAATTTTATTTTATTGGTATTATTAATGTAATAAAATGTAAAAGCTTTTTAGATAAAATGTAATACTTTTATAAAGTTATTCTATAAATAGAATATATTATATTCTATTATGCATAGTGTTTGCATAGTAAAATCTTATAAAGTTATTCGTTTTATTAGATTATAAATAGAATATATTATATTTTATTTAAAAGATTTTGCTTTAAATATGGACCGTCAGATTAAAATAAATCAATCTGGACCGTTCATGAATTAGTTACTATGCAGTCCATTCTTCTATAAATAGAAGTTCATTCATTCATTATTTTTTACGAATTCACTGAAACTCTAGAGAGAGAAACTATAGAGAGAGTTCTTCTTCTATAATCTTGAGCATATTTCTTTAGAGTTTAAGAAAGCTTTGAGTGTAGTATAATTTTTCTTCGAGTATATCCTCGTCCTACCAGTCAGAGTACTCTTCTTTCAAAGGTAGGGGATATTATTTGTTGTACTCGTAGGGAGTATTATTTCTTTTGTATTCATGAAGAGAACTTCTGTTATTCCATTCTTTATTATTCTGTTGGAATAATCTGTATACGCGGGCTACCCTATATTTGGTGAAATTCTTCTGTTATTCAATTCTTTATCATTATGTTGGAATAACCTGTCTATGCGAAGTACCGCATGCATGGCGATTTCTGTTATTATTCCGTTCTTTATTATTCATTGGAACATCCTGCCATGCTTTACGCACGACGACCGGTTCCGTTCTTTATTATTCTTTTGGAACATCCTCATCTATGTTTCATGGGACCTGGTTCCGTTATTTATTATTCGTTGGAATAACTGCGTATGCATGATTACATCGCATGCATGGTGATTTCTGTTGTTATTCCATTCTTTATTATTACGTCGAAATATCACGTGCGTGCGTCGCTTATGGGACGGGTTCCATTATTTATTATTCTATTTGGAATAACACATGCGTGCGATCATATCGCACGCATGGTGAATCCTCCCGTTATTTCATTCTTTATTATTCTGTTGGAATAACCTGTCTATGTGGATTATCACATGCATGGTGAATGCTCCTTTGTATTCATTCCTTATAAAATTATGAAAATGATCTGTCTACGTGGATTACCGCATGGTGGACGAAAATCCATTTGCAGTTTTATATATTCTATTATACTCAGTTGGTTAAAGTTTTGACTTCTATACTCCATGAAATTAGTGGAATATCCTTGATATTTGCGCTTCATCCAATATCTATTCATGAAAATATTCTTCTGAGCATTCTTAAATTTTATTTTATAAAGAAGTATCATGTTGACAATTTGGACATTATTGGTTCCTGGATAAATTAATTCTTGAACTTGTTTTATTGAATTATTATGTCATTGTCATCATCCTCATGTTTATATTATGTTGAAAGTCATCTGTGGCCTGTAGTGCATAGATGGACTTGGTATGATTATGACTAGGGATTATTCGGTATAATCATGACCGTAATGTTATAAATGATGTGGTAAAAGTCATCTTTGGCCCGTAGTGCATAGATGGACTTGGTGTGATTATGACCAGGGATTATTCGGTGTAATCATGACCGTAATGTGATGAATGATGTGGTAAAAATCCTCATTGGCTGTAGTGCATTGATGGATAGTTTTTGGTATGATTATGGCTATGGATTCTCTTCGGCCAAGGGTGCAAAGATGAATTGTTTTATGGCATGATCAGGACCGTTGATGAAAACACGATTATCTTTGGCTCGTAGTGCATGGATAATTCGCGGTTGTGATACTAAAGAATATCCTTGGCCTGTAGTGCAGGGATGATTTAATGATGTGGATTATTTATTAAGCTGAGTCTCAGCGATAAAAGGGATGAAAAACCTTTTAAATCATAGAAGATAGTAGATTTTATTCTCTACTTGACTCTTTTAATGGATTGCTTGTTCCGCTGCAGTTAAAATTGATATTTGTTATATTGTATCAGTTTAACACTGTTTAAGGCTAATGATAATTTATTCTGCATTATCTTAGTCATAATGTTTCTTACTGGGTTAGTTGAGCTCGCCCTTTCTTTCACTGTTCTCTTCAGGAAATGAGAACGTAGCTGGGACTAGTCGGGGAACAGAGTGATGGTCCTAGATGGTGCATTAGTAGTCCTCCCTATTCTGTGAAATAGTGTGATAATAATTGTAATGAGGACTCCTTTTGAGTTTGTATACTCTCTAGTAGACAATATTTGTATTCAAACTCACAGTTTATATTTTGTCGTAAAGTGTGTACGAGCAGTTGTATTATTAAGTTGTATTTGAATTTTGTACCATGTATATCTGGCGACCCAAGATGGGTGATGTATACCTAATTTTGGGGGCGTCACGGTTGGTATCAAAGCTTAGGGATATGATCATTTGGTGAGATGTGAGACAAGAAATAGGAGGGAGAGATGGGGAATTCCTTTCGCTAGTATGACCTACCTAAGTTTATTTGGTATTTAATTGGTCGGTCATAGTATAGGGATAATATGTGATATGTTAGTTAACCATTGTTTTGTGACAGTGTTTGAAAATGGCATATGAAAATGCCGAGATAAGCAATGAAGCATATGAGACCAGATTGAGTCATTTCAACCAAAAGGTAACGACCAACAACACGATAATAATCATCATACAAATTGGCAACGGCCATCGAACAATGATAACCAACGTGGGGAAATTATCATGCCAAGAATGGTAACAACTTCGGTGGTAATCATGGCCAAGATAATAGAAGTGGGAATTTCTAGAAGAGAAGGTCATTTAGATCGATTTTGTCGTATAGTGAAGTCAAGTCTAGCTAGGACGGTGGTACCAAAGGTGGATACGGATAAAACAAAGTCGGTGGTTTCAGGAAGAGCGTTTTTCGTGACTTCTCAAAAAAAAAGCGAGTGACCCGAACGAAGTTAGCACGGGTTAGTTAATTATAAATTCTTACGAAGTCTATACCTTATTAGATACTGGTTCTACCCATTCTTTTATCTCTCTTGCTTGTGCTCAACGTTTAAATTTAACTCCGGAGAAGTTAGACTTTGACTTATTGGTTGAAACTTCGATAGTAGAAACCTTCGTTACCTCCACTGTTTATAAATCTTGTTGATTCAAATCGACACTTTCACGTTACTTGTCGATCTTATCTCTTTGAAAATACTTGCCTTTTATGTACTTTTAGGAATCAATTGGTTAACTACTCATCAAGCTTTTTGTAAGGTTGTTAGCTTTCATATTCCTAACCAACCTATTATGCGAATTCATGCAACCAAAACAATCATTGTCATATCAAGTCATAAGTAAAGAGCCATGAGCCTTTCGCTGGTGACTTCCTTGTGTGGAATGCACTGAAGCCAGACATTCTGTAGGCGACGTCGTGAATGACGATGGCAAGTTGATAGGTATCAATGTGACGTATTATCCAAGTCTTTGATTAGGGTCACAACTTTGAATGATATTTCTATTGTTAATAAATTTCCTGACGTATTCTTGAAGACTTCTTAGCCTACCCCTAGAGCGTGAAATCGAATTTTGTATTGACCCCAGTACAAAACCCATTTCTTAAACACTCAAATATTTCTTCAACTAAAATGAACGTAACATGTGCCAAAGATGTTGGCTCTAGCTGTTGAAGATTACGATCGTACCATTCAATACCATCATGGGAAAGCGAATGTGGTAGCTAACGCGTTGAGTAGAAGATCGTATGCGTTTACGAGTGCGATGTTGTTAACAAAAAGACCCATTTCGTATGACTTACAAATGATGAAGATAGAGTTAAAGACTCTAGGAACCCACGTAAAGATAACGAGTATACGAGTAGAATCGACTTTAATCGATAAAGTTAAAGCCGCTCAAGCTACACACCCAGAGCTGATGAATGTGAAGAAGAAGGTTCAAGAGGGCGTTATTCTAGAAGCAAGAATCGACGAAGAGAGAAAATCTCAACACTTGATTTAATTGGCCCATTTAAAAGTCTCGATCGAGTAGGAACTATGGCTTATAGACTCATTTTACCGCCAAGTATGTCGCGTGTTCATAACGTTTTAAACGTATTGATGTTACGTAAATATGTGGACGACCCGAACCACGTTATTAAATTAGAACTAGACGAGATAGCAGAAGATTTAACGTATGAGGAGATACGTGTTAAAATCTTGGATCGTATTCAACACTCAAAGGTTATACCTCAAGAATTAGAATCTGAAATGAAGTCAAGGTATCTTCACCTCTTCGACATACCAGGTACGTACATAAATTTTGAGGGCGAAATTTCATAAGGAGGGGAGATTGTGAGACCCCAGATTATATGAATAAAGATTTAATTTTCTCGATTTAATTTTTTAATATTATGGTGTGGATTTGAGATAATGTTATAGTTGTGGGTAGTATTTATAAATTTTGAAAAGTATGCATGTTGTTGTATAATATTCGATTGGTCGGGGAATATTCTTTTTGTCGGGGAATATCCGTATGACGGTACAATCATTGGTGGACCCCGCTACGGAATTATTGTCGGATGGAGAAAACGACAAAAATATTTTTATGAGAATAACGACGAAAGTTTTACCATTAATCTTTGTTGAACTACCGGTAGTAGTATAGATAATGTCTGGCGATGGTTGCGTTGTAACATTGGTTGTGCAGTATTGATTATTGATGCTTACGTGATAAGTCACTCAGTTTTGTTTTATTGGTATTATTAATGTAATAAAACAGAAAAGCTTTTTATATAAAACAGAATACTTTTATAAAGTTATTCTATAAATAGAATATATTATATTCTATTATACATAGTGTTTGCATAGTAAAATCTTTTATAAAGTTATTCGTTTTATTAGATTATAAATAGAATATATTATATTTTATTTAAAAGAATTTGCTTTAAATATGGACCGTCGATTAAAGTAAATCAACTGACCGAATTCATGAATTAGTTACTATATGTAGTCCATTCTTCTATAAATAGAAGTTCATTCATTCATTATTTCTTACAAATTCACTGAAACTCTAGAGAGAGAAACTATAGAGAGAGTTCTTCTTCTATAATCTTGAGCATATTTCTTTAGAGTTTAAGAAAGCTTTGAGCGTAGTACATGTTTTCTTCGAGTATATTCTCGCCCTGCCAGTCGGAGTACTCTTCTTTCAAAGGTAAGGGATATTATTTGTTGTACTCGTAGGGAGTATTATTTCTTTTGTATTCATGAAGAGAACTTCTGTTATTCCATTCTTTTTATTCTGTTGGAATAACCTGTATACGCGGGCTACCCTATACTTGGTGAAATTCTTCTGTTATTCCATTCTTTATCATTATGTTGGAATAACTTTATCATGTAAGTACCGCATGCATGGTGATTTACGTAATTATTCCGTTCTTTATTATTACATTGGAACAACTTTGTCTATGCTTTACGTATGACATTGGTTCCATTCTTCATTATACATTGGAACATCCCGTCTATGTTTTCTGTGGGACTGGTTCCGTTATTTATTATTCTGTTGGAATAACTGCATGTATGATTCTATCGCATGCATGATGATTTTGTTGTTATTCCATTCTTTATTATTACGTTAGAATATCCACATGCATGCGTTCTGTGGGACTGGTTCCATTATTTATTATTACATTTGGAATAACACATGCATGCGATCTATCGCACGCATGGTGAATCCTCCTGTTATTTCATTCTTTATTATTCTGTTGGAATAACCTGTCTATGTGGATTATCACATGCATGGTGAATGCTCCTTTGTATTCATTCCTTATTAAATTATGGAAATGATCTGTCTACGTGGATTACCGCATGGCGGGCAAAAATCCATTTGCAGTTTCATATATTCTATTATACTTAGTTGGTTAAAGTTTTGACTTCTATACTCCATGAAATTAGTGGAATATCCTTGATATTTGCGCTTCATCCAATATCTATTCATGGAAATATTCTTCTGAGCATTTTTAAATTTTATTCTACAAAGAAGTATCATGTTGACAATTTGGATGTTATGTGTTCCTGGATAAATTAATTCTTGAACTTGTTTTATTGAATTATTATGTCATTGTCATCATCCTCATGTTTATATTATATTGAAAATGTAGTGCATAGATGGACTTGGTATGATTATGACTGTGAGGATTATTCGGTATAATCATGACCGTAATGTTATAAATGATGTGGTAAAAGTCATCTTTGGCCCGTAGTGCATAGATGGACTTGGTGTGATTATGACCAGGGATTATTCGATATAATTCTGATCGTAATGTGATGAATGATGTGGTAAAAATTCTCATTGGCCGTAGTGCATTGATGGACAGTTTTTGGTATGATTATGGCTATGGATTCTCTTCGGCCAAGGGTGCAAAGATGAATTATTTTATGGCATGATCAGAACCGTTGATGAAAACACGATTATCTTTAGCCCGTAGTGCATGGATAATTCGTGGTCGTGATACTAAAGAATATCCTTGGCCTATAGTGCAGGGATGATTTAATGATGTGGATTATTTATTAAGCTGAGTCTCAGTGATAAAAGTGATGAAAAACCTTTTAAATCATAGAAGATAGTAGATTTTATTCTCTACTTGACTCTTTTAATGGATTGCTTGTTCCGCTGCAGTTAAACTTGATGTTTGTTATATTGTATCGGTTTAACACTGTTTAAGGCTAATGATAATTTATTCTACATTATCTTAGTCATAATATTTCTTACTGGGCTAGTTGAGCTCACCCTTTCTTTCACTGTTCTCTTCAGGAAAAGAGAACGTAGCTGGGACTAGTCGGGGAATAGAGTGATGGTCCTAGATAGTGCATTAGTAGTCCTCACTATTCTGTGAAATAGTGTGATAATAATTGTAATGAAGACTCCTTTTGAGTTTGTATAATCTCTAGTAGACAATATTTGTATTCAAACTCACAGTTTATATTTTGTCGTAGTGTACATGACAGTTGTATTATTAAGTTGTATTTGAATTCTGTACCATGTATCTGGTGACCCAAGATGGGTGATGTATACCTAATTTTGGGGGCATCACAGTTGGTATCAAAGCTTAGTGATATGATCCCTGGCTGAGATGTTAGACAAGAACTAGGAGGGGAGAGATGGGGAATTCCTTCGCTAGTATGACCTACCTAAGTTTATTTGGTATTTAATTTGTCGGTCATAGTATAGGGATAATATGTGATATGTTAGTTAACCCTTGTTTTGCGACAGTGTTTGAAAATGGTATATGAAAATGCTGAGATAAGCAATGAAGCACATGAGACCGTTGAGTCAGCTCAACCAAAAGGTAACGACCAACAACACGATAATAATCATACCGGTTGCAACGGCCATCAGAATAATGATAACCAACGTGGGGGAAATTATCATGCCAAGAATGGTAACAACTTCGGTGGTGATCATGGCTAATATAATAGAATTGGAAATTTCAAGAAGAGAAGGTCATTTAGATCGATTTTATAGTATAGTGAAGTCAAGTCCAGCTAGGACGGTGGTACCAAAGGCGGATACGGACAAAACAAAGTCGGTGGTTTCAGGAAGAGCGTTTTTCATGACTTCTCAAAAAAAAAGCGAGTGACCCGAACGAAGTTAGCACGGGTTAGTTAATTATAAATTCTTGCGAAGTCTATACCTTATTAGATACTGGTTCTACCTATTCTTTTATCTCTCTTGCTTGCGCTCAACGTTTAAATTTAACTCCGAAGAAGTTAGACTTTGACTTATTGGTTGAAACTTCGATAGTAGAAACCTTCGTTACCTCCACTATTTATAAATCTTGTTGATTCAAATCGACACTTTCACGTTACTTTTTAATCTTATCTCTTTGAAAATACTTTCCTTTGATGTACTTTTAGGAATCAATTGGTTAACTACACATCAAGCTTTTTGTAAGGTTGTTAGCTTTCATATTCCTAACCAACCTATTATTCGAATTCATGCAACCAAATCAATCATTGTCATATCAAGTCATAAGTAAAGAGCCCTGAGCCTTTCGCTGGTGACTTCCTTGTGTGGAATTCACTGAAGCCAGACTTTCTGTAGGCGACGTCGTGAATGAAGATGGCAAGTTGATAGGTATCAATGTGACGTACTATCCAAGTCTTTGATTAGGGTCACAACTTTGAATGATATTTCTATTTTTAATAAATTTCCTGATGTATTCTTGAAGACTTCTTAGCCTACCCCTAGAGCGTGAAATCGAATTTTGTATTGACCCCAATACAAAACCCATTTCTTAAACACTCAAATATTTCTTCAACTAAAATGAACGTAACATGTGCCAAAGATGTTGGCTCTAGCTGTTGAAGATTACGATCGTACCATTCAATACCATCGTGGGAAAGCGAATGTGGTAGCTGACGCGTTGAGTAGAAGATCGTATCGTTCTGAGAGCGATGTTGTTAACAAAAAGACCCATTTCGCACGACTTACAAATGATGAAGATAGAGTTAAAGACTCTAGGAAGCCACGTAAAGATAACGAGTATACGAGTAGAATCTACTTTAATCGATAAAGTTAAAGCCGCTCAAGCTACACACCCTGAGCTGATGAATGTGAAGAAGAAGGTTCAAGAGGGCGTTATTCTAGAAGTAAGAATCGACGAAGAGAGGAAATCTCAACCCTTGATTTAATTGGCCCATTTAAAAGTCTCGATCGAGTAGGAACTATGGCTTATAGACTCGTTTTACCGCCAAGTATGTCGCGTGTTCATAACGTTTTTAACGTATCGATGTTACGTAAATATGTGGACGACCCGAACCACATTATTAAATTAGAACTAGACGAGATAGCAGAAGATTTAACGTATGAGGAGATACGTGTTAAAATCTTGGATCGTATTCAACACTCAAAGGTTATACCTCAAGAATTAGAATCTGAAATGAAGTCAAGGTATCTTCACCTCTTTGACATACCAGGTACGTACGTAAATTTCGAGGGTGAAATTTCATAAGGAGGAGAGATTGTGAGACCCCAGATTTTATGAATAAAGATTTAATTTTCTTGAAATATATTTTTTTTAATATTATGGTGTGGATTTGAGATAATGTTATAGTTGTGGGTAGTATTTATAAATTTTGAAAAGTACGCAAGTTGTTGTATAATATTCGATTGGTCGGGGAATATTCTTTTTGTCGGGGAATATCCGTATGACGGTACAATCATTGGTGGACCCCGCAACGGAATTATTGTCGGATGGAGAAAACGACACAAATATTTTTATGAGAATAACGACGGAAGTTTTACCATTAATCTTTGTTGAACTACTCGTAAAAGTAGTAAAAATGCTGATGTCTGGCGTGGTTGCGTAGTAGCTCACGGTATTGATTATTGATGCTTACGTGATAAGTCACTCAGTTTTGTTTTATTGGTATTATTAATGTAATAAAACAGAATTTTTTTTTATATAAAACAGAATACTTTTATAAAGTTATTCTATAAATAGAATATATTATATTCTATTATACATAGTGTTTGCATAGTAAAATCTTTTATAAAGTTATTCGTTTTATTAGATTATAAATAGAATATATTATATTTTATTTAAAAGAATTTGCTTTAAATATGGACCGTCAGATTAAAGTAAATCAATCTGGACCGTTCATGAATTAGTTACTATGCAGTCCATTCTTCTATAAATAGAAGTTCATTCATTCATTATTTCTTACAAATTCACTGAAACTCTAGAGAGAGAAACTATAGAGAGAGTTCTTCTTCTATAATCTTGAGCATATTTCTTTAGAGTTTAAGAAAGCTTTGAGCGTAGTACATGTTTTCTTCGAGTATATTCTCGCCCTGCCAGTCGGAGTACTCTTCTTTCAAAGGTAAGGGATATTATTTGTTGTACTCGTAGGGAGTATTATTTCTTTTGTATTCATGAAGAGAACTTCTGTTATTCCATTCTTTTTATTCATTGGAATAACTTTGTATAATGAGGCTACCCTATACTTGGTGAAATTCTTCTGTTATTCCATTCTTTATCATTATGTTGGAATAACCTGTCTATGCGAAGTACCGCATGCATGGTGATTTCTGTAATTATTCCGTTCTTTACTATTCTGTTGGAACATCCTGTCTATGCTTTACGCATGACCTGGTTCTGTTCTTTATTATTTTGTTGGAACATCCTGTCTATGTTTTACCCCGGACCTGGTTCCGTTATTTATTATTCTGTTTGAATAACCTCCATGCGCGGTCTATCGCATGCATGATGATTTCTGTTGTTATTCCATTGTTTATTATTTCAGCCGGAATATCGTATACGTACGTGCGTTATGGGACCTAGTTCCATTATTTATTATTACATTGGGAATACCACATGCATGCAGGCATCTATCGCACGCATGGTGAATCATCCTGTTATTTCATTCTTTATTATTCTGTTGGAATAATCTATCTATGTGGATTATCATATGCATGGTGAATGCTCCTTTGTATTTATTCCTTATTAAATTATGGAAATGATGCATACGTGGATTCTGTGCTTTTATGGCGAGCAAAAATCCATTTGCGATTTTCATATATTCTATTATACTTAGTTGGTTAAAGTTTTGACTTCTATACTCCATGAAATTAGTGGAATATCCTTGATATTTGCGCTTCATCCAATATCTATTCATGGAAATATTCTTCTGAGCATTTTTAAATTTTATTCTACAAAGAAGTATCATGTTGACAATTTGGACGTTATTGAGTCCTGGATAAATTAATTCTTGAACTTGTTTTATTGAATTATTATGTCATTGTCATCATCCTCATGTTTATATTATGTTGAAAGTCATCTGTGGTTTGTAGTGCATAGATGGACTTGGTATGATTATGACCAGGGATTATTCGGTATAATCATGACCGTAATGTTATAAATGATGTGGTAAAAGTCATCTTTGGCCCGTAGTGCATAGATGGACTTAGTGTGATTATGCCCAGGGATTATTCGGTATAATCATGACCGTAATGTGATGAATGATGTGGTAAAAATCCTCATTGGCCGTAGTGCGTTGATGGACAGTTTTTAGTATGATTATGGATATGGATTCTCTTCGGCTAAGGGTGCAAAGATGAATTGTTTTATGACATGATCAGAACCGTTGATGAAAACACGATTATCTTTGGCCCGTAGTGCATGGATAATTCGTGGTCGTGATACTAAAGAATATCCTTGGCCTGTAGTGCAGGGATGATTTAATGATGTGGATTATTTATTAAGCTGAGTCTCAGCGATAAAAGTGATGAAAAACCTTTTAAATCATAGAAGATAGTAGATTTTATTCTCTACTTGACTCTTTTAATGGATTGCTTGTTCCGCTGCAGTTAAACTTGATGTTTGTTATATTGTACCAGTTTAACACTGTTTAAGGCTAATGATAATTTATTCTACATTATCTTAGTCATAATATTTCTTACTGGGCTAGTTGAGCTCACCCTTTCTTTCACTATTCTCTTTAGGAAATGAGAACGTAGCTGGAACTAGTCGGGGAACAGAGTGATGTTCCTAGATGGTGCATTAGTAGTCCTCACTATTCTGTGAAATAGTGTGATAATAATTATAATGAGGACTCCTTTTGAGTTTGTATACTCTCTAGTAGACAATATTTGTATTCAAACTCACAGTTTATGTTTTGTCGTAGTGTACACGACAGTTATATTATTAAGTTGTATTTGAATTCTGTACCATGTATCTGGCGACCCAAGATGGGTGATGTATACCTAATTTTGGGGGCGTCACATTAACTGTCTTTGGGGATTCAGAGTTGGTAATCAGACAATCCACGAGAATCTATCAAACCAAAGGTCTACACTTGCTTCGGATGTCTTCGGAGTTCGAAGAGATGTCCTTTCTACACATTCCCCGTAACAGGAATGACTTTGCAGATGCACTAACAACTTTGGCCTCCTTGATTCACGTACCTAAAAAAGAACACATGCCAAGCATCACATTTTCCCTGTACAAGGCACCAGCCTATGAGAACTATGTTGGAGAAGTATTAGATGAGCTACCTCCCATCCAGCATGTGACGCCCCCAAAATAGGTATACAACACCCATTCTGAGTCGTCAAAATACATGGTACAGAAACAACTACAACTTTATTAATACAACATAAGAAATGTGAGTTTAAATACATATATTGTCATCTAGACAATATCCATACTCAAATAAGTCCTCATTACAATTATTGATACACTATTTTATAGAATAATGAGGACTACTAGAACCACTTCTAGAACCATCATTCCACACCCCGACTAGTACTCGTTACATTCTCGCCTCCTAATAAGAAAAATGGAACAACAAGAAAAAGGGTGAGCTCAACTAGCCTAGTAAAGAACATTATGACTAAGATAATATAGAACAAATTATCGTTAGTCCTCAATAGGGAAAAATCTAATAGAATACAATAGACAACCAGGTTTAAATCAATCTTCGCAGCGGAAATAATAATTCATTAGAAGAGTTAAGTAGAGAATGCAAACTACTATCTTCTATATATGAATTTAAAAGTTCATCATCGATATTTTATCCTGTAACATCAATCAATATATATCGGAATCAAATATTCATCTTTACTACTGAAGCCAAAGATATTCATCGATTAGTCATGTTCATCTAAACACACATTCATCTTTGCACTACAGACAAAGATATTAATCAATCGGTCATGTTCATCTCAACACTTGTTCATCTTGCACACACGGCCAAAGATATTCATCAAGAAATCATTCATCTTTGCCTTCTGGGCCAAAGATATTGAGTAATATCATCATTTAGGGTGAGGATGATGAAAAATATTTTAAAGAAAATGAATTCAGTGAAACAAAAGAACAAGTATTAAGGATTCGTACTTTAAATAATCCAAGTTCAAAAATACTTCATAAATGGTAGATTGGAGTAAAATTCAAGAATGAAGATCAAAACATAGATCCAATCAAAGATAGGAATCATAACAGACAATCTTGGACACATAAAAGAAAATTTAATTTTTCTGTGAATAGTGTCGTATTTGTGAATAGTGCCGTATACGTGAATAGTGTCGTATACGTGAATAGTAACTCTAACCTGAAAAGATAGAAATTTCACAAAAAAAACATCATCACGCTTCGTGAATAGTACTCGTGAATAGTAACTCCTGAATAGTAACTCATGAATAGTAACCCCGACATGAAAAAGTTCCAAATTTGATAAAAATTTAAACCAATATTTCGGCATAATGATATTGAAGAAATAATATTATTTTCGAATAAAATAAGATCCCTTACCTAAGAAAGAATAGTACTTCTGACTGGAATACTGGATATAGTGCTGAAAGAACTTGCACCGTATAGTAATACTCAAAGTACTAAAATACTCACAAATACGCTCGATATTATAGAGAGAGAAAGAGAGAGAAATCTTTAGTTTCTGGTGTGATTTTCAATTCTAACCTAAGCATCCTATTTATAGGAAAATGCTTAGAACACCAAAGTAGAAAATTTAATATAATATTAATATTTTAAAAATTATTTCTCGCTTTATTTTGAAAATCTGATTTGAACATTTTTTGCAACACATGGGGCCAACCAAAACAATAAAAACGTTTTTCTAACTATAAATATTTTAAACTTCCAAAAATCAATTATTCTGGAACCTCAGAACTTCAATAATTCATAATAAATAGCCCTTTTATCAAAAAATTCAAATCACGCGATTTGTTATAAAAATTCAATTCTCTACAACTTTACAGAAGAAAGGTTTTCCAAATTCCAAACAGAAATTGACCGAAATCCATAAACGGACGATTTTACAGGCTATAATCAAATTTCAGTCAAGAAATGAGTCCACCAACATGTTTAATATATTTTAAACAACTTTTGCAACAAAAATACTCTTCCTCCTCATATACTCATATATCCCACATTCATTGTAAAAATATCACCATAATTATATTATTAAAATATAATAATAAATTATTTTATCAGAAAAGATAAAATATCATTTTTTAACAATTGTCACTTTAAAAATTTTCTCCATCTATATCCACATAAAATCAATATTTTTCTCATCATATATATCAATAATTAATTATTCACAAATAATATTACAGAATCACAAAGATCTTGGCAACCGGTAGTTCGAGGGAAGAGGGGCTTTCAATAAGAATTTCTCCTTCTTGGCGCCTGATTAGGTGACCAAACCTCTCCTTAGATGCCGAACTTTTAGACATTGCCAATAATGTTTTCTAATAATATTATTAGGATAATATGAATTATTGCTTCGATAATGGAAAACATTGTGTAGTGACAATTATTGAAACAATCGTAATATAAAATATCAACGCAACAATTATTGAATCAATAAAATAAAATATTTGAGCAAAGTAACTATTGTAACAATTATTGAGTAGTGCCTTCTTACGTAATAATCAATAATTGTTGCAATCTGGTAATCTTCTTTGTGCAACAACGCGTAGACATCGTGTGTTTTAACCATAGGGTATTCCAACAAGATTAATTGTAATAACTACGCCATTATTTATAAACAACTTATACTTATCGTTTTCTTCATCCAATTGCTTTCCGTTATGGGCCCACACAAGGCTGCGCTGTTGTACGAATATTCCCCGACAGTTAGAATATTCCACGACCAAACGAATATTCTCCGAAAACAATGAGTATTTTATAACCACTTGCTTATTTAAAATATTTGCGCATTTTACCCACAACTAACCACATTAATCAAATCAACCCTTACTATTTCAAAATAATAAATAGAGGAATTAAATTTTATTTATTAATAATTTGGGGTCTTACAACCTCCCCTCCTTATGAAATTTCGTCCTCGAAATTGACGTACGTAGGACATGCTCTTTTCCTATCCAAAATCTTGACAGGTACCTCTTCATATGTTAAGTCTTCGGCTATCTCATCCAGTTCTAACTCAATAACATGGTTCGGGTCGTCCACATATTTACGTAACATCGATACGTGTAAAACGTTATGAACACGCGTCATACTTGGCGGTAAAACGAGTCTATAGGCCACAGTTCCTATTTGATGGAGGATTTCAAATGGACTAATAAATCGAAGGTTTGAGCTTTCCTCACATCGCCGATTCTCGCTTTTAGAATAACGACTTCTTGCATCTTCTTTTTCATATTCATCAACTCCAAGTCTGTAGCTTGAGCGACTTTAAATTTATCGATTAAAGTCGATTCTAATAATTATATTTGTTATCTTCACGCTTGAGTTCTTGGAATCTTTAAATCTATCTCCATCTTCTATAAGTCATACGAAGCGGGTCTTTGTGTTAACAATATCGCTTTTCGAAAAGCGATACGATCTTTTTCTCAACGCGTCAGCTACCACGTTCATTTTTTCCAGGATGGTATTGAATGGTATGGCCGTAATCTTTCAACAGCTCGAGCCAACGTCATTGCCGTATGTTGAGTTCTTGGAAGTTCTTTTCATATTCCTCGCTCCATTCGAATTTTGTATCTCTACGAGTCAGCTGAGTTAATAGAGTATCGATTCGATAAAATCCTTCCACGAATCTCCGATAGTAACTAGCTAAGCCTAGAAAGCTACATATTTCGATTACCGACTTAGGTTGTTCTCAACTGTGACTCATATCCCAACCTTGGATAGCACGTCACAATGACACCTATCAATTTACTATCGCACGAATATGGCGTCCCCTACGGAGAGTCTGGCTTTAGTGCATTCCACAAAGGAAGTCACCAGATAGAGGCTAAGGTACCAACTCCTACAGTTGAATTTTTAACTCCTGAAGTTCAATAGGAGCCATGAGATTTTAGAAACGGGTTTTGTACCGGGTTCAAAGTCGATACAAAATTCAATATCACACTTTGGGAGTAAGCGAGAATTCTTGAAATACATCAGGAAATTTACTAACAATAGAAATATCATTCAAATCTGACGTATTTTTGTTCAAGTCCATAACATGGGCTAAGAAAGCTTGACATCCGTTTTTCAATAAACGAATGACTTTGTGGCTTGATATAAAAGAGTTTGACTTCAATGGTTTGGTTGCTTAAATTCGAATAACAGGTTGCTTAGGAATATGAAAACTAACAACCTTATAAAAGCAATCAATTTTAGCATGATGAGTGGTTGACCAATCAATCCCTAAGGTCACATCAAATGCAAGAATTTTTAAAGAAATAAGGTCAATGAGGTAATGTGATGGTGCGACTTGGATCAAACAAGATTTATAAACAGCGGATGTAACAAAAGTTTCTCCTAACGGAGTTTCAACAAATAAGTCAAAGTCTAATTTTTTCCAGAGTCAAGTTTAAACGTTGAGTATAAGCAGGAGAGATAAATAAATGGGTAGAACCGGTATCTAATAAGGTATAAACTTCACAAGAATTTATAATTAACTAACCCGTGCTAACTTCGTTCGGGTTCCTAGCATTCTGACCGGTCATGACAAACGCTCTTCCAGGAACCGTTGACTTTGTCTTTTCCGTATCCGCCTTTGGTGCCACCGTTCCAGCTAGACTTGATTTCGCTACAGGAAAAAATTAAGATATGTGACCATCTTTTCCACAACTAAAACATACCTTGGAAGGCTGTGAACAGTTTGGACTTATATGTCCCTCCTCTCCGCATTTGTAGCATCTAACCTGGCGGTCGTTCTTTCCCCTAGAATTTGTTCTTTGGTGTTGGTCTTTGGTGTTTCTTATCGGCGTCTTCCGTCAACGTTAAATCTTCTCTTCTTAGATCAGACATCTCTTTCCACAATATCAACGCGTCATGCGGCTTTTACCCATGCATCACTCATTCTCACTCGTTCAGTTATTTCTTCTTTCACCTCAGATTCCAGCTTTATCATCTTATACTCTGCCAAAGAGTGCTTCTGTTCAAGCATCACATATCGGGTAACACAAGCTTGAATCGTTGCATCCTTTTGCTCCACGACCACCTGCCGTTCTTCAGCCTGCTCTTCTAACTCATGAATATGATTTTGCAATTCTACATTTTGATCATAAAATACCTCTAATAAATTCTCCTCAGGTACCTCTTCTTCCTCACTCTCAGCTGTTACCTCTGCGACTATCTCGGGTGCAACTATCAATTCTTCACTCACCACATGGATATCTTTAATTCCTTCTTCGCCTGACATCACATTAGCCTGGTTGGTGACTAAAGGTGTCTCCACAATCTCATTCACTCTATTGTTAACATTCTCAGTTTCCATTCTCAAATACTGCCATAAAACAAGGGTTAATTAAACAAATTAACAAATCACATAATACCCCTATATTATGACCGACCAACAAATAAGCTTAGGTAGGACACACTAGTGAAGGATTTACTCGTCTCTCCCTCCTAGTTCTATTCCGATCTCTCGCCGGAGATCATATCCCTAAGCTCGATACCAATTGTGATGCCCCCAAAATAGGTATACAACACCCATTACGAGTCGTCAAAATACATGAGTGCGAAACAACTACAACTTTATTAATTCAACATAAAAGCGTGAGTTTAAATACAAATATTGTCATCTAGACAATATCCACACTCAAATAAGTCCTCATTACAATTATTGATACACTATTTTATAGAATAGTGAGGACTACTAGAACCACTTCTAGAACCATCATTCCACACCCGAGCTAGTACTCGCTACATTCTCGCCTCACGAGAAGAAAAATAGAACAACAAGGAAAAGGGTGAGCTCAACTAGCCCGAAAAAGAACATTATGACTAAGATAATATAGAACAAATTATCGTTAGTCCTCAACGAGGAAAAATCTAATAGAATCTGATAGACAACAAGTTTTAAATCAATCTTCGCAGCGGAAATAATAATTCATTAGAAGAGTTAAGTAGAGAATGCAAACTACTATCTTTTATATATGAATTTAAAAGTTCATCGTCGATATTTTATCCCTGTAACATCAATCAATATATATATGGAATCAAATATTTATCTTTGCACTTTCTGGGCCAAAGATATTCATCGATTAGCCATGTTCATCTAAACACCTGTTCATCTTTGCACTACGGGCCAAAGATATTAATCAGTCGGTCATGTTCATCTCAACACCTGTTCATCTTTGCACTACGGGCCAAAGATATTCATCAAGAAATCATTCATCTTTGCACTACAGGCCAAAGATATTCAGTAATATCATCATTTAGGACTAAGGATGATGAAAAATATTTTAAAGAAAATAAATTCAGTGAAACAAAAGAACAAGTATTAAGGATTCAGTACTTTAAATAATCCAGTTCAAAATACTTCATAAATAAACTTGATTGGAGTAAAATTCAAGAATGAAGATCAAAACATAGATCCAATCAAAGATAGGAATCATAATGAGACAATCTTGGACACGAGAAAAGAAAATTTAATTTTTTTGTGAACAGTGCCATATACGTTAATAGTGCCGTATACGTGAATAGTAACTCTGACCTCAAAGATAGAAATTTCACAAAAAAAACATCATCACGCTTCGTAAATAGTACTCGTGAATAGTAACTCCTGAATAGTAACTCATAAATAGTAATCCCGACATGAAAAAGTTCCAAATTTGATAAAAATTCAAACCAATATTTCGGCATAATGATATTGAAGAAATAATATCATTTTCGAATAAAATAACATCCTTACCTCGGAAAGAATAGTACTTACGATTTGGAATTTGGATATAGTCTTTGAAAGAACTTGCAAATAGTATAGCAATACTTAAAGTACTAAAATACTCACAAATACGCTCGATATTATAGAGAGAAAGAGAGAGAAATCTTTAGTTTCTGGTGTGATTTTCAATTCTAACCTAAGCATCCTATTTATAAAAAAATGCTTAGAACACCAAAGTAGAAAATTTAATATAATATTAATATTTAATTTTTTTTTCCTACGCCTACTTTGAAAATCTGATTTCAGCCATTTGCAACACATGGGGGGCCAACCAAAACAATAAAAATATTTTTCTACTATAAATATTTTAAACTTCCAAAAATCATTTATTCTGGAACCTCGAAACTTCAATAATTCATAATAAATAGCTCTTTTATCAGAAAATTCGAATCTTGTGAGATTTTATAGGAAATTCAATTCTCTACAACTTTGCAGAAGAAAGGTTTTCCAAATTCCAAACAAAAGTTGACCGAAATCCATAAACGGGCGATTTTACAGGCTCTAATCAAATTTCAGTCAAGAAATGGGTCCACCAACATGTTTTAAACAACTTTTGCAACAAAAATACCCTTCCTCCTCATATACTCATATATCCCACATTCATTGTAAAAATATCACCATTATTATATTATTAAAATATAATAATATATTATTTTATCAGAAAAGATAAAATATCATCTTTTAACAATTGTCACTTTAAAAATTTTCTCCAACTATATCCACATAAAATCAATATTTTTCTCATCATATAAATCAATATTTAATTATTCACAAATAATATTACAGAATCATGATCTTGGCAACAGTAGTTCCGAGGAAAGAGGGGCTTTCAATAAGAATTTCTCCTTCTTGGTATGCTTGATTAGGTGACCAAACCTCTCTTTAGATGAGAACTTTCTAGACATTGCCAATAATATTTTCTAATAATATTATTAGGATAATATGAATTATTAGCCGATAATGGAAAATCTTGTGTAGTGACAATTATTGAAACAATAGTAATATAAATTATCAACGCGACAATTATTGAATCAATAAAATAAAATCTTGAACAATAACTCTTTGTAACAATTATTGAGTAGTGCCTTCTTACGTAAGAATCAATAATTGGTGCAATACTGGTATGTCTCTTGTGCAACAACAGCGTATTCATTTGTGTTTTAACCAAGGGTATTCCAACGATAATAGCAGTAACAACTACGGCAGATTATCTATAAACAACTTATACTTGTCGTTTTCTTCATCCAATCACTTTCCGTTATGGGCCCACACAAGGCTGCGCCGTCATACGAATATTCCCCGACAGTAAGAATATTTCACTACCAAACGAATATTCTCCGAAAATAATGAGTATTTTATAACCACTTACTTATTTAAAATATTTGCGCATTTTACCCACAACTAACCACATTAATCAAATCAACCCTTACTATTTCAAAATAATAAATAGAGGAATTAAATTTTATTTATTAATAATTTGGGGTCTTACACAGCACCCTTGGTATCAACATATCAATGAATACTTACGAGATGGATCTACACCCGCTGAGGCGAGCCCGACTGAGAAAATGAGGATCCATCGACTTGCTATGAAATTCTACCTGAGCGGAGATGCACTCCACAAAAGAGATGTAGGATAAGGTCTCCTCAGATGTCTGGACAAGGACCAAGCTCAGAGACTCATGGATAAGGTCCATGGTGGAGTATGCGACCCATACAAGAGCTATGACGAACGAGATTTTTGTAATTTAATTTTAATATTTATTGAAGTAAATAAATATTTTCGATGATTTAATTATTAGATTAAATAATTAATTGAGGCAATTGTGATAGATTAAATTAATTATATGTGTTATATTAATTAAATTAATGTGGATAATAATTATTATTCAAAGTATGTATTTATGTGAACTTATTGAATTAAATGAAATATTTAATATGCATAATATTATTTTAATTAATGTAATAATTAATTAGAGATTTAATAATTTGACATAATTAATAAATAAGAAATTAATTATGTGATTATGTGAATTAATGAGAAATTATTATATTATATTTATTATTTAAATTAAATAAATTAATTGAGTTATTTTATAAAGGGTGTGACATTATTTAAACTATATGATAAAATAGTTTATTAAATTAATTGAGTATAAGCCTTTAAGGCTAGCCAAATATGGCACTAGTGGAGGTTGAGGGCAGTTAACCCATGATGGGTAACTGACCTCCACAATGCGTCAGTTTAATTGATGTATGACGTCTTCTTTATTTCTTCATTTTACTAAGTCTGATAAAACTAGTTAGAGAGAAATTGAGAAATTCAAGAGAGAATTCAGAGGAGTTGTGAGAAACTTTGTGATTGAAGAAGCTTTTGAAAAAGAGTTGTTATCTTTATACTCTACACTTTATACTCTGGGTAAATTCTCCAAACCCAAATTCTCTTTTTACGTCATTTAGTTTTCATGAAAATGGCTTTCAAAGCTTTTGTAAAGTCTCTGTAATTGGGAAAGGGTATGATTATGAGTTTATGTATGTTTTAAATGTTACCATATCGTATTTGATTATATATATATATTATGTAAACCATAGCTTTAGCATCGTTAAACATGTCATATATGTTGCTCAAAACTTACAGAGTATGGGTTATGGCCATATGGCCTTATACGTCATTTTAATATGTCAAACATAAATGTTTTTGTAAAATTCCCACTCTTATTTGATTATGCAAGCTGATACAAAGAGACCAAACCTTAAATGAACGGATTCGGTGTTATAACGAATCCGTAGTATTAATTTTCATGATTTATGTTCAAAACCTTCAAGAACAGTGAAAATTACATATTTTAATTCTATAATTATGTGTTTTAATGGGTTAAAATCATTATATAAATGTTGGGTAGTGATTATGTATGAATTATATCATGTGGGTATGTCTAAATTCGTGTAGATAGTAAGAAATTGGTAGAAATTGGCATGTTCTGCGATTTTTCGCGAATTGCAAGAATTTAAAGAATGCGTCATCATTGTAATTTACTGCCTAATTCAGTCCATGCCAGAACGCCACTTAGCCATATGCCATATTTTCCAGTCTCAGCATAACACTGCATGTGTGTACTTATGAAGACTAAAATCTGTGATGGCGTACCAAGCGCCACTCTCTAGAATATTCAGAAATGAATTTTTAAATATGTTTAAATCTAGCAATGTGGTATTAACCTAATTTAATAAACATAGAAATATGTTAGAAGTTTAATGAGATGTTAAAATAGATGCTTAGCATGTAAATAACATAATTACATTTAGATTGAATTATTGAATACATAATTAGCTTGTTATTCGTGAAGTGTAAATTATGTTACAATGAACGTGATTAATTGACTAAGTATGGTCATAATCAAGATAGACAAAAAAAATGATTGTTTGATGATTAGTTAAATTATAATTAATTGGTATTGTGAATGTAAATGGTATGTAAGATTAAATTCAAGGAACATGTTTAATTAAAGTGTAATCTACGCACGAGGCAAGTTTCCTAACCCTACTTGTTATCATTATTCAAGTTATTCTCATTATTATTAATCAAGTTCAATTGTTATAGTAAAGATTAATTATCTTTTCAATGTATGATTCTGTTATACAATAATTGTTCTATTGTATACCTATTGAGATTATTATTCAATTTAATTACCATTTATTGTTGAACCTTGTTAGACTAGTGAACCCTCATTTGATTCAACTAGTCCATAGTTGATGAACGTGCTAAATTTCAGAACCCTTATTGATTTATCCAAACCAAACTTTCTTTGGTGCGGACTCTAATGTCAAACTGAGATTAACAACCCTGCAAAGGGATTTACTTATGCGTTAGTGTTAAGATATTGTGCATAGTATGGTACTAAGGGCTGATCCCCCTAAAATGCAGTAGAAAGGTCCATAGTCTTATAGTACATTAAAGGTTTCAAGTATAACCCTTGCTAACCTAGGACATAGTTCAAGGTCTTATGACCCTCAGAAATCTTTTGATTCTTGTTATTCATTCTTGATTCAAAAGTTGAGCTTTTATTTCAGAAGTCTTTGATTCACTCGCATGTTATTATCTATTATTATTTCATTATTTTACTTGTGGGCAATAGTGCTCACTCTTGCGTAATAATAACATTGCAGTTAAGAACGAAAGAACCGACGAGCCTTCTACTAGCAAAGGCAAGGGCAAGATTAACAAGTGATAAAGACTGATTTTTTTTATATGATGATGTATTTCTGTTTAGATTTAAGTGAATGATGTTGTTAAGACTTATTAATTGTTTATGTTCTGCACATATGATTAAGGTTAGTTTTGACCTGGGATTTTATTTATTATTCAGATGTTGTAACCCCATAAGGGGAGGATTTGATTTCTATCTATTGCATGGTTTTACATTTATTATAGGTAGATAGATAGATGATATTTGTATAGTGAACACCAAATCCCGTGGAATTGAAGTACCTGAATTTGGGGGTATCACAGGTTGGTATCAAAGTTGTAGGTTATAAACCTTAGGTGGGGGAACAACCTTAAGTAATAGCCTTATAGGAAGAACATAGTAATGGAAAACTCTTATCGAGTTCTAGGAAATGAATTTTTGTAATTCATTGAAGATAATAAAAGACTTTATGTGCTTATGTGTTAAATTATGTGCTCACTAGTACGACTTAGTAACTAAAACTCGAAATTTTGTTGTCAGAATGTCGGATGTTGGAGGAACTAGTCAAGCTGGGGAGGAGGAACCCCGAGTACCTACAGTACCTACAGGGGAGGAGCCTAGAGACATTCATGTCGTTAGGGAACAGTTGGTACATAGGGAGTCAACTCTATTGATCACCGTTGTTGGTCAGGAGCATGAACCGGAGACTGATCCTGAGGAGGATCCTGAAGAGGAATTTGAAGAGGAAGAGGAAGAAGAGGAGTTTCCACAGCACTCTATTAATGCTGAGATGTACGATGCGTTATACGATCGTAACGTAGAGTTACGAGACGATGTTCAGGATCTGATTGAACGGTCGATTATTCAGCAGATTACTCTCGAGCAGAAGGAGAGGGTGTAGCGCCCCCAAATCCGGGTATCTTCCAACCCGACAGATGGTGCTATACTGTACACCATTCATACATTCATTCAATTGAAAAGTCTCAAAGAACGAACATAACTTCTATATATTTAAAGTAATATTTATAATTTCCACGTTCTATACCTGTTACAAAGGTTCTTTGTCATAATATCAGTTAAATTATAACAATAGACCTATACTATTATAAGACAGCTTAGTAATCTGCCTTAGCTTTTCCCTTATCCTTTTTCGATCCTTGGGACGTTCGGTCTTGCCTTTGCATTCATATGGTTCAAGCAAGAGTGAGCATAACTAGCTCAACAAGTATAACAATTTAATAACAACATGCTTGACACATACAAATCGTATATCTTTAATAACTGAACAATAGTTATGAAGTACTATTGATAATTCAAAATAGCACTTCATCTTTTCTTTCAAAATGTTTTACAATAACAACAGTATTTAGTAAAACATTCACTCTGGTCAGAGACCTCGAGTATTCATTCTTTATTGGAAAAGGACAACCAGAAAACAAGTCCGTAAGCCCTATATCACTTACGAGGACTTCTAGGTGATCAGCCTATTGTACTCTATGTTGATCAACACTACATCCATTAAACGTATGCACGTTTAAGCATTTGGAAACCTCACGTGCCTATCGTTTTACCGACAAAACATTTGTTTAACATTTCAGTCTTCTTTTGAAAACTGTATCAAGTAGTGGACAAAAGATAGAAACATTTGATAATACATGAATAGATTATCAATACATCAAGTCTAGCCAAAGGAATTGGCTTCAACTTTATCATAACACAATTCATGTGAAAGAATACATGAACCTCAAAAAAAACTTGTTTGATTGAATTTGAGACAAGAGTTAGAATACTTGCCTTTAGCGTCTGCTACGGTATTTTAACTTTATGTTCAAGTCGTTCAAGTCTCTACAATACATGATCACATAATGCCTTAGATTTGGTCACATATAATCAAGCATGTATATGACTATATCACACCCTTCATTTCAATCTAATGGTGTATTAGATTCAGTTACTATTCGTTCCGGTTTGTCATTATGCTTGCATCTATATCCAACTAGGTTATCTTAACCTTTATATCACATTCCTTAAGGTTTAACAAAGTTTAAACAATGTTACATTACCTTCCTTAAGTTATGTTTACTTCCATTTCTTTTTTTTTGTATTTAGAAACCTTCATTACTATCTTTGTTCTGAGACTGGCGCTGCGGCGCCAGCTTTATACCTACATCTCGCGCTGCGGCGCGAGCTTAATGTATAACTGTCCCGGACTTGGCGCTACGGCGCGAGTCCTTACTTAATGGGTCGCGCTGCGGCGCCACACTCCAGAGGATTTTGTCACTGTTCATGGCGCTGCGGCGCCACTTATTGAACTAAGGTTCATTGCCATGCAAACTCTTCGCTGATGAGGCTCGGTTACTATTCGCGCGCATGCATGCGGGTCTTTTTGCCTAGGGTTGTACGGTGGTGGCGCCAACTCGTGCACCGTAAAACAATTCGATTTTGAAATTTTGTGAACTTCCCGGACGCATAACTTCTTCGTTATAAGTCCGAATTGGCTCGTTCAAAAGCCTACGGTTCACAAATTACGTAATCTACATGACCATTCAAGAATTTTATCTATTTGACTTCGTTTGCTAAAAATTCACCTCTTGGTTCATTTTAACGAAAAGCGATAAGCGTTAAATGAACGTTCAACGCTTCGTTCTTCATTCTAAGTGGAATCCGGTCATTTTCGAGTCCGCAACTCTTAAATGCCGATTATGACTTGTCTCTATTGGAAAACAATGGTCTCGTGATCAAACACAAAATTTGACTTCCATTAAAGAGAATTTTACGTATTCGGACGTTTATCGTCCAATCGTGCAAATTAAGCAATTCTTCATTCTTATGATTTGATCAACATTACAAATGAACTTTATTCATCATGTGAACATCTCAACATACTTAATACAACAACTTATATTCATTGTTGGATTTTGACTTATTCTTCATGAGCTTATAACTTGTCAAATTATAAACTACTTAAGATTTGATTATTCATGACTTATGACAATTAAGGTTTATTAATCATCATACTTTATATACTCTTCATATATAACTTTACTTAGGTATACATGATACATATGATCATATAAATTCTTTTACATTCATATCATTTCTCTTAATAAACTTCTTACAAGTTCATATTATTTTCACATAAGTTTATAACTTATGCTAGCTTAAATAACTTATTACCAACTTAATTGGCTTAATTTCATTACTTACTCATTCATGTTTCTTAATCCAAATTTTCTTATCATCCTATCATGGTAGAGATAGAAGATAATTGAGAAGAAGTCTTACTCTTTTGTAGTCTTGGTAAGTAGCTTGCTTCTTCTTCTTACTTATGGAATGACTTATGTGTAGCTTATTCTCTCTAACACTTAAGCACTTTAGATGTGTTGGATTAATTGATCAACCAACAAATGGCTAGCAAAGCTCTTTTATTAATAGACTTTCCAAGGTTAGGGTAGTTTGGTCTTTAAAACATCCCACCTCCTTAAGCCACCTCCTTACTATTCATTACTTGTCTAACACAACACTTATCCTACACTTGGTCATTACTTCAAAGTCTTGGTCAATACTCCTACTTGATCATCACACTTACTTGATCACCACACATTTAACCATATTAATATGGATTGCCCCATGGGTCAACCAATTTATTGGACTTTAGTTTGGGCTTGGATTAAATAAATCATTGGGCCTTATATTAACAAACACTAGTTGGTTCATTAATTAATAGTTGGGCTTCTCTCTTTAATTCACTTGGACTTGTATATAATTGTTAACCAATCATCCAAGTCCATTAACATTTCTTAATACACATTGTTGATGTATTTTCGTATTCTAATTCTTATAGAATTTATATACGGTATTTCATCATTCATACAAACTCGTATAATACTTCGTACTATACGCGTTTTCATTACTTTGTACAATACCAATGTATCATACCATTATTACTCATTCATTACTATATCAACTTCCTTAACGTTTAAGAATTAAGTCCACAAGCGAATTATTACATTTTTCATAATTAGATTTTTATTACATAATCCATCTTACCTTGTTATTCCATCATTGCGTATTTCTCGAAATCTCAAAATTATATCCCAAGCAAATACCGATGAATAGTGTTTTTCGGAAAATTTCTCGGAAAACTTTTATTTTCGTCTTGGAAATCCAAACACTTTAATTCATCCACGTAGCCCAAATACTACGATATTCTAACATCAATAGGTTATACAATGGCAACCATCTTGATAACACATGGAATATGATTTTATTATTATTTAATTTAATAAAATCATTTTACAATAAGATCCGAATTTCTCGGTCGTTACAGAGGGAGATTTCGACTCTTCACTCACGACTGGGAAATGTAGAATGGGATTTGGTCCACGAGAAGGTCAAACCGAAGATAAGACCGAGGAGATAGAGAAGTTGAAGAAGGAACTGAAAGAAAGCTCTGAAAGGCTGATCATAGCAGAGGAAGGCTGGGTAAGAGAGTCACATCGTGCTGATCTTGTAGAAGAGGATGGTCGTGCAAAGAAGGCGAAGCTTGGGGAGACGTACTCTACACTTAATAATGCAATGGATGAGGCCCAGGATCGAGTTTTGAGGTACCCCATCCAGTTTGAAGGACTTCCATCGTACATGCTGGATCGTAGAATGATGTCTCGCATCATGGACGAGGAGCGTAGCAAGGCTATTCATCGCCTTAACCAGCAGTGATAGAATTTGTTTTATTATGTGATAAACTTATCTAGTAGTTAGATATAAATTCCGATGTGGTTATAAACAAAGGAATATTTTAAATATTTTAAATCATGTGGATTCTTTATCTCAGGATAGTTGATGTAAATAGCAGTGATGCTATCGTTTGATGTAAAACTTTTGATTTGAATCAAATATATTAAGTTGTTTGAGTTGATGTGTTAAATAATTATATTAAATTGTTGAGTTAAGTCTTAACTGTTTAGAGAATTTAATAGAGATTTAATAAGCATATATTTTAACAGAAATATGCCGCCAAGAAGAAGACAACAACGTCAACCAGCTCAGAAAGAGTCAACAAATAACAACAATAATGCCAATGCTAATCCCGTTCAGTAGTTGGTTAACTTACTGACTGGTGCAATTAATAATCAACCTCAAGCTCCACTAAATACTACGTTTAAAGATTTCAAGGCGGTGGGACCGCCAGAGTTTAAAGGTTCCATGAACCCGATCGTGGCTCAAACGTGGGTTATGGAGATGGAGAAGGTTTTTGACGTTGCTAGGGTTAGAGAAGACCAGAAGACCGATTTTGCAACATTTATGATGAAGTCTGAAGCTAGCTATTGGTGGAAAGCAAACAAAGTTCGTGGAGGTGAAGGTGTAATTACTTGGGAGAGATTTAAAGAGATGTTTTTCGAGATGTATTTCCCGACCAGCTCACAGAACCAAATGGAGGTTCAGTTTCTGGAGTTGAAGCAGGGGAATATGTCCGTACCTGATTATGCGGCTAGATTCAATGAGTTGGCAGGGTTCGCCCCGTATCAAGTTCACACGGATGAGAGAAAGGCGAGACGGTTTTAACAAGGACTGAAGCCATGGGTATACAACAAAGTATCAATGTTTCAGCTAAATACGTTTGCTGGAGTACTGGAAAAGGCCATCCTCGCTGAAGGTGGAAGCGATGCGGTAACTAAGTACAATCAAGATCAGAAGAAGAAGAAGACTGGAAGTGAAAGAAATAACAAGACTAGTGGAAGTGGCACAGGAGGTGGTTATTTTAATCAGAAGAAGAGGTGGAATGACAACTCATCATCGGGACATCATCAAGGAGCTCAGAAGAAGAGGATCGAAGCATGCCCGACCTGCGGGAAAGCTCATCTTGGGGTTTGTATGAAGGGAAAATGGGTGTGCTACAATTGTGGTCAGGAGGGCCACATAGCACCTAACTATCTTAACCCAAAGAAGGGTGCCTGCTTCACTTGTGGTTCAAAAGATCATTTGGTAAGAGACGGTCCTAAGAAAGGATTTGGAGGGGCAGGATCAGGAGGAAACAAGGGAAACAACAGTGGAAATGCCTTGACTATCACTGGACCAACCGCAACCAACCAACCGACCGCCAGGACTTTCAACATGATGGTGCAGGATGCAGTTCAGTCTCGTGATGTGGTGTCAGGTATCATTTCGATCAATAAAATTAATGCTTATATTTTATTTGATTCGGGTGCTATTTGTTCCTTTATATCCGATGACTTTGCTAAGAACTTAGAATTACCTAAGGATGAATTGGATTACCCCATGAACATAGAAATTGCGAATAGAGAAATAATCCCTGTTAAGTAAGTACATAAGAATTGTAGAGTGGATATTAAGGGTAATATCATGAACGTAGATCTTATCCCTATTCGACTTAGGGAATTTGATGTTATTTTGGGAATGGACTGGTTATTCAATTACGGGGCTATAATTGATTGCCAAAAGAAGCGTATCAACCTTATGACTCCGTCAAAGGTTGTGTTTTATGGTAGCAAGTCACCTAGACAAGAGAGTTGTCTAACGATGATGCAGACCAGGAAGTTGTTAAGACAAGGCTGTGTAAGATATTTAGCTTACATAGTGGACAGTCGTAAAGAGAATCCGAAAGTTGAGGAGATACCAGTAGTGAGAGACTTCGTCGATGTCTTTCCAAACAATTTGCCAGGACTTCCGCCAGATAGAAAAGTTAATTTCGTGATCGATTTGGCACCAGGAACGACTCCAATATCGAAGGCATCGTACCGAATGGCACCGGTAGAGATGAAAGAATTAATGGTACAATTACAAGAGTTACTGGACAAGAAGTATATTCAACCGAGCGTATCGTCGTGGGGAGCGCCGGTGTTGTTTGTGAAGAAGAAGGATGGAACGATGCGGCTCTGCATTGATTACAGAGAACTGAATAAGGTCACGATTAAGAATAGATATCCATTACTAAGGATTGACGACCTGTTTGATCAATTAAAAGGAGCGATATATTTTTCTAAGATAGACTTGAGGAGTGGTTATCATCAACTGAAGGTGAGACCGAGGAGGATGTCAAGACGGCGTTCGAGAAACGATATATGGTCACTACGAATTTTTTTTTATGTCGTTTGGTCTTATGAATGCTCCTGCAGCATTTATGGGACTAATGAATGGTGTGTTCAAGCCATTTTTGGACAAGTTCGTAGTGGTATTTATAGAAGACATTTTGGTTTATTCAAAAACCATGGAAGAACATGAAGAGCATTTGAGATTAACATTGGAAGTATTGAGAAGGGAAAAGTTGTATGCCAAGTTTTTGAAATGCGAATTTTGGATTGAACGAGTGCAATTTCTTAGGCACGTGATCGATAAAAACGGAATTTCAGTAGATCCATCCAAAGTCAAAGCTGTGATTAACTGGGATCAGCCGAGGACGCCGTTGGAAGTATGAAGTTTTCTTGGATTGGCAGGATATTATAGAAGGTTCATTCAAGACTTTTCCAAGATCGCAACTTCGTTAACGAATTTAACTCAAAAATCTATGAAATTTGTTTGGACGGAGAAGTGTGAGGAAAGCTTTCAAGAATTAAAGAAGAGGTTGAGTACGGCGCCTGTTTTATCTCTTCCGGATGATACAGGAAATTTTGTTGTTCATAGTGATGCGCCGCATAAAGGACTTGGCTGTGTGCTGATGCAAAACGACAAAGTCATTGCGTATGCATCACGACAATTGAAGGATTACAAGAAGGGATATCTGACCCACGACTTGAAGTTGGCTGCAGTAGTCTTTGCGTTGAAAATTTTAAGGCACTATCTTTACGGGGAGAAGTGTGAAATATATACAGACCACAAGAGTCTGAAATATATTTTTACACAGAAAGACTTAAATATGCGTCAAAGAAGATGGTTGGAATTAATTAAGAATTACGATTGTGAGATTTTATACTATCCGGGTAAAGCAAATATGATTGCCGACGCCTTAAGTAGAAAGGGTCGTGAGAAATTGATGAGGTTGACTGCTCAGGAGGAGCTAAATGCAGAAATGGAGAAAACTAGAGTTGGAAGTGAAGTATCCTATGGAGATTGATGAGAAGCTATTTCAGATGCAATCTGGTATAACTCTACTAGATAAAGTAAAGGAGGCTCAGCATCAGAACGAAGAATGTAAAAAGGTGACAAAGAAGATATCTGAAGGAGTTGAACCGAGATTTAAGATAAATAAGGAGGGAATACTGAGATTTGAAAGTAGAATTTGAGTTCCGCCAGTACAAGAGATTAAGGAAGAAATTTTGAGCGAGGCTCATAGTTCACGATATTCGATTCACCCTGGTAGTACCAAAATGTACCATGATCTTCGACAATATTTCTGGTGGCCAAATTTAAAACGAGATGTTGCAGAATGTGTTGCCAAGTGTCTTACCTGTCAGAAAGTGAAAGCAGAACATCAGAGACCAAATGGATTGCTTCAACCGTTGGAAATCCCAGAATGGAAATGGGAACATATTACAATGGACTTCGTTGTTGGCCTTCCGACGACTCAGAATGGCTACGACGCAGTATGGGTTATCGTTAACCGACTGACGAAATCCGTACACTTCTTTCCGATCAAAATCAGATTCAATTTAGATCAGTTGGCGAGGTTATACGTAAAAGAGATTATTTCGAGGCACGGAGTGCCGGTGTCAATTGTTTCTGATAGGGATCCGCGCTTCACATCAAATTTTTGGAAACGTCTTTAGGAATGCATGGGTACGCAATTGCGAATGAGTACATCATACCACCCTCAAACAGACGGACAGAGCGAAAGAATGATTCAGACATTAGAAGATATACTAAGAGCCTGTGTGATGGACTTTAAAGGAAATTGGGATGATCACCTTCCATTAGTAGAGTTTGGCTACAACAACAGTTACCACGCTAGTATAGGCATATCGCCTTATGAAGCGTTATACGGCAGAAAGTGTAGAACTCCACTTTATTAGGATGAAGTTGGCGAAAGACAATTGCTAGGGCCAGAATTGGTATAGCAGATAGCAGAAATAGTCAGAGTGATCCGAGCACGTCTGGTAGCAGCTCAAGATAGACAGAAGAAATACGCTGATCCACATCGTAAAAATATTGAATTTGAATCAGGTAGTTATGTTTTCTTAAAGGTCTCTCCCTGTAAGGGGAAGATCATGTTCGGAAAGAAAGGAAAATTAAGCCAAAGATTCATTGGACCCTTTGAAGTACTGCGAAGAATCGGGGAAGTTGCGTATGAGATAGCCTTACCTCCATCACTCGAGAATGTCCACAACGTCTTCCATGTTTCTGTGTTACGACCCTACAAAGCCGATTACAAGCATGTAATTGAATACGAACCCCTATATTTTGAAAAAGACTTATCTTATGAAGAAATTCCTGTTCAAATTGTCGACAGAAAAGAACAAGTTCTCAGAAATAAAGTTATACCTTCTGTTAAGGTAATTTGGACGAACCACAACGCTGAAGAAGCTACGTGGGAACTCGAAGAGAATATGATGAAGAATTACGCTCAGTTATTTACTTAAATTATGTGTAAGCGATTCTGGGAACATAATCTTTGTAAAGGGGGGAGAATGTGACGGGTTAAATTTATTGAGTCGTGATTCTGGGGACAGAATCCTTTTAAGGGGGGAAAGATGTTACGAACGAGATTTTTGTAATTTAATTTTAATATTTATTGAAGTAAATAAATATTTTTGATGATTCAATTATTAGATTAAATAATTAATTGATGCAATTGTGATAGATTAAATTAATTATATGTGTTATATTAATTAAATTAATGTGGAGAATAATTATTATTCAAAGAATGTATTTATGTGAACTTATTGAATTAAATGAAATATTTAATAAGCATAATGTTATTTTAATTAATGTAATAATTAATTAGAGATTTAATAATTTGACATAATTAATAAATAAGAAATTAATTATGTGATTATGTGAATTAATGAGAAATTATTATATTTTATTTAATTTAAATTAAATAAATTAATTGAGTTATTTTATAAAGGGTGTGATATTATTTAAACTATATGATAAAATAGTTTATTAAATTAATTGAGTATAAGCCTTTAAGGCTAGGCAAACATGGCACTAGTGGAGGTTGAGGGTAGTTAATCCATGATGGGTAACTGACATCCACAACGCGTCAGTTTAATTGATATACGACGTTTTCTTTATTTCTTAATTTTAATAAGTCTGATAAAACTAGTTAGAGAGAAATTGAGAAATTCAAGAGAGAATTCAGAGGAGTTGTGAGAAACTCTGTGATTGAAGAAGCTTTTGAAAAAGAGTTTTTATCTTTATACTCTACACTTTATACTCTGGGTAAATTCTCCAAACCCAAATTCTCTTTTTACGTCATTTAGTTTTCATGAAAATGGCTTTCAAAGCTTTTGTAAAGTCTCTGTAATTGGGAAAGGGTATGATTATGAGTTTATGTATGTGTTAAATGTTACCATATCGTATTTGATTATATATATATATATATTATGTAAACCATATCTTCAGTATCGTAAAACATGTCGTATATGTTGCTCAAAACTTACAGAGTATGGGTTATGGCCATATGGCCTTATACGTGATTTTAATATGTCAAACATAAATGTTTTTGTAAAATTCCCACTCTTATTTGATTATGCATGTTGATACGAAGAGACCAAACCTTAAATGAACGGATTCGGTGTTATAACGAATCCGTAGTATTAATTTTCATGATTTATGTTCAAAACCTTCAAGAACATCCAGAAAAGTGAAAATTACATATTTTAATTCTGTAATTATGTGTTTTAATGGGTTAAAATCATTATATAAACGTTGGGTAGTGATTATGTATGAATTAAATCATGTAGATATGTCTAAATTCGTGTAGAAAGTAAGAAATTGGTAGAAATTGGCATGTTCTGCGATTTTTTCATGAATGGAAATTTCAGAATTGGTATCTTGCCATGTATGACCTTGGTCGTCTGCTAATTCTCATGCCAGCATGTGTGAAGACTATCTATACAACAGAAGGGCGCCTAAAAGCGCCACTCTCGTAATATATTCAGAAATGAATTTTTAAATATGTTTAAATCTAGTAATGTGGTATTAACCTAATTTAATAAACATAGAAATATGTTAGAAGTTTAATGAGATGTTAAAATAGATGCTTAGCATGAAAATAACATAATTGCATGTAGATTGAATTATTGAATACATAATTTGCTTGTTATTCGTGAAGTGTAAATTATGTGACAATGAACGTGATTAATTGACTAGGTATGGTCATAATCAAGTTAGACAAAAAGAATGATCGTTTGATGATTAGTTAAATTATAATTAACTGGTATTGTGAATGTAAATTGTATGTACGATTAAATTCAAGGAACATGTTTAATTAAAGTGTAATCTACGCATGAGGTAAGTTTCCTAACCTTACTTGTTATCATTATTCAAGTTATTCTCATTATTATTAATCAAGTTAAATTGTTATAGTAAAGATTAATTATCTTTTCAAAGTATGATTCTGTTATACAATAATTGTTCTATTGTATACCTATTAAGATTATTATTCAATTTAATTACCATTTATTGTTGAACCTTGTTAGACTAGTGAACCCTCATTTGATTCAACTAGTCCATAGTTGATGAACGTTCTAAATTTTAGAACCCTTATTGATTTATCCAAACCAAACTTCCTTTGGTGCGGACTCTAATGTCAAACTGAGATGAACAACCCTGCAAAGGAATTTACTTATGCATTAGCGTTAAGATATTGTGCACAGTATGGTACTAAGGGATGATCCCCCTAAGTACGAGTAGAAAGTTCATTGTCTTATGACTGTTAAAGGTTTCAAGTATAACCCTTGCTAACCTAAGACATAGTTCAAGGTCTTATGACCCTCAGAAATCTTTTAATTATTGTTATTCATTCTTGATTCAAAAGTTGAGCTTTTATTTCAGAAGTCTTTGATTCACTCGCATGTTATTATCTATTGTTATTTCATTATTTTATTTGTGGGCAATAGTGCTCACTCTTGCGTAATAATAACATTGCAGTTAAGAACGAAAGAACCGACGAGCCTTCTACTAGCAAAGGCAAGGGCAAGATTAACAAGTGATAAAGACTTGTTGTTTTATATGATGATGTATTTCTGTTTAGATTTAAGTGAATGATGTTGTTAAGACTTATTAATTGTTTATGTTCCGCACATATGATTAAGGTTAGTTTTGACCTAGGATTTTATTTATTATTCAGATGTTGTAACCCCATAAGGGGAGGATTTGATTTCTATCTATTGCATGGTTTTGCATTTATTATGGGTAGATAGATAGATGATATTTGTACAGTGAACACCAAATCCCGTGGAATTGAAGTACCCGGATTTGGGGGTGTCACATGAGCGGCACTCTATTTGTTAAGAAGATCCTCAGGACATTATATTACTAGCTTACCTCCAAAGCTGACTGTGATGATCACGTCAAGATGTGCTATCAATGCCAAATTCATGGAAATGCCATCCACGCTCCTCCAAGGGAACTCCACAATATGAGTTCACCCTGGCCCTTCTCAATGTGGGGAATGGACGTGATCGGGCCCATCGAGCCCAAAGCCAGTAATGAGCATCTCTTTATATTCACCATGATCGACTACTTCACCTAATGTGTAGAAGCAGCCTCCTACCCCAAGGTTACCAAAAGCGTCATTGATTTCATTAAAAACAATGTCATCTGTCGATATGGATAACCAGAGGTAATTGTGTCAGACAATGCTAAGAACCTCAACAACAAAATGATAGAAGATTTGTGCAGCAAATTCCATATCAAGCACCTTAACTCCGTCATCTACCGTCCAAAAATGAATGGGGCTGTTGAAGCGGCTAACCAAACCATCAAGAAAATCATGCAAAAGATGTCCGCCAACCACAAAGGATGGCCTGACCTATTGCCTCTTAATCTGTTAGCCTACAGAACATCAATGCGCACTTCCACTAGGGCAACCCCCTATGCATTAACCTATGGGATGGAAGCAGTGCTACCCATAGAAGTGGAAATGGAATCCCTCAGAGTGTTGATAGATGCTCAGCTTGATGAAGACCAATGGGTACAAGACAGGTATCACCAATTGTCTCTAATAGACGAAAAACGAACCGTCGTTATCTTCCATGGTCAGTTATATCAACAAAGGATCACCAGATCCTACAACAAGAAAGTCTGACTATGGTAGTTTAAATAACATGACTTCGTTTTAAAGAAGATCATTGACAACCAAGAGCAGTCCAAGGGAAAATTCAGTCCAAACTGGGAAGGCCCGTTTATTGTCAAGGAGGTATTGACAGGAGGCGCTCTCAGGTTACAAGAAATGGCATTAACTCGGACACCATGAAATGGTACTATGTCTGAGGTTACCATCAAGCAAACATCCTGGTGTTAGATCATCAGATCACCAGTCATTCCGGTTCTTTAACCCTTCACCACATACAACTCTTTTTCACACTTTGCCCCTCAGGGAAACATACTCTTCAAGCCAACAGCCTGGCTTCACTCCATTCATACAACTTCGGTTATTCCACTAGGGATTGAACCTTTCACACTTACAGTTTGTCCCAAACATGGGATCAAACTTTTCACACCTGCAGTTTATCCTGAACTTAGGATCAAACTTTCTTTTCCCCAAAGCTTGTCCTGCACATGGGATCAAACCTTTCGTCGACTATAAATTATCCTGAGGGGAGAACTACGTCGACCTAATCTCCCCGATACCATGGAGTACGTAGGTAACCTTTTTATATGGCCCGGTCGCAATAAAACAAAAACAACAAAAACATTTCTTACACCCTTCCCATTATAAAAACAAAAACAACAAAAACATTCCTACACCCTTTCTGCCACATACATCGTTGAACCTCTTACACCAGGTTCGAACTATGCAGACCTGATCTCCTCTTCAATAGGAGTACGTAGGCAGCCATTCATGGTTCGGTCTTACCCCCTACAAAAACACAAAGACTTGTCATCTGGTACTGAGATCAAACTTCAATCCACTACATTTCATCGACTTCGGACCAAAGTGATGGAATTACCTGAACTCCTCCTAAATAGAAGATTCGGCGACCATCTAAGCTACGGTTGTGTCTCAAAGAGCAATACCAATCTATAAGAGATGGAATTAACTAGGCTCCTAATGAATAGGAGTATTGACGACCATCTGTGGTGCGGTCAATCTCAGAGAGGAAAAGCCATACTCTTCTCAACATTTTCGTAGAGAAACCAGTCTCGAGACACCAAAGAGATGGTAGGGGATACACACAGATCAAAGATCCATTCTGAACTGTCCATTGACAACTCAATGTCCATCCATCAAGGAGGAATTCAGAATACATCAAGATCACAAGCCTTGAAGAAGTAGGTAAAATATCAAATAAGTATTCAGGCATAACTAGAAGGGAAGTGATCAAAAATATATTTCCCTGCTATATATAATGCTGCTTGATATATACAATATGAACTGTACATGACAAAATGGCTAAGCTAGTCTATGCAGGAAAATACAAGCCAATCTATAAATCAGTGTATATGCGAGATATCAAGCCCAACATGGCATCCCTCTCAGCAGAAGGAGGTAATGTTGTGGTCTCCTGTACAAGGGTATCCACACGAGCTAATAGATCTACATCCATCTGCATGGTGACTCTATGCTCATCAATGTACGTGTTAATTTTTGCACTCATGCCAGTGGTAAGGGACCTCACTGTAGTACTATCTGTTACGGCTACATCTCGGGCAGATATGGCGCTATCCCTCTCAACTGTCACGACATCTCTGGCCGATCTGGCCTCATCCCGCTCAACAACATCGGCATCTCTACAAGTTAATGCCTCGTCTCTCTCTAACAGAGTTGTGTCTCTCCCATCAAGAGCAGTCAACATCAAGGCTCTAGCCTGATCTCTCTCGAAGGTCATCAGATGAAGACTCTGCTCGAAGTACTTTGCCAAATGCTAGATCACACCAGTGCTAGTACTGAGAGAATCTAATAGAGCTGCTGGCAACCCAGTAGATGGCTCCTCCTCGGTGTGGGAATCAACGTCCTCCATGGACTCTCCACCATTTGAATCAATCTCCGGCACTGTGGATACTACCGTAGCCGATGAATTCTCTGTTTCCAACAACGCAGAATACTCTGGCGAACAGCCCAGATGGCTAACAGAAAAATCAGTTATCTCACACTGATCCCAACATGCATACACCCGAATTCAGTCCTCTACTGACAGATGGCGAGAAGCTAAACGCTGACCTAGCGCCCCCTCAAAAGGATGGAAGTCCTAGAACTTGTCAAACTGTGACATCATGGCCAGTGGGTGATAGGTAGGCATGCCCCTCAGACCAGCCAGAGGGAGATATTCCATGCCCGGAGCATGAGTAATAAAGCTGTAGGGTGAGCTAAGCCCTGAGCACGACAGAATGACAAATGGATCACTGATCTTCGCTAAGAATACCGACCAAGATATAGCGTATATACAGTCCGATGACTGAAAGGAGTAAGACATAGCTATATCATGGGTAAAACAGTACCCGTGTCGGCGAAAAGTGCCAATCGGTCTCAAGTGTGACATAAACCACACGTATAACATGATCGAACTGCCTATGAATACCCCTATAGGGTAGGTGCTGTAAAAGGTGGCCGACCTCAACGTCTCCGCCACAATCATCGGAATAATGGTATGACCCTCCCTAAGAGCTCTTACTGCCATGATAACACCGATGTCCAGCTCATCCATATACCGTGGCATATACACATATGCCACTATGCACATCAAGAATGCATCCACTCTGGCCAAATGCCACTAATCCTTTGGTGTAGTGAAATCCCCAGAATGACGTCTATAGCTGTCCAATGAGCCAAACCTGTCTATCAGGAAATGTTGGGATAGTACATGGCCATATGTAATCTCATCCTCTACCACTCTACGCCGTAACCCGATGAAGGTCATGAACTGCCGGTGCATATCTCTGACAGCCATATGAGCGCAAGGTCTGTCCAAGGGCAAAGCCGTCAACCGCTCATACTCCTCCAATGTAGGAGTCAACTTCTGGGTACCAAACCGGAAGACCTGTCTCTCTGGTATCCAACGATCCAGCATACCCTCCACAAAACCTGTGGGAACCTGAAACATCAAGAAGGTCATGGAATGCTATAGTAGCAGATCTACAGTCAACCTATCTGAAGGTGACATACTATCATACCACGACCTCAGACGGGAGGCTACTAAGTCTGGTAGGGTGTGATCTATGCGGATGACTGTCGAAGAAGACATCTATGTAGGCCGTATCATAAGACCATCCAAGGGTCAATGCTGAATATCTCTGGACATACATACTATACATAACATGATACATGCATTACGGATAATAGATGGCAATATGATATAGGGAATGAAAAACTGTACATACATTCCTAAGTATATCATCATCTAATACATCATCTCTATACAGCTAAAAATATAGGAAAATGGGCCACAGATGCCCTACTACTAATAGAGGCCTATCAAAAGATATAGCGAGAAAGGGGCATAGCCACCCAATATCTAACAGAGGCCTATTAAAAGAGATAACGAGAATACACATCAGAAGAAGATAATGGTGTCAATTTCTACATCATTAATCTTGTCCACCTGATGTAACTCCTCCTGAGTCACTGGATCTCTATCAATAACGATATCAGGCCTATACAAAGGAGGATATGCACCGGAAAAGCCAAATGGGTCATCTGAGGGGCCAGCGCCTGAGCTAGAAGGAGAAAAAGTATCTACCTCTGCCGGATCTCTGCCGGTCCAGTCGGTGGGTCAAACTGTCAATCTGTGTCAAATGTGTCGGATCTCAGACACAGGCTAGCTAGTCCGTCATCATCACGGATCCTGGAACAATATCCCCCATGAACTGAGTGGCGCTGGTCTGGGCTCCAATAATACGAGGGGACCACCAATGCTGGAATATCTCATGAGTGCATGGACCCTCTGACAGTGCAAAATTGTCAACACCCAACAATGGGATATCAATGACGGGTGACTGCGACACAGGCCAATAACGCCTGGCAAGAGGCAAGATTGGCATACAGATCTCTTCTGTGGTGCTCTTAATAGCACGCTCTCCTAAATAGAGCTCCCATCCTCCATCTATGAAGAAAGGAACCCTACGGGTGGATATCACGTGCTCGACGTAAGTCGGGTACCCATCCTCAATCCAATGGCCAAGTGCTCCCCAGAATAGGGAATCCATGTGATGACGTCAGCTGTCAACAACTCTAGCTATAAGCGGCAATGAGTGAAACCCTCAGCTACAAGGACCTCCGCCAGTATGAAATGATGCCATCGTCGTCCTCGTGGATATTTATCTAAACCTAACACACTCAGAGTACGTAAACATGGAAGCCTCTCATAGACCCAGAACTGCCAACACAAAGGCAAAACATCAGCTGTCAGTGAATACTCTTAAACCTATACATGGGAAATCAAAAGAGAAATACTCACCAGCAAAAATGGGTAGAATCCTAACCAAGCCTCGGTTAAGCCCTGTGAACGCATACACATGCCTTTGAGGAAATAGAAGAAGGTATAGGAACCCCAGTCATACTCTCCAATACGGTCCACATGTCGAGTGGCGCTGATCAAAGCGAATGACACCGTAGAAGAGTTATCAGCTATGAAGCAGCCCGTAATGATCATCAGGAAGCATCACCGAAGAATGAAATCCTTGACTCTAACATCAGTTGGTATGGGCTCACTCAACAACAAACTCATAGCATCTACGCTCAATGGACCCGTACGAATGGTCCTGCCCTTGAGCTCCTCAGCCAGAACTCCTAGCAAGGATCTGACAGCAGTGGGGGTAATATTTGCCATACAAGGCACTGGTGCCCCTCCAAACTCTATACTTATGATAAACCACCAATCCATTAGCGTCATCATCACCTTATAGTCCAGCAAATGGAGCGACTGAGTCTAGTGAAACTAGCACTCAGACAATGCTCTGAGGTAACCCCAGTGACAACGGCGAGGAAGGATGGAGAAGAACGCCCCAAATCTCCAGTCATGTATGATCACTCTATAGGCAAGATGCAGAGCCTGGTACATGGAGTGAATGCTGAACCACTTCCCTCGAGGCTGTGTAAAGCCGGGAACCTACATGAAATACAGATCGACATCAAAATCCTTGATACCTCGTTGGCGTGCAAGTACATTGACGGATGTCAACTCAAATCACCCAGAAGTTCTGGGTTTTCCACCTGAATACTTGGGAGGTCCTTACAGGGAACATGTACATCAGGAGTTGAATCCACAACAGGAACATCCTCCTCTTCGTCCTCAACGTTTGGCACATCAACCTGGACTGGACGTATCACCGTCTCCACCAACCGACGAGGCTGTCTAACAGAATGGGGTCGAGGCACTTTAGAAGCCCTCCTCCCTACACTAGAAGTGGTCCTACAGGAACTACTCGGCTAATCTGGATCCATATTATCTGGAGAAAAGTCTCCAAATCACCTCAGAAAGGGTGTGGTAATTTTTAACCCAGAGCTTTCTTTTAAAAATGCATTTTATGACTACATGCATGAATGCATTACTTTAACATACGTCTATAGTAGAGTTAAAAATGCATGACTATTCAAGGCCTACATTTTGAAATTTTTTGCCATAGTCCCCTCTGTAAATAGGACTATCCACATGCACATAGGCATAACTACGTGGCCATTCAATAGCACACTTGCCCCCAATCATATACATACTATATGCATTAAAAGTCAAAGTCATCAATCCATAAGGGTAGTTTAATTACCAAGATTACTTTGTATTTTTACCTTTTGCTCATTTGTCCTCAAATAGGATAAAAAATAGCAGAAAAAAGATGCCAATTTGACTGTCTCAAAAGTTAAAAATTTTCACATTATTATGTTCAGCATGGTTTAATACTAACATTTACTATGTTGAATATTTTTTATCAAGTCATTTGAGCATGCATATTCACTACTATGTGTTTAGATAAATTTTATGTGATAAGTCATTTTCCAACAGATAAAAACTAGAAAAGAATACATGCATACGTTACCAAGACAGTGTAGAACACTTGTACGGTGATAGAATTTGCGGAAAGTTGCCCGAACTTAGCAGATCTGAAGAAGAGCTCTCGGATTTCCTTCGCGGCGCAACTTGAAAATGACTTATGAAAGCAACCTTCAGGCATTTAATAGCCACGATTGGCCGCAGGTCCACCTGCAGCTGCTGCAGGTGTACCTGTGGTACTCCTACATAGGTCCCACCCCTCTATCTCGGTCCAATTTGAGTTGTAATGGAGTTATCACAAGCTGAAAAGGCCAAATCAGGAATAAAAATGCTACGCGATTGAGCATAAAAACTTACAAATCCTGGTTTTCTCAGATTGAACCGTGGGTCTGCACGTCACTTATTGGTGTGTACCCGAACACAAGGTACACTATGCCGATGATCTCAGCTGTTACAAGTCACACTCGGCAATACCTAACGCAAGTCCAATGCCGCCAATTCAGGGTCGTCACCTTAATCCTCTCAAGAATTCCCGACGGGGGAATCACACATTCTCAATCAGATCCCAGGCCTCACGCATTTTCATATGTTGAAGTATATATCCCCGATGGAGGTATCATGAATTTTCCATTGATGTACACGTCAGCGAAGATCAAGCAGATTCCCGGCGGGGGTTACAACGCGTGTTCATCCGTTGATTCACACGTCAGCGAAGGTCAAGCAGCCTTGACAGTTTGCCCAACAAGCATTTTATTCGGTGACGTACATGTCAGCGAAGGTCAGGAAACCCTGACAACACATACTATTGGCAGTAACTCCAACAGAACAGTGATATGTCCTGGCGATACAAACTAGGAAGGACCATCCTCATCGGAGATGACCAATGATGTAATATGTTATACACATCCTCAAACAGACAAAGCTTTATCCCCACTGATCTCTTGTACATGAGAGACACATCTTCAGAGTAAAGTCTGTATCAAGGATTCAGGACTTTGATGATAACCCCAACGCCAACATCCTTGAGTCTGTGGATCGCACGTCCACACAACTAATCATTGATTGCCAATCCCCAGTCGAAGCAATAGGGAGTCAAAAATCATCCCATCATGTTGGAGAACAATCCAACAATCCATAATCATCACACATTTGCATCATGATTGCTGCATATATCATCATGTTTATCTTGTTCCATTTCAAGTGTCTAGGATTTTTTATCCTATCAATGCCATTGCATTGCATGAATATGATAAAGAGGGGCATCTATAGACACTCAAAATTTTCTGCACACCTGTTACTGACATTGCAGGAGGGCAAACTCGTCTTTCAGAGATAACCCTGGAAGACAGCTCATATCCAGTCTGGATACCACTGGAAGTTCAGTCTCAAACCTGGAACACACACCGGGAGTAACAGTTCCAACCTCGGAGATAACCCCGAGGCATTTGTTCATGAAAGTAGTATGCACACAAGCCAATCATGTTTGGTGATAAAGCATATACTTTGTAACAATCTTATTCATTTATTAATAAAAAGTATTAATTTATTAAAGGCTTTTAATTATCTATATGATGATGCTTTATAATATGTGATAAACCCATAGTTTTAAGCAATGCTTTTAGAATAATGATGATGATCATTCTAATGAGATCTAAATTCTTAGAAAGCTTAAAACTAAAATAGTTCCCAATCATTGGATTACTAAATTGGGAATTAGTGAATATGGATAGATTGGTACATACGTTGCTTGCTCATTGGATGAGGATGATTGATCTCATGATCATTTGTGTGGAGACACTAAAGCAAGTATGTAGGTGCTTATTAGAGAATAAGTTCACTGAACGTGGCTCGCTAAGGAATACCTAATGGAGTTTTACTTGTCTGTCAATAGGAATTCCTGTAGTGATAGTAGTACAAGTGATCCTTGGACTTGAGATCATCATAGTATCTTGTATATGATGAGTTATACTTTAACTTATTCCTTAAGACCATTAGGGTATATCAAAGGGTATGCTTGGGTATAATAAGTTGTACATGAAGATAATGATGATCAATAAAGAATCTATCGCTTCTAGTAAAAGAAGAGAAATGTTCTATGTGATTCGATAAATGACAACCTAGTAGTCCTTGGCCAAGGCAGAATGAAATTAGAAAGGAGTTTCTAATTTGCATTATTTGGAGTTGTCATTTAAGAGTCAAAATACATATAATTAAATAAAATAAGACTTGACAGTAATTCCATGTCTTATATTTAATTGGGACATTGTATTGTGGAAGGATTGAATTGTACGGTAACTATTTACTCAAAGGTTCTTTTATGATTAATGTTGAAATCTATATTATCTGGAAAGTCGTTGATCGCTAGGGAGGCTTATCCCTATTGTAGAATAAATATTATTTATTTAAATAAATTAATAGTTTAATTTATTTATTTAAATAAGATTAGAATTGTTCTAATTGATTTATTCACAATCGGTTTAATATGGAGAACCTAAAGGGTCACACCATAAAAGGAAGAATAATTATTTAAGAAGTTAATGGCATAATCGTAATAATAAGTTAAGTATATTTAATTTAATTTATGGTGATAGAATAAATTATATAGCTTAATATTTATTATTTAATATTTTAAAAATATTAAATGTAAATTAATAAGAGAGTCTTATTATTATTATTACTACTATTATTATTTAATTAACCTAAAGGAGTTTGGGAATTAATTAATAAAAGTACTCTCATTTATTCCTAATAAGATTAGGAGGCTAATTAATTAAAGGATTTTAATTAATTAAAATAAAATCCAATTCCTTAATTGTTAAGGAGGGTTGCCCACATCTATAAATAAGATGAGTCTTATTATGGGTGATGTGGTTGTTGACTTTTTCACAACATACGTGATTCTAATTATTGGAGAGTACGCTCCTTTTCTATGAGAGATAGAAAACTAGGGTTTTTCCAAACACCTATCTTCTTGAATCTTTATTCTTTCTTGGTGGATCACCTCTAGAGGCCAAACACTTGGGTGGCTAACGTTGATCAAAGAAAGGAACCAAACCCGGTGGATTCAAGTTGAACGCAAAAAGGATTGGAGGTGAACTTGTACCTGAGGAAACTCGAATCTTCAACAGTATGATTCTTGTTCTTCATATCTTTTCGTTTAATTAATAATTGTGCATAAAAGATGATCCGGGTATATGGTTTGTAAAATTTTTAAACTCTGATTTTCCATGCTTCCGCTTATTTTGTGCAATTTGATTGTGTTCATGAATATTACAAACCTAACAGTGGTATCAAAGCCAAACCTTTATGTGAATTATTAATTATTTTAATTTGATATGTATATTGATATGTGTTTAGAACAATTTATTTGGGCATAATTTTGTTGTATAAAATTTATTAAAAAAAAAAAAATCAATCGCGAAATCTCTTTTTGAAAAGTCCGTGTTTCAAAAAGATGATCTCGATCATTTGAACATGCATCAGCATTATAATTTAAGTATATATAAAATATATATATATATATATATATATATATATATATATATATATATTAATGAAGTAATCACATGAAGCATTCATAAAAGGATTATAACATCCATTGATATATATATATATATATATATATATATATATGATTCACGTCAAGATCTTGATTTATATATATATAATTCTTAATTATTTTATAATTAAAATAAAAAGTTTATTTTAATCTTAAAATAAAAGATTTATTTTAATATTAAAATAAAAGAGCTTATTTTAATTTTAAAATTGAATTTCATAGTAACTAATTAGAGTTTGAATTGGATTCTATGATAACTAATTGTGAGGATTGCATGTTTCCTTAAATAAATGAGTTTATTTAGATATGAAATAAGATTTCATATTATTCAAAATAAAAGAGTTTATTTGTGAATAGGAAAGAGAATTCGTGTTTCCTTTAAATAAAAGAGTTTATTTAGATATGAAATAAGATTTCATATTATTCAAAATAAAAGAGTTTATTTGTGAATAGGAAAGAGAATTCGTGTTTCCTTTAAATAAAAGGAGTTTTTTGTTTATTTGGAATTGGATTCCATAATTAATTAAAATAAATGAGTTATTTTGATTAAAATAAAATAATTTATTTTATTCAAAATTGAATAAATTAAAATAAAAGAGGTTTATTTTGAATTAAATTTGGGTTAAAATAAAGGAGTTTATTTTGATTCAAAATTAGATTTTATACTAACTAAATTTGCCCATTAAATGATATTAATATATATTGAATGTTTATTATTCATGAGATGAATGTTATTTATTGATGCATATGGTGATGTGTATGATAATAAATGTGATTGATTGTGGACTATTGACCAATGTGATTGGATTTTATTTTAGTTGGATGCATGAATGTATGAGTTTTATTAAATGGGGTCTGCGTACCTCGTCTTCTCTAATTTTTCTTAATGTAAATTCTATCTCCCTTCTATGTACTTCCCCTTGACTGCTGATCAAGGTTTCTATTTATTTTAAATAGTTTTGTAATAGTAATAGTTAGAATTAATTTTGAAGATTTGGAGATTAAGGAGCAAGGAGCGCTTGAAGACCTGTTTGTAATGGAGCCCGTGTTTAAATGTAATAGTTATATTTAAATATTAATTTTTGCACCCCTAGGATTTGACCTTTTGGTTCACTTGGTGGCTCTAGTGAACCAAACTAGAATAAAAGTCCATAATCAATCCAGGTAGAATATAGTATTCTATATGTGCATGCTTATACTATATATATTATATATTATGCAAACATGCTTCGCATGTTAATTAATATGACGCATATTATATATATATATGTGCATGTACGCTAAACAAGATGAGACAAATTAATAACAAACCCCTCAATTTTTTATATTAAGTCCTAAGCGTTCAAAGATATTAGGAATATCGAACGTCGCCTTCTAGCATGATAAAATTAATAGAGTATTAAATATTTAATATGAGTTTGTTGTGTCACCACAAGGCAAGTATTAAGTATTTAAGATGTTAATTTATCACATTTGATGCTTATAAAGAAAATTGAACAATATTGTTTTTTGTTGTGTCACCACAAGGACAATATTTTCTTTTTGAATATATGGAGTGCTAGGTTGGACTTAACTTGGATAATTTTGATTCGGATGTGCCACCACTTGATCAAAATAATCTAAGAGGCAAAATACAAGGAGTTGCATAGTTAATGTAATTGACAAGAGTTGTCTACCTATTTATTTATATATAGTTTGTTGTGTCACCACAAGGCTATATACATTTGAAATGAGATCCTTATTCTCACTAGTAAATCTTTAATTAGATTTTGCCGAACTATATAAGTGAGGGTAATATAGTTTGAAGAAAATAGTGGGAGATACCAATTTAAAACAAGACCTATATTATTTTGGTAATTAATAAATAATGTATGCTAAAATGTTGTTAATTACAAATTCATTTAGAGAATTTTACAATTAATAAAATTACTATCACTGCATAGAATATTAGATGCTAAATTAACCGGACCGAATTAAACGGACTGGTTAAGGAAATTGAGAATAGTTCTCATGGCTAAAAACCTATCTTATGTCCTTAATACACCTATCCCTGCAATTGTTGCAGATAATGCCTCTGTGGAAGAGATTGCTACTTTTAGAAAGTGGCAAGATGATGAACAGTTGGCTCAATGCATCATGCTCGCATCCATGAGTAATGAGCTTCAGCGTCAGTATGAAACTATGGATGTTCCTACTATACTCCTGCACGTCAAGTAGTTGATGGTGAAGAAAGTAGGACTAATAGATATTAGATATCTAAGGAGCTCTTAGATCTAGAATGACTGATGACACTACTGATGACAGATAAAAGTCCTTAACATAATCAATTTGATTGATCATTTAGGACAAACGGGTTTTTCATGGATGGAGAGTTGAGCCAAGATTTGATCTTGCACTCACTCCGGACTCCTTTCATAATTGTTGTGAATTTTCATATGAACAAGCTAGATATCGGCCTTGGCGATTTGCTTAACATGTTGAAAAATATTGAGAGTCACTTTCCAACCAAGAAAGACCATGTCTTACTAGTAGGGGCCAAAGGATCTTCTGAAAAGAAGAACGATTCAAAGAAGGTAAATAGAAAGGCAAAAACAAAGGATAATAAGAACAAAATTGATACGGATAACAAAGGAGTTTGCTTCTACTGCAATAAGCTTGGACATTGGAAAAAAACTGCGAGAGGCATCTTGTAGAGGCTAACCAAAGAAGCTTAGTGAAGTTTCGGTTATAAATACAAATTTATTCATGATTTAAAATAAATTCTTCTTTAAGTCAAGGAACTACTTGGGTATTGGATACCGACTTTGGTTATCATAAATATAGATTTATGAAGGGACCAAACAGAAGTAAAATACTAAACAAATATAAGTAATCCTATGTGTAGGGAATGAAGCAAAGGTTGCCACATTAGCCATAGAAACTTATAGTTTAGCAATGCCTACGGGCAAATCTATTAAGTGAATAAGTTGTTATTGTATTCCATTTCTTGTTAGAAACATTATTTCCATTTTATTGTTGGACAATGAAATCTTTGGTATTATATTTAAGAACAATTATTGTTCTATTTATAATAATAATGTTTTGTATAGAACTGAAATATTAATTAATGGATTTTGTATACTTGACTTACGTGAAAAATTATTTTTCAAATTAAACAAACTAGTATAGGAAAAGGAGATGATCATTCAAAGAGTTGAATGTGTGTATTTGCTGAAATACAAGTGTGAATTATTTGAAAGGTTCAAAGAATTCAGAAGTGAAACAAATTGACAAAGTATTAAGATTCTTTGATTAGATCAAGGAATAAATACTTGTGCAATAAGTTTCTAGATCATCTCAAAATGGTTTTCTAACAATGGACGCCTCCTGAAACGCAATAATTGATTGATGTATCTGAAAGGAAAAATCGTACCTTGTTGGACATGGTGCGGCCCATAATGATTTTACCGACATTCCAGTATCTTTCTTGGATCATATCCTAGAAATGGCTGCATATCTACGGGAAAGGTAACCTCAAAATTCGACCCCAAGACTCTATAAGAGTTATGGACAGGGAGGATTCATAATCTTAAGTATGTTAAGATAAGGGGTTGTCCAACTTATGTGAAAAGGTTTCAAAGGATAAGCTTGGGACAAGATTTGACAAGTACAGATTTTTGGGACATCCTAAAGTAAGTTTAGGGTATATGTTCTATAATCCTACTTAGCAAAAGGTGTTTGTTGCAAAACATGCTGCCTTTTAAGATAAAGATGTTTATCATTGAAGGGGCTAGTGGGAGGATAATACATCTTGAAGAGTTCAAGAACCACAAAACACTATAAGTAAAATTAGAGGAACCTGTTGATAGACCTATTGTACCACAACCGAATCGTAAATCTGGAATAGTACTGAAGATACCTGGGAGGTATTGATTCATCATAGATGATGATGATGAGGTAAGCATCATAAAAGATGATGAACCAGTTACATACGATGAGGTAAGAGTTGTAGACACTCAGAGAAATGGATTGAATCAAGCTTCTCAAAAATGGAACATTCGTTTTGATGAGATAATCAAAAGTGTTTGATTTTATCAAAAACAAGAATGAACCTAGTGTGTACAAAAGGGTCAGTGGGAGTGTCGTGACATTCCTAGTATTATATATTGATATACTACGGATAAGGAATGACATACTAATGCTACAATCAATAAAGATAAAGTTGTCTAAACATTCCTCCATGAATGATTTGGGAAGAGTATCTTAATTGGGGGTACAAATCTATATAGATAGATTCAAGAGGATGCTCGACTTAACCCAAGGAACGTATATTCATTTGATGCTAAAGTCGTTTAGCATGGCAAACTCTAAGAGATGTCTTATGTTGATGAGCCATGGAGTGTATCTCTCTTAATAGTCCCCAAAGACTCATAAAAGAGAGATCGCATGAGTAACTATCATGTATGCAATGAAATATACGAGACATGATGTTGATCAGTCATATTCTGGAGAAGTTCACTATGAGTCAGTGAAAAACATCTTTAAGTACTTAACCGGCACTAAGGATGTGATCATATGCATGGTGGGTCTGAATTAAAACTAGAGGGCTTAATAGACTCGAGTTTTTTCAGACAGACCAAGATGACAGAAAATACACTTTAAGGTAAAGCGTTACCTTGAATGATGGTGCAGTGAATTGGAAAGGTTTCAAACAGTAAACAGTTGCTAGTTTAGTGATAATGACAAAGTATATTGCTATAAATAAAGCTACAAGTTGATTGTTTGGATGAAAAGTTCATTACAGAACTAGGAATAGTTCCTAAGTCTCATCTTGGATCTAAACATGTGTTGTGGCACTGTCATTTGATTAAAGAATCATTGAAAGATGGGAAATCACTATAGAGATAGTGGACTATCAAGAACAACATTACATATCCATTAACTAAAGCTTATCCAACAGCAGGATAATCGTCACTTAAAGAAGAAGGATATGAGATACCATGGCGATTGGCTTTAGTGCAAGTGGAAGATTGAAAGTAGTATGCACACAAGCCAATCATGTTTGATGATAAAGCATATACTTTGTAACAATCTTATTCATTTATTAATAAAAAGTATTAATTTATTAAAGGCTTTTAATTATCTACATGATGCTGCTTTATAATATGTGATAAACCCATAGTTTTAAGCAATGCTTTTAGAATAATGATGATGATCATTCTTATGAGATCTAAATTCTTAGAAAGCTTAAAACTAAAATAGTTTTCAACCATTGGATTACTAAATTGGGGATTAGTGAATCCGAATAGATTGGTACATATATTGCTTGCTCATTGGATGAGGATAATTGATCTCATGATCATTTGTTTGGAGACACTAAAGCAAATATATAGGTCCTTATTAGAGAATAAGTTCACTGAACGTGGCTTGCTAAGAAATACCTAATGGAGTTTTACTTGTCTGTCAATAGGAATTCCTGTAGTGATAGTAGTATAAGTGATCCTTGGACTTGAGATCATCATAGTATCTTGTGTATAATGAGTTATACTTTGACTTATTCCTTAAGACCCTTAGGGTATATCAAAGGGTATTCTTGGGTATAACAAGTTGTACATGAAGATAATGTATGACCAATAAAGAATCTATCGCTTTTAGTAAAAGAAGAGAAATGTCCTATGTGATTCAATTAATGACAACCCAGTAGTCCTTGGCCAAGGCAGAATGAAATTAGAAAGGAGTTTCTAATTTGCATTATTTGGAGTTGTGCATTTAAGAGTCGAAATACATATAATTAAATAAAATAAGACTTGACAGTAATTCCATGTCTTATATTTAATTGAGACATTGTATGGTGGAAGGATTGAATTTTACTGTAACTATTTACTCAAAGGTTCTTTTATGATTAATGTTGAAATCTATATTATTTGAAAAGTCGTTGATCGCTAGGGAGGCTTATCCCTATTGTAGAATAAATATTATTTATTTAAATAAATTAATAGTTTAATTTATTTATTTAAATAAGATTAGAATTGTTCTAATTGATTTATTCACAATCGGTTTAATATGGAGAACCTAAAGGGTCACACCATAAAAGGAAGAATAATTATTTAAGAAGTTAATGGCATAATCGTAATAATAAGTTAAGTATATTTAATTTAATCTATGGTGAAAAAATAAATTAAATAGCTTAATATTTATTATTTAATATTTTAGAAATATTAAATATAAATTAATAAGAGGAGTCTTATTATTATTATTACTATTATTATTATTTAATTCCTAAAGGAGTTTTGGAATTAATTAATAAAAGTACTCTCATTTATTCCTAATAAGATTAAGAGGCTAATTAATTAAAGGATTTTAATTAATTAAAATAAAACCCAATTCTTTAATTGTTAAGGAGGGTTGCCTACATCTATAAATAAGATGAGTCTTATTATGGGTGATGAGGTTGTTGACTTTTTCACAACAGACGTGATTCCAATTGTTGGAGAGTACACTCCTTTCTATGAGAGATAGAAAACTAGGGTTTTGCCAAACTCTTATCTGCTTGAATCTTTATTCTTTCTTGGTGGATCACCTCTAGAGGCCAAACACTTGGGTGGCTAACGTTGATCAAAGAAATGAACCTAACTCGGTGGATTCAAGTTGAACGCAAAAAGGATTAGAGGTGAACTTGTAACTGAGGAAGCTCGAATCTTCAAGGGTATGATTCTTGTTCTTCATATCTTTTCGTTTAATTAATAATTGTGCATAAAGGATGATCTGGGTATATGGTTTGTAAAATTTTTAAACTCTGATTTTCCATGCTTCCGCTTATTTTGTGCAATTTGATTGTGTTCATGAATATTACAAACCTAACCGTTCAAATACCAGAAATTCCACCGGAGATGACAGTTCAGTCTCGGAGATAACCCCGAGATGCTCGGTTCCAGTTCTGGAAAAAACACCGGGAATAGCAGTGCTAACCTTAGAGATAACCCCAAGGAATGCAGTTGCAGTTCCGGAGATAACCCCGAAAATGCTTGCTTTAAATGCATGCAGTCAGCTTCAACCTCGTCACTCATACCGAGACACTTAGTACAAGACTCAGAGATAACACCGGGAAGATAGGCACACCTCAGAGATGACAGTGATGACCTTCAACACTTACAGCAGTCCAATTTTAGAGATAACCCTGAGCAATGTCTGCTTTATCAGCCCAAACCGGAGATAACTCCGATGAGGGGCGAAGCCGTCATCTTGCCACCTTGACCCCATATCGCGCCGTCTCAACATTTCATACATACATTTCTACACAACAATGTCCTACAAGAACCAAGGAGGTCTAATCCCGAGTGACTATTACACAGGGTAACAGATAAAATTTGAAGCTTGAAGACCGGAGGGCATGGTCCCATTTTCTTGGCTTTGTACAACCTCTAATCTCATGTCATTGCGTAACTCTCGACAACGGCCGTCCAAAATAGGTCTTACATACCTCATTCGGATGCCCGAATTGCAATTTGAAAGTTCGTGCGAACATCACAGTGCATGCGTGCACATACTTTGAGACGTCATGACCCATACAGCCCGGGGCACCCCAGCCTGCGGCTCCTCCCTCTATAAATAGAGGGCTTGGGGTGGCAATTTGTATAAGAGAAAAAGGCGAGGAAGCCCTGTCAAATTTGCTCTGTACACACCCTAAACTAAGTGTTTTCTCATTTTAAACACTTGTGAGCTCACATATAGCTACTATTTTTACCGGCGGGAGCCGAGTGTTCATCCACTTAAAGTTATAGAAGTTTTCTTTGGCATTCCACTGTAAGCCTTCTTACACACTTTAAAGCATTTCTCTTCATCTTTGCACACACCATTCTTCACGTTGAGAGTCGTGTTGCGTGTGTATGCCCGAACTTCGGTCCGTGGTTTCATTTTAGTTTGTATATACATATATATATATATATATATATATATATACATATATATATATATATATATATACAATTATATATATTTTTATATATGGACTACCATTATCGAGTTATGCCTCGATTGAGCCTGAACTTATGTCCGAGGCGTTTATTTGCTTTCATATATATATATATATATATATATATATATATATATATATATATCAACCTTGTTGTCGAACTACATTCGATGAGCACAGATTTTACATCCAAAGTGCGTTTATTAACTTATATATATATATATATATATATATATATATATATATGAGTCGGGATCTTAAGCTCACCTTATCCAACTCACTGAGCTCACCCACCTTTAGCGACGGACACGACGGCGGTTCGGTCATACAACCACCGTCTACATACTTTTAGTGATTGAGACAACATATAACATAGCTAAAAGTATAGACGACGGTTGTATGACCAAACCGTCGCCGGGTCCGTCACTAAAGGGGAGTAAGCTCGGGTGAGTTGGATAAGGGGTGAGCTTAAGATCCGGACTCTCTCTCTCTCTCTTTATATATATATATATATATACATACATTTTTTCCCGCCTGGAGTTTATTTCATGGCGGTTGATCATTTTTATAGCTTTCTTTATATTTCGTCTCGCTTGGAGTCTACTTCATGGCGGTTGATTGCTTTTACATCTTTATTTACATTTCCGATCCCCCATAGAGGTGCTTCGTGGTTGCTGATCATGTCTGTATGTATATATATATATATATTTACAGCTTTTATATATATAACTTCTTACTGCTTTCATATCAATTGCGGCATTATGTGAGCATATGAATCATGTGATCACAGATTTAGTCTATTGAATCTTGATTAGGTTCCCGTGATGGACATTTTCAGCTATAAGCAGCTTGTAAATTTACACGGTGTTTGGATTTCCTTAGATGGTTTTCATGCCAACGAGGAGTTCAGAACTGCTTTGTACATTATTTTCCAAAAGATGCTTCGCATCTCGAAAATTAAAAGCAATTAAGCCAAACATTTAATAAAAAAATGGAAGTGTAAAAGGTCTCAATTACTATTGAGCACAAGGGTTTAAAAAGCATTTTTTACAAAACATAACTGCCATATCTTGTTTTAAACTGAATTTTTAAACAAATTCAAACCCTGTGTATATATGTGTGAATGAGGCCTCACACTACTTCCATATAACTGCACATTGACCTATACACACATATTCATATAACAGTTTCTTGAAAAGTGGCGGTCACCGTGGTAACACGGATGTCACGGGGTGCCTAACACCATCCCTCTGCATAATCAATCCACGGACCCTAATGAATATCGGTTTCACAGACCCGTTTAGCAGTGTCACATCACTGGGTCAATGTGCAATCTTTTTCTCGGTTGTGTTGGTACAACCATATAAAAAACCAACTAGTGACTCTTATAGTCCATTCCTCGACATATACATGTCAAATCTTTTCACAACTTGTTTTTTCAAACAAATCTCACCTAACATGAGAACACCAAAGAAAAAGAATAGAAAAGGGACAAATAAAAATCCCGACATCGACAGGTGGCGACTCCGCTAGGGACACCAGTAAGAGAGCTTAAGTCGCTATTACAATCTTTTCAAAATTGTTATATACTTATGTGTGGATGTTGCATTTACATTTATGATGAATGAGTACGAATGCATATATTTACTGCACTTAATGCTTAACACTATATCTGCTTGTGATATTAGTGCTTCGCACATGTCATCATTTTCATAAACGGTGAGACACGTTGTATGTGAATGTATGTTGTGTGGTTCCTCCTTCAGGAGGCTATCATGTCGGTGTTTGATTACTAGATTCATAGGAAGACTAATTCGAACAAGGCTCAAGAAATGCACCACCAAAATTCGCTCCACTTGAAAGACCGGATTAACTTCTTGTCGAGTAAATTGCGATGATTTGGGAACCTTAATGCCAAAAAGCCGCGAGAGTAGCCTAAGATAGGTCAACCTCAGATAAAACAAATGCGGAGGAAAGTCTCTTCATGCTTTCTCATTTCAAATTACTCGTAAAGTCAATTTCATTCCATATTCATCTCCATGTAATGAGAAATATGAAGAAATATGTGCACACGCATATTTAAATGCTATCCTGTATGACAAGCAGCTAACATCCGTGATGCAGGATAATATTCTTATAACAGATACATCACATAGCATGTAAACATTTACACATTCTCTAAGACTAAACTATGCAAGTCTTTCGCAGGAAAACAATCGGACCAATTACCCGTTCAAAGTCCAAAAAAGCCACGAGCCTACAGCCAATCATGTCTTCATCTAACCAGTCTAATCCCATTTCCCATGAAGAATTCGATGGATTAAGCAAGCAGATTACAGATTTGGCTGTTCTGGTTAAAGAATTGAATCAGTTTACTCAGGGCCCAAAAATGGCCACACATACAGAGTCCTTTTCACAGGGAGGAATCCAATGTTCGGATAAAACAAATCCGGAATTTTAGTTGATTATAGACAAAAACATTGAAAACACCCATCTAAAAGGAACATAGATATTTGAAAAATGTTATGATCACGAGATATATTTGGCGGTAAAGCGAGTCTATAGGCCACAGTTCCTACTCGATCGAGGATTAAAAATGGGACAATGAATTGAGGATTGAGCTTTCCTTTCTTTCCAAATCTCTTAACTCCTTTCCATGAAGCAACACGTAACAACACATGATCTCCAATATTGAATTCCATGTCCTTTCGATGAAGATCAGCATAACTCTTTTGTCGATCTTCTGAAGTTTTTATACGTTGTCGGATCGTTTTAATCTTTTCCGTTGTCATACATACCAACTCCGATCCCAAAAACGTTACTTCACTAACCTCATCCCAACATACTAGTGAATAACACATTCTACCATACAACGCCTCAAATGGAGCCATACCAATATTTGCTTGATAACTGTTGTTGTAGGAAAACTCCACCAATGATAAGAACTTGTCCCAACTTCCTTTGAAGTCAAGGAAACAAAGTCTTAATAAATCTTCAAGAGTTTGAATAGTCCTCTCCGACTGCACAACCGTTTGAGGATGATATGCCGAACAAAATCGTAAATCCGTGCCCATAGATTTTTGTAAACTAACCTAAAATCTTAAAGTGAATCTTGGGTCTCGATCAGAAACTATGGATACTAGCATACCATACAATCTTATAATCTCGTTTATGTACATACTAGCAATACGTTCAAGTGTATAAGTTTCTCGTATTTATAAGAAATGAGCATACTTGGTCAATCTATTAACAATGAATCAAATCACATCTATGCCTTGAGAAACCTTTGGAAGACCGGTAACGAAATACATGGTAATGTGCTCCCACTTCCATTCTGGAATTTTAAGTGGTTGCAATGGACCTTTTGGCACTTGATGCTCCGCCTTGACTCGTTGACAAGTTAGACACCTTGAGATAAACCCCGCTATCTCTCTCTTCATATTGCTCCACCAAAATGTATGTCAAAGATCACAATACATTTTGGTACTCCCAGGATGGATTGCAAACAGTGTGTTGTGCGCCTCCATCGTGATTTTATACTTTAAGTCAGAATCGTTAGGAACACAAATTTTAGAGTTGACTCAAAGTATTCCTTCTTCATCGATTCTTGCTTCCGAAATAGCACTTGCTTGCACTTTCTTCCTCATACGCGTCAACTCCAGGTCTGTAGCTTGAGCAGCTTTAACTTTATCTATTAAAGTTGGTTCTACTCGTATATTCGCCATCCTCACATGGGTCCCTGAAGTCTTTAACTCTATCTCTATCCTTTGTATGTCATATAAAATGGGTCTTTTCATTGACAATAATTCACTCGTACTCGCATATGATCTTCTACTCAATGCATCAGCTACTACGTTCGCTTTTCTAGGATGGTATTGAATGGTATGATTGTAATCTTTTAATAGCTCAAGCAATCATCGTTGTCGCATGTTGAGTTCCTTTTGAGATTTAACGCTCTTATGATCCGTATAGATCTCCACTTTCTCCCCATATAAGTAATGCCTCCAAATTTTAAGTGAGAAGACAATAACTGCCAACTCTAGATCATGAGTAGGATAATTCCTCTCATATTCTTTGAGTTGTCGAGAGGCATAGGCTATGACTTTCCCATGTTGCATGAAAACACATCCTAACCCTTTGCTTGAAGCATCACTGTAGATGATAAATCCCTCCGAGCCAGATGGTATTGTCAGAACAGGTGCTGAAATGAGTCTCCTCTTGTGTTCTTGAAAACTCCTCTCACATTCCATGCTCCAACCAAATTTTATATCTTTTCGGGTCAGTTGAGTTAATGGAGTAGCGATTCGAGAAAACCCTTCTACAAATCTCCGATAATAACCAACTAAGCTAAGGAAGCTACGTACTTCGGTCACTGATTTAGGTTACTCCTAGCTTTGAATAGCTTCAATCTTTTTCGGGTCAACAAATATTCCATGACTTGATACTACGTGCCCAAGGAATGCTACTTCCTAAGCCAGAACTCCCATTTCTTCAACTTGGCGTAAAGCTTGTTTTCACGAAGCTTTTGGAGTATCAACCTCAAGTGTTGCTCATGATCTTCACGGCTTTTGGAATATATGAGGATGTCATCAATAAAGACGACCACAAAGTGATCCAAATATTCCTTGAATACTCGGTTCATCATATCCATGAAGGCAGCAGGAGGATTAGTCAATCCAAAAGACATGACTAAGAATTCATAATGGCCATACCGAGTTCTGAAGGCAGTCTTTGGAATATCCTCAGTTTTAACCTTGGTGATGATATCCGTAAGCTAAGATCGATCTTTGAAAAGAATTGTGCTCCTTGTAACTGGTCAAACAAGTCATCAATGCGAGGTAACAGATACCTATTCTTGATGGTGACATGATTCAACTCCCGATAATCAATACAAAGTCGCATACTTCCATCTTTCTTCTTCACGAATAGAATAAGAGCACCCCAAGGAGATGTACTAGGATGAATAAAACCAATGTCTAACAATTCCTGCAATTGGGTCTTTAACTCCTGAACATCAATAGGAGCCATTCGATATGGAGATTTGGAAATGGGTTTTGTACTGGGTTCAAGGTCGATACAAAATTCAACTTCACGCTCTGAAGGTAGGCCAGGATGTTCTTCAGGGAATACGTCAGGAAATTTATTAATAATAGAAATATCCTTCAAATCTGACGTAGTTTTGTTTAAATCCGTGACATGATCTAAGAAAGCTTGACATCCGTTTTTCAATAAACGAATAGCTTTATGGCTTGAGATGGCAATGATTGATTTTAATGGTTTGGTTGCTTGAATTCGCATAATAGGTTGGTTAGGAATATGAAAGCTAACAATATTACGAAAACAATCAATTTTAGCATGATAAGTAGTTAACCAATCAATCCCTAGAATCACGTCAAATGCAAGTATTTTTAAGGAGATAAGATCGACAGGTAACGTGCGGTTACCGATTTTAATCAAACAAGACTTATACACAGTGGATGTAATGAAGGTTTCTCCCAACGGAGTTTCAACAGATAAGTCAAAGTCTAACTTCTCCGAAGTCAAATTTAAACGTTGAGCGCAAGTAGGAGAAATAAAAGAATGGGTAGAACAGGTATCAAATAAGGTATAGACTTTGATAGAGTTAATGATAAGCTTACCCGTGATGACCTCATTTGGGTTCCTTGCTTTCTAGGAGGTCACAACAAACGCTCTCCCTTGAACTACTGGTTTTGACTTGTCTGGGATGACCTTTGGTGTCACCATTCCAACTGGACTTAGCTTCCCTGTACGACAAAATCTAGCTAGGTGACCTTCTCTTCCACAATTATAACACGTTTTGGACTGCTGCGCACAGTTTGGACTAATGAGTCCCTCCCTACCGCATTTGAAGCATATGATAGGTGGTCGTTCTCCTTCCTTAACAACAGGTATTGGTGCTGACGTCTTTCCATCATTGTTGAATCTTCTCTTCTTGAAATGTCCACTTTTATTGTCTTGGCTATGATTACCACCGAAGTGGTAACCATTTCTGGCATGTGGATTCCCTACACGTTTGTTGTCACCGCTTCGATGACTGTTACCACTGGTATTTTCATTATGTCGGCTGCTTTCTCTTGGTTGCGTTGACTCGTTATCGCGCTCCAATAACTAAGCCATATTTACAACATCTGAATACAAACACAGTTTATGAGAAATAAGATTTTGACATATCTCCGGTTTCAAACCTCTTAAAAACATCCGCGTCATTCTCTCCTTATTATCAACCAAGTGGGACGCAAAACGGGACAACTCAAAAAACTTAGCTTCGTACTGCGACACGGTCATATTATTCTGCTCTAACTTGATGAACTCTACCTCTTTCATGTGCCGAATACTTTCGGGAAAGTACTTATCGTTGAATAGTTCTTAGAACTTCTTCCAAGACATCTTCAGTGCGGCAGGTTGAGTACGCTTTACCGATTCCCACTAGTAATCTGCCTCTCCTCGTAACATAAAGGTTGCAAAGGGAACCTTTTGCTCCTCGACGCATCCCAAGACATCAAATATCTTGGTGATCTGCTTTATACACATTTCTGCCTTAAGTGGTTTTGGCTCTCCAATAAACTCCGGTGGTCCCGGCTCCTTGAGCGCTAGCGGTGGACCGTCCGAGAGTTTCAGTGTTTCCACCTACATTTTGGGATGAGCCGCTTTACCGATGTTGCATGAATTTCATAAAGCCTCTGAACATTCCATCGTTCATCATTTGGTCAGTGTTGTTGTTTGCATGAGGATTGTCGCCTTCCTGATGCACATTATCCTGATTATTAATCTGTGGAGACTCAACGGTCTCTTGTGCTCTATTGCTATTCTCAACATTCTCGAATGTCATTTTCAAATATTTCCACAAAATAAGGGTTAATTGACATGCAACATATTAATGGCTTGTTAATTTATTCACGGTGTTTGGATTTCCCCAGATGGTTTTAATGCCCACGAGGAGTTCGGAACTGCTTTGTACATTATTTTCTCGAAGATGCTTCGTATCTCAAAAATTAAAAGAAATTAAGCCGAACACTTAATAAAAAATTGGATGTGTAAAAGGTCTCAATTACTATTGAGCACAAGGGTTTGAAAAACCTTTTTTACAAAACATCACTACCATATCTTGTTTAAAGCTGAATTTTTACACAAATTTAAACCCTGTGTATATATGTGCGAATGAGGCCTCACACTACTTCCATATAACTGCATATTAACCCACACACACACACATTCATATAACAGTTTCTTGAAAAGTGGCGGTCACCGTGCTAACACGGATGTTACGGGGTGCCTAACACCTTCCCTCAGCATAATCAATCCCCGGAACCTAATGAATCTCGGTTTCACAGACCCGTTTAGCAGTGCCACATCATTGGGTCAATGTGCAATACTTTTCTCGGTTGTGTTGGTACAACCATATAAAAAACCAACTGGCTACTCTTATAGTCCATTCCTCGATATATACATGTCGGACCTTTTCACAACTTGTTTTTTCAAACAAATCTCACCTAACATGAGAACACCAAAGAAAAAGAATAGAAAAGGGACAAATAAAAATCCCGACATCGACAGGTGGCGACTTCGCTGGGGACACCAGTAAGAGGGCTTAAGCCGCTATTACAATCTTTTAAAAATTGTTATATGCTTATGTGTGGATGTTGCATTTACATTTATGATGAATGAGTACGAATGCATATATTTACTGCGCTTAATGCTTTACACTATATCTGCTTGTGATATTAGTGCTTCGCACATGTCATCATTTTCATAAACGGTGAGACACGTTGTATGTGAATGTTTGTTGTGTGGTTCCTCCAATAGGAGGCTATCATATTGGTGTTTGATTACTGAACTCATAGGAAGACTAATTCCAACGAGGCTCAGGAAAAACACCACCCAAATTCGCTCCACTTGAAAGACCGGATTAACTTCTCGTCGAGTAAACTATGATGATTTGGGAACCTTAATGCCAAAAAGCCACGAGAGTAGCCTAAGATAGGTCAACCTCTGATAAACCAAATGCGGGGGAAAGTCTCTTCATGCTTTCTCATTTCAAATTACTCGTAAAGTCAATTTCATTCCATATTCATCTCCATGTAATGAGAAATACGAAGAAATATGTGCACACGCATATTTACATGTTATCCTGTATGACAAGCAGCTAACATCCGTGTTGCAGGATAATATTCTTAAAACAGATACATCACATAGCATGTAAACACGTACACATTCTCTAAGACTAAACTATGCAAGTCTTTCGCAGGGAAACAATCAGACCTATTACCCGTTCAAAGTCCAAAAAAGCCACGAGCCTACAGCCAATCATGTCTTCATCTAACCAGTCTAATCCCATTTCCCGTGAAGAATTCGACGGATTAAGCAAGCAGATTACAGATTTGGTTGTTCTGCTTAAAGAATTGCATCAGTCTACTCAGGGCCCAAAAATGGCCACACATACAGAGTCCTCTTCACAGGGAGGAATCCAATGTTCGGATAAAACAAATTCGGAATTTTAGTTGATTATAGACAAAAACACTGAAAACACCTATCTAAAAGGAGATCCAGACACAGGTGATATCAGGAAAAAGGTCCTTCAAATGGAAGAAACCCTTCATTCTATTAAAGGAATTGGAGCACACGGGAGTGTCTCATATGCTGACCTTTGTATATTCCCTGGGGTTCATTATCAAGAAAAATTCAAGACTCCTGATTTCAAAAAGTACGATGGGTTAGGAGATCCTTACACACATTTGAAGGTGTTCATTGGAGAACTTGGATCTTATGAAGAGGACGAGAAGCTCAGAATACAGCTTTTCCAAAAGTGTCTGACTGGAGAAGCCTGTTCTTGGTATACCAGATTAGACAATTCAAAGATCCATAGCTGGGAGGAGCTAGCTCACGCCTTCCTCACCCAATACAGCTTCTAGTCTTAGATGGCTCCTGACAGGTACCAGATTACCAAGGTCAAGAAACAATCCAATGAGTCTTTCAGAGAGTATGCTCAAAGGTGGAGGCGCCTTGCTGCTAAAGTTATTCCCTCTATGATAGAGTCAGAAATGGTTATAACCTTCATAGACATACAAGAAGCTCCTTTCTATGAGAGAGTATTAGTTGGCATTGGTAAACCATTCTCTGAAATGATTAAACATGGGGAGATGGCTGAGATAGGATTGAAGTCAGGAAAGATTCAAGACCTAGCTACCCTTAAAGCTGTTGCTGAGCACATCCAGTCTGGAACTTATGGAAACAACCCCCGGAGGATCCATAAAAAGAAAGAGGAGGATGTTTCCTTGATACTACAAGGTCATAAAGGCAATCAAAATCTTCCTATCCAGAGGAGAAACTACTCCCCTTTTCAAGCTCAGTCTTCAAACCCTCAATTACCTAAAGGTGGAGAAGTCAAATGCCCTCGAGTGTTCACACCCTTAGGGGACTCACTCGAGAACATTCTCTCTCTTCTGACGACTCAGAAGAAAATCACACGTCATCTTCCACCTGCCAACCTGAATGGGAGGGGTTTCAATGCTACTCGAAAGTGTGCTTATCATGCTGGGGCACCTGGACATGATACTCAAGATTGTTGGGCCTTGAAACACAAAATCCAAGATTTGATAGACAACGGTGAGATTGTGGTCACCAAACCAGACTAACCTCACGTACAAGATAATATTCTTCTTCAACACAAAGAGGAAGAAGTCAATATGATTAATTGGAGCAGTGGACGAAGTTCCAATTTTAATGGTGAATCATCCCAAACCATCAAAGACGGTGTTGACAAATGGGATTATGCAAAGTTCTATTTTGTGATGGAACGAAAGATGAAAGCTCTGTGTAAGCAAATTGAGTAATTGGCAGAACTGGTGACCCATCAGCATCAAGTCACACGCCAATTTGTAAGATAGGAGCATGCTAGTATCCTCCCTCTTGTTATGAATATTCCATCGTCACCTTCCGAAGTGGAAACAATGGAGGACAAAGTTGCGAAGAGAGCAAATGCCAAAGCCCGTCGGGATTTTGCCAATAGAAAGGAATTTACATATCTGGGCCAACCTATGGAGGAGATATTTCAGATATTGATCAATTAAGGAATGATCACCTCCCTTCTACCTTCGATTAATCCCCGTTCAGGACGTTTCAATTCTGATGGAGTTTGTCAATATCACTATGATAACCCGGGATTTGAAATAATCCGAATTTTTTGAATATATTTTTTAATTAATATTAATTATCAATATTGTGCTATGTATCTGTGATACGAGTTTAGAGAATGAGTCAATTTGTGTATTGACTAAAAATTTAGAGTAGAGTTGTGCTTAACAAAGAATAGATATCCTAACCCTAAGTCCGGATAGGGATTCACTAGAAATTATAATTTAAATAATTATATTTATGAGTACGTGTTTGTACTATATAGAATTTTTGATCAATGATTGATCGGATAAGGTTTAAAATTAGTAAACCCTAATAAGGGATTAGAAACTCAAATCTCAGATTTAGAAACCCTAACGAACCATTAAAAACCCTAATCTAAAGCCGAGAAACACTAATTTTAAATTCGGGAATCTTAAACCCTAATTAGGAAACCCTAATCCTAATTAGCAAGCCTAAAGTGATTAGTATGTGTTAATATAATTAGAAAACCCTAATTATACTTTAGAAATATTAATTTTTATTTAAAACCCTAATTACATTTTCAAAATTCTTAATTTTCTATTTTAAAATTGTGACGCCCCCAAAATAAGTATACATCACCCATCTTGAGTCACCAAATACATGGTACAAAATTCAAATACAACTTAATTATACAACAGTTATGTAAAAGACGACAAAACATAATCTAAGAGTTTTAATAAGAAAATGTCATCTAGACAATATCCACACTCAATAGAGTCCTCATTACATTTATTGTCACACTATTTTATAGAATAGTGATGACTACTAAAACAACCATCTGGACCGTCAATCCGTTTCCCGACTCGTCCCAGCTATATTCTCATTTCCTGAAGAGAACATTGAAAGAAAAGGTGAGCTCAACTAGCCCAGTAAGAAATATTATGACTAAGATAATGCAGAATAATTTATCGTTAACCTTCAACAGCGTTAAACTGATCAAATATAACAAACATCAAGTTTAACTGCGCAATGAACAAGCAATCCATTAGAAAAGTCAGTAGAGAATAAAATATACTATCTTCTATGATTTAAAAGATTTTTTATCACTTTTATCATTTGAGACTCAACTTAATAAATAAACCACATCATCCCCGCACTACGGGCCAAAGATATTCGTGTATTCATCAATGGTCATGATCATGCCAACAATCCATCCATCAATGCACTACTGACTAATGAGGACTTTTACCACATCATTTGTAACATTACGGTCATGATTATACCGAATAATCCTCGGTCATAATCATACCAAGTCCACCTATGCACTACTGAAGCCACAGATGACTTTCAACATATTATAAACATACGAGGGTGATGACAATGATATAAGAATTCAATAAAACAAGTTCAAGGATAAATTTTAAAGATTTATAATTTAATTTATCCGAGAAATCAATAACGTCCAAATTGTCAACATGATACTATTTTGTGGAGTAAAATTCAAGAATGCTCAGAAGAATATTTCCATGAAAAGATACTGAATGAAGCGCAAATATCCAAGATATTCTACTAATTTCATGGAGTATAGAAGTCAAAACTTTAGCCAACTGAGTATAATAAAATATATAAAACTGCAAATGGATTTTTGCCCGCCATGCGGTAATCCACGTTGACAGATCATTTCCATAATTTAATAAGGAATGAATACGAAGGATCATTCACCATGCATGCGGTAGTCCACATAGACAGGTTATTCCAACAGAATAATAAAAATGGAATAACAGAAGAATTCACCATGCATGCGATAGACCACACAGGCAGGTTATTCCAACAGAATAATAAAGAATGGAATAACAAAAGAATTCACTAGGCATGCGATAGACCGCACAGACAGGGTATTCCAAAAGAATAATAAAGAATGGAATAACAAAAGAATTCACTAGGCATGCGATAGACCGCACAAACAGATTATTCCAACAGAATAATAAACATTGGAATAACAACCCTTACGAGTATTGAAAGAAAATAACTCTCTTCATGAATACGAAAGAAATAATACCCCTTACCTTAGAAGAAATTGGATACTGGAATAGTGAGGTATCAGACTTCTCTTCTTCTTTCTCTCTATAATTTCTCTCTATAATAATTGCTCTTGTGAGCCTTAGTGAATATGTGAGAATAAAAGAAGAATGAGCTTTTATTTATAGGAAAATACAGTTTCGATAATTGCACGTTTTGGGGCTCGAAATATTACAGTATAATACCTTCCTCTTTTTCTTCATTTTAATTTAGTCCTGCAAGTATTATCAAACTTGCACCACCTCCCCTAATAGTAAATAATGTGAATTAATAGTTCACTCATGTGACTTAATAGTATAATCATGTGAAAAAAGCTAATTACAGTATAGTACCTTCATCTATACCTCCATTTTTAATTTAGTCATGCAAGTATTATCAATCTCGCACCAACTCCCCTAATAGTAAATCATGTGAATCAATAGTACACACATGTGAACACATAGTTATAAACGTGTGAATTAATAGCAATTAATTGCTCATTTATCTGGTGAATTACCCGATTGGTCCATATAACCTCCAGACATTAATTATTATCTAAATAAATGTCAATTTCCACTAACACTAATAATTTCCACACAATGGAACTATCAATCTCATCTTTAATCAACACGAACTTATTCATCATTAATATTATAACTCACAATATTTAACAACCAGATCGTTCCCAAGAAAGTTGGGGCTTTCCGATAAGGATTTATCCCTATTGGCGCACAATTAGGTGACCAAACCTCTCATTAACAGAACTTTCTAGACATTGTCAATATTACAAATAATAATATTAATAACTTTGTCGTCTCAATTATTTATTTAATAATATAAGATATTATGCAGATGATACTGTGACAATAATTGAATAAATAATATGAGAGATATGATGCAGTAATTACTGTAGCAATAATTGAGTATAACAAAGTGACTTCTCACGTAAGCATCAATAATCAATATCGTGTGCTACAATGCAACCACGCGTATTATTATACTTTTACAACCGGGTAGTTCAACAGTTTTAACGGTAACACTTTTGCCGTTATTTTTATAAAAAAGATAATTCTGTCATTTTCTAACTACGACAATACTTTCGTTGTGGGGTCCACCAATGATTGTGCCGTCGTACGAATATTCCCTGTTAAAACGAATATTCCCCGACCAATCAAATATTATATAACAACTTGCTTACTTTGCAAAACTTGTAAATAATACCCACAACTATAACATTATATCAAATTCACACCATAATATTAAAAATATATTTCGAGAAAAATTAATCTTTATTCATAAAAGTTGGGGTCTTACAGCCTCCTCTTCTTATGAAATTTTGTCCTCGAAATTAGGGTGCGTACCTGGTATATCGAAGAGGTAAGGATACCTTGATTTCATTTCAGATTCTAACTCCCAGGTCATTTCCTCAACATCGTGGTTTCTCCATAAAACTTTGACTTGAGGTATAACCTTGGAGCATAGAATATGTTCCTTCTTATCCAAGATTTTAACAGGTACCTCTTCAAACTTTAAATCTTTCGCTATCTCGTCCGGTTCTAATTCAATAATGTGGTTCGGGTCTTTCACATATTTACGTAACATAGATATGTGAAAAATGTTATAAACACGAGATATATTTGGCGGTAAAGCGAGTCTATAGGCCACAGTTCCTACTCGATCGAGGATTAAAAATGGGCCAATGAATCGAGGATTGAGCTTTCCTCTCTTTCCAAATCTCGTAACTCCTTTCCATGGAGCAACACGTAACAACACATGATCTCCAATATTGAATTCCACGTCCTTTCGATGAAGATCAGCATAACTCTTGTGTCGATCTTGTGAGGTTTTTATACGTTGTCGGATCGGTTGAATCTTTTCTATAGTTATACGTACCAACTCCGGTCCCAACAACATTGCTTCACCCACCTCATCCCAGTATACTGGAGAACGACACTATCTTCCATACAACGCCTCAAATGGAGCCATGTCAATACTTGCTTGATAACTGTTGTTGTAGGAAAACTCCACCAATGATACGAACTTGTCCCAACTTCCTTTGAAGTCAAGGACACAGAGTCTTAATAAATCTTCAAGAGTTTGAATAGTCCTCTCCGACTGCCCATCCGTTTCAGGATGATATGCCAAACTAAATTGTAAATCCGTGCCCATAGCTTTTTGCAAACTAACCCAAAATCTTGAAGTGAATCTTGGGTCTCGATCAAAAACTATGGATACTAGCATACTATACAATCTTACAATCTCGTTAATGTACATACTAGCAAGACGTTCAAGTGTATAAGTTTCATGTATTGGTAAGAAATGACCAGACTTGGTCAATCTATCAACAATGACCCAAATCGCATCTATGCCTTGAGAAACCTTAGGAAGACCGGTAACGAAATCCATGGTAATGTGCCCCCACTTCCATTCAAGAATTTCAAGTGGTTGCAATGGACCTTTTGGCACTTGATGCTCTGCCTTGACTCGTTGACAAGTTAGACACCTTGAGATAAACCCCGCTATCTCTCTCTTCATATTGCTCCACTAAAATGTATGTCGAAGATCACGATACATTTTGGTACTTCCAAGATGGATTGCAAACGGTGTGTTGCGCACCTCCATCATGATTTTATACTTTAAGTCAGAATCGTTAGGAACACAAAGTCTAGAATTGACTCGAAGTATTCCTTCTTCATCGATTCTTACTTTCGAAATAGCACCTGCTTGCACTTTCTTCCCCATACGGGTCAGCTCCAGGTCTGTAGCTTGAGCAACTTTAACTTTATCAATTAAAGTTGGTTCTACTCATATATTCGCCATCCTCATATGGGTCCCTGGAGTCTTTAACTCTATCTCCATCCTTTGTAAGTCTTATAAAATGGGTCTTTGCATTGACAATAATGCACTCGTACCCGCATATGATCTTCTACTCAATGCATCAGCTACTACATTCGCTTTTCTATGATGGTATTGAATGGTATGATTGTAATCTTTCAATAGCTCAAGCCATCATCGTTGTAACATGTTGAGTTCCTTTTGAGTGAAGAAATATTTAAGGCTCTTATGATCCGTATAGATCTCCACTTTCTCCCCATATAAGTAATGCTTCCAAATTTTAAGGGCGAAGACAACAGCTGCCAACTCTAGATCATGAGTAGGATAATTCCTCTCATATTCTTTGAGTTATCGAGAGGCATAGGCTATGACTTTCCCATGTTGCATGAGAACACATCCTAACCCTTGCCTGAAGCATCACTGTAGATGATAAATCCCTCCAAGCCAGATGGTATTGTCAGAACAGGTGCTGAAATGAGTCTCCTCTTGAGTTCTTGAAAACTCCTCTCACATTCCACGCTCCAACCGAATTTTGTATCTTTTCGAGTCAGCCGAGTTAATGGAGTACCGATTCGAGAAAACCCTTCTACAAATCTCTGATAATAACCAGCTAAGCCGAGGAAGCTACGTACTTCGGTCACTGATTTAGGAGTGTAGTTGTGCTGATTTGTATCTTTAGTCATGATATTCTTTACTGGGCTAGTTGTGCTCACCCTTCTGCTTCACAATTCCTTTCAGGTAATAGGAGTGTAGCTGGGTCGAGTGGAGGTAATAGGAGAATAGAACGATGGTCTCTAGCTGTGGAGGTTCTCCCTAAACAGTATAGAAATGTGTGTTGTATTCTATACATCATTTAATAGTTATATTTGGTGAATCAAATAGGGTGAGGCGAACCCAACTTTGGAAGGGTGTTTTGCCACTATCATACAAGATGTCTAATGCCATACAACCTCGTGTTATCATAAGACATGGTTGTGCACATACACTTGCTGAGTATATCTACGAGCACTACCTATATGATCTTGGAGTTTATTTGAAATATAATTTTCACTTGGAGACAACGGATATAATTATATGTCAAAAGAAGACTCACCATTGGAAAGAAGATGATAGTAATCTTCTTGTTTTTCTTTGTGGACTTTTGGGTCAACCAAGGATAATTCTGTGGATATATGATATCTATCATAACCTAGACGCATGACCTCCCATGTACGAAGGTTTCCTGGAGCACTTCCCAAATATTTTAATTTCTAAAATAGTTTTTGACTGTACTTTTATGTAAAGTACCATTGTAAGGTGGTGGTCGAGGCACCATGAGAGTTACATACATTTGTATTAAAACTCACAGCTTATCTGTTGTCGTACTCTGCACGACAGTTCAACAGTTGTGTAAATGAAGTTTGTATTTGATTTTTATAGTGCGATATCTAGCGACTCAAGATGGGTGATGTATACCTATTTTGGGGGCGTCACAAATGGTATCAGAGCTTAGGGATATGGTCGCTGGCGGAGATATGAATCTAGAACTAGAAGGGGAGAGACGAGTAATATACTTCGCTAGTGTGTGACTTACCTAAGCCAAAATTTTTAATTGATAAGTTGACAATATGTGATATGTCAAATGACATTTGTTTTGAAGATATATTCTAGAATGATATTTGAAATACAGGAGATGAGCAATGGAAAAATCATGATACAGAGGATATAACCGGGAAGGTACAATCCGAAAAGAAAGCAATGTATTCTTATCTCTTCGAATACCAGGTACGTACGTAAATTTCGAGGGAAAAATTTCATAAGGAGGGGAGATTGTAAGACCCCGAATTTTATGAAATGAAAGTATTCAATTTTCTTATAATTATTATTTTATTTTGTAAATGGTTAAATTGATAAAAGTTTAAAGTTAAGGGTGATATGTGAAAATTTTGCAAAGTATACAAGTTGTTATAATATATTCGTTTGGTCGGGGAATATTCTTTTTGTAGGGGAATATCAAATGCGACGACACAATCATTATTGGACCTAGCGGAAGTATTGTCGTAGTTAGAAAACGACATAATTATCATTTTACAAAAATAACGGCGAAAGTGTTACCGTTAAAACTATTGAACTACTCGGTAGTAAAAGTACAGTAATACGCGTGGTTGCATAGTAGCACACGGTATTGATTATTGATGCTTACGTAAGAAGTCACTCAGTTATACTCAGTTATTACTAACAGTAATTGTTGCATCATATCTCTCATATTATTTAGTCAATTATTGTGACAGTATCATCTATATAATATGTTATATATTTAAATCAATAATTGAGATGGCAAAGTTATTCATATTATTATTTGCAATATTGACAATGTCTAGAAGTTTTGTCAAGGAGAGGTTTGGTCACCTAATTGCGCGCCAATAAGGAGAAATCCTTATTGAAAAGCCCCCTCTTTCCTGGGAACGACCTGGTTGTTAAATATTATGAGTTATAATATTAATGATCAATAAGTCGTGTTGATTAAAGATGAAATTTATAGTTCCATTGTGTTGGGATTATTAGTGTTAGTGGAAATCGACATTTATTTCGATAATAATTGATGTCTGGAGGTTATATTGACCAATCGGGTAATTAATCAGATAAATGAACAATTAATTGCTATTATTTCACATTCTTATAACTATTTGTTCACATGTGTGCACTATTGACTCACATTCATGTACTATTAGGGGACGTGGTGCAATATTGATAATACTTGCATGACTAAATTAAAAATAGAGGTATAGATGAAGGTACTATACTGTAATTAGTTTTTTCACATGATTATACTATTACGTCACATGAATGAACTATTAATTCACATTATTTACTATTATAGGAGGTGGTGCAAGTTTTATAATACTTGCAGGACTAAATTAAAAATGAAGAAAAAGAGGAAGGTATTATACTAAACGTGCAATTATCAAAACTATATTTTCCTATAAATAGAAGTTCATTCTTCCTTCATTTGTCACCAATTCACAAAAGCTTTAGAGCAATTATTATAGAGAGAAATTATAGAGAGATAGAAGAAGAGAAGTCTGCTACTTCACTATTCTAGCATCCAATTTTTCTAAGGTGAAGATAGATGATGAAAATTATCTTCGTCCTGGGTGCGAAGAGGAATTTAGAATCACAATTATGATTACAAGTTATTTATATGATTGTGGACATGAATTGTTGATTGATGTTACAGGGATAAAACATTATTGGTGGACTTTTAACATGGAGAAGATAATCGACCTGATGGTCTATTTGACTCTTCAAATGGATTGCTCGTTCTGCTGCAACTATGGTTGAAAAGTTTTATCATCTACCATATGTTCTAAATCTCTGATTTATTACTGATGAAGGCTATTGATGATGTAAATTATCTTTAGTCATGATATTCTTTCTCGGCTAGCTAGTTGTGCTCACCCTTATACGCTTCACAATTTCTTTCGGGGTAATAGGAGTGTAGTGGGTAGGAGTGGGGGGTAATGAGGAGAATAAAATGGTGGTCTCTAGCTGTGGAGGTTCTGCCTAAATAGTATAGAAAAGTGTTGTATTCTATACATCATTTAGTAGTTATATTTGGTGAATCAAATAGGGTGAGGCAAACCCAACTTTGGAAGGGTGTTTTGCCACTATCATACAAGATGTCTAATGACATACAACCTCGTGTTATCATAAGACATGGTTGTGCACATCCATTTGGTGAGTATATCTACGAGCACTTCCTATATGATCTTGGAGTTTATTTGAAATATTATTTTCATTTGGAGACAACAGAGATAATTATATGTCAAGAGAAGACTCACCATTAGAAAGAAGATGATAGTAATCTTCTTATTTTTCTTTGGGGACTTTTGGGTCAACCAAGGATAATTCTGTGGACATATGATATCTATCATAACCTAGACGCATGGCCTCCATGTACGAAGGTTTCCTTGAGCACTTCCAAAAGATTTTAATTTTTAAAACAGTTTTTGACTGTACTTTTATGTAAAGTACCATTGTAAGGTGGTGGTCGAGGCACCATGAGAGTTATATATATTTGTATTAAAACTCACAGCTTATCTGTTGTCGTACTCTGCACGACAGATCAACAGTTGTATAAATGAAGTTTGTATTTGATTTTTATAGTGCTATATATGACGACTCAAGATGGGTGATGTATACCTATTTTGGGGGCGTCACAAATGGTATCAAAGCTTAGGGATATGGTCGCTAGAGGAGATATGAGTCTAGAACTAGGAGGGGAGAGACGAGTAATATACTTCGTTAGTGTGTGACTTACCTAAGCCGAAATTTTTACTTGATAAGTTGACAATTTGTGATATGTCAATTGACCTTTGTTTTGAAGATGTAATCTAGAATAATATCTGAAATACAAGAGATGAGCAATGGAAAAATCATGATACAGAGGATATAACCGGGAAGGTACAATCCGAAAAGAAAGCAAGGTATTCTCAACTCTTCGAATACCAAGTAAGTACGTAAATTTTGAGGGCAAAATTTCATAAGGAGGGTAGATAGTAAGACCCCGAATTTTATGAAATGAAAGTATTCAATTTTCTTATAATTATTATTTTATTTCGTAAATGGTTAAATTGATAAAAGTTTAAAGTTAAGGGTGATATGTGAAAATTTTGCAAAGTATGCAAATTGTTATAAAATATTCGTTTGGTCGGGGAATATACTTTTTATCCGTACGACGGCACAATCATTGGTGGACCCCGTAATGGAAGTATTGTCGTAGTTAGAAAATGATAGAATTATCATTTTATAAAAATAACAGCGAAAGTGTTACCGTTAAAATTGTTGAACTACTCGGTAGTAAAAGTACATTAATACGCGTGGTTGCATAGTAGCACACGATATTGATTATTGATGCTTACGTAAGAAGTCACTCAGTTATACTCAATTATTGCTAACAGTAATTGTTGCATCATATCTCTCATATTATTGAGTCAATTATTGTCACAGTATCATCTGTATAATATGTTATATATTTAAATCAATAATTGAGACGACAAAGTTATTCATATTATTATTTGCAATATTGACAATATCTAGAAGTTCTGTCAAGGAGAGGTTTGGTCACCTAATTCTTGGCTACCGATAAGGAGAAATCCTTATCGGAAAGCCCCTCTTTCACAGGAGCGACACGGTTGTTAAATATTATGAGTTATAATATTAATGATGAATAAGTTGTGTTGATTAAAGATGAAATTGATAGTTCCATTGTGTTGGGATTATTAGTGTTAGTGGAAATCGACATTTATTTCGATAATAATTGATGTCTGGAGGTTGTATTGACCAATCGGGTAATTAATCGGATAAATGAGCAATTAATTGCTATTATTTCACATGCTTATAACTGTTTATTCACATGTGTGCAATATTGACTCACATTCATGTATTATTAGGGGAGGTGGTGCAAGATTGATAATACTTGCATGACTAAATTAAAAATGGAGGTATAGATGAAGGTACTATACTGTAATTAGTTTTTTCACATGATTATACTATTAAGTCACATGAATGAACTATTAATTCACATTATTTACTATTAGGGGAGGTGGTGCAAGTTTGATAATACTTGCATGACTAAATTAAAAATGAAGAAAAAGAGGAAGGTATTATACTGTAATATTTCGAGCCCCAAAACGTTCAATTATCGAAACTATGTTTTTCTATAAATAGAAGCTCATTCTTCCTTAAGTTTTCACCAATTCACAAAAGCTTTAGAGCAATTATTATAGAGAGAAATTATAGAGAGAAAGAAGAAGAGAATTCTGCTACTTCACTATTCCAGTATCCAGTTTTTCTAAGGTGAAGATAGGTGATGAAAATTATCTTCGTCCGGGGTGCGAAGAGGAATTTAGAATCATAATTATGATTACGAGTTATTCATATGATTGTGGACATGAATTGTTGGTTGATGTTACAGGGATAAAACATTATTGATGGACTTTTAACATGGAGAAGATAATAGACCTGATGGTCTATTTGCCTTTTCTAATGGATTACTCATTTCGCTGCAACTATGGTTAAAAAGTTTTATCATCTACCATATGTTCTAAATCTCTGATTTATTACTGATGAAGGCTATTGATGATGTAAATTATCTTTAGTCATGATAATCTTTACTGGGCTAGTTGTGCTCACCCTTCTACTTCACAATTCCTTTCAGGTAATAGGAGTGTAGCTGGGTCGAGTGGGGGTAACAGAGAATAGAACGGTGGTCTCTAGCTATGGAGGTTCTCCCTAAACAGTGTAGAAAAGTGTGTTGTATTCTATACATCATTTAGTAGTTATATTTGGTGAATCAAATAGGGTGAGGCGAACCCAACTTTGGAAGGGTGTTTTGCCACTATCATACAAGATGTCTAATGACATACAACCTCGTGTTATCATAAGATATGGTTGTGTACATCCACTTGCTGAGTATATCTACGAGCACTACCTTTATGATCTTGGAGTTTATTTGAAATATAATTTCACTTGGAGACAACGGAGATAATTATATGTCAAGAGAAGACTCACCATTGGAATGAAGATGATAGTAATCTTCTTGTTTTTCTTTGGGGACTTTTGGGTCAACCAAGGATAATTATGTGGATATATGATATCTATCATAACCTAGGGCACGTGGCCTCCCATGTCACGAAGGTTTCTTGAGCACTTCCCAAAGATTTTAATTTCTAAAAGCAGGTTTTATTTGTACTTTTTATGTAAAGTACCATTGTAAGGTGGTGGTCGAGACACCATGAGAGTTACATATATTTGTATTAAAACTCACGACTTATACATGTTGTTGTACTACTGCATACTGCAGTTCGCTCGATTGTATAAATGAAGTTTGTATTTGATTTTTATAGTGCGATATCTGGCAACTCAAGATGGGTGATGTATACCTATTTTGGGGGCGTCACAAAAACCCGTTGACCAGGCATGACCAGTCCAATTCTGGGTAACCAGAAAGTGTTAAACAGCGTCTGACAACCTTTTGAACGGCCCAGATCTGACAGACTTGAAGTTATTTGTGGATATTGTTGTAACCAATATGTAGCCTGGCATATGTAATTTATATTTATGGCTTTAGATCATGTTATCAAGCAACATAATGTAAGTATGGGATGGTCAAAGTAGCCATCCAAGACTGATTTTGGGTTTCTGGAAAACCTAGAAATCGTATGAGCAAGTTCTCTGACATCCTTTGACCGAGCTGAATCTTGAACCTGTGATGTATTCGGATTGATCTGTTGTTGTATTTATGTTCTATTGCATGATTACTCTAGAGTTGAACCATAAGAACTCATGAATCATTACCATAACATTAAATTAATTGGGCTGGAAAGTAGGCACTTTCGAATCGCACTGGGTTTACGGAAACCCGAGGCGCTTTCTAATGATATGTTTGAGAGCTCAGGTCTTCATGTTGTGTTGATTTATGACCTATATATTGATTGATAGTTGTAGTGGTGCATACTTACTACAAGATCATCGTTTAAACAAACCCAGAACATGTTCAGGCTGATAATTAAGCGTGGTCAAACCATGATGCCTTTATTTGCCGGCTGTCAGTGTTCTTCAGCCAAGAACACTTAAGACGACAGACAAGTGTGGCTATAGGCTTCAGCAACAGTTTCTATTTATTTTAATTTCTAATTTTCTGGAAATTAATTAAAAATAGAAAATAAATTCTAAAAATAACAAAAATGGTTTTAAAAATCATTTTAAATACTAAAAAATAACTTTTAATTATTTGGGACATTTTTCATTAATAATATTAATTATTTGAATAAAAATGATATTTAATTTATTTAATTAGTATATTAAATAAATTAGAAAAAATAATTTAATATTATGAAAAATAATTTTAAATAAGAATAAAGTATTTAAAAATATTTTGAGTTATAAAATGTAACTTTTAATATTTTTAGAGAATTTTTATTAATAATTTAATATTAATGATATTAGATTTGTTTAATTATTGTATTAAATAAATAAGTTAAAAATGATTTTATTGATTTAAAAATCATTTTAAAAGAGAATAAAGTGTTAGAAAATATTTTAAATTATAAAATATAATTTTAATATTTTTGGAGAATTCTCATTAATAAATTATTATTAATGATATTATATTTATTTAATTATTATATTAAATAAATGAAATAAAAATAGTTTTATTGATTTAAAATCAATTAAAAATGAGAAAAATGATTTAAAAATATTTTAAGTTATAATAAATGATTTTTAATATTTTCATAATAATTTAATTAATATTTAAATATTAATGGTGATGATTTAAAAATGATTTTAATTATTTTAAAAATCATTTAAGTAGAATATTAATGATTTAAAATATTTTAAGTTATTAATAATAACTTTAATATTTTGACAAGTATGTTATTAATATTTTGCTATTATTAAATATTTATGATGATAAGATTATTGGATAATTAAATTATTTAAATATGATTTTAGTGTTTGAAAAATTATTATAAATTATAATAATTGTTTAAATATTATTAAAAGCTTCAAAAAAATATTATAAACGATATTTGACTTATCTAAAATAATATTGAAGCTTAGAGACCAAGTTTAATTAACAATCAATGTGTTAATTGTCGGATAGGGTGACCAGTACACCGAAATGAGACCGAAGTCCAACCAGACCGAACTAGTAAGACTTGATAAGTGTTTATATAGGTTATAAACACTGATGTGGCTATGTGGTAATGTGTCTAGGAGAAAGATTGACTGTGAACTACAGTGTTGTGTGTTGTGAATTATTGTGTTAATTGTGAGATCGATATTGTGATTATAGGTCTTTCAAACGTAGATAAGTATATTGTGTAGCTGTAATCAACGCGAAAGTCAAGTTTCCTAACTCAACCTTGAGTTATATTTATTCAATTATTATAGTGATTAATTATTGTTGATTAGACCACGTCCAAGAATTTATTGTTGATTATTCGCAGTTAGTGCATGTTTATTAATTCAAATTGAATTAGTGATTCTGAGAATATACTTGTAGAATAATTGTTGTTGGATATTCACATCCGTAGAAGCTATTATTGATTTTAAATAGTACAGTTAAATTTTATCTATTGTTTAATCGTATTGAAATATGTCTTAGTTAATTGTTTTGGCTAGACAAACATTTGTTAGAACTTGATAGGTTCGAGAAGAGAAGAGAAGAGAATTCAATTATTATTGATAGATCGGTGCCAATTATTTTGGCTAGATCAAAAAAGAAAACTTGATAGGTTTGAGAAGAGAAGAGAAGAGAAGTGATTAGATATTGAAATCATTGCATTTCGATGTTAAATCAAATTCTGATTCAAAGACTGAGAAGAACAACCTTTTATATAAAGGGAACATTTTAGGTCGTATATTCGGCCATTACGCACTTTTAAATATTATGCATAATATAATGTATAATAAAGCTGATCACTTTTTATACTTGCAGAGGGGTATGATTTAATCTTTATGGTTATCTGATACACCTGCGTATATATCAAAGTAAATCTTTGATAGATACCCGAGAAGAGAAGTTCTAGATCCAATGGATCGCTCAACATAAATCTGGAAAACATTCCACTTTGTTATTGCGTAGAATTGATTCTTGTTTATTCAATAGACACTACAATAAAAAGGTCTATCGGTGACCCGGTGATGTCGGTGACCGCACCATCGATTCGCTAATATTAATCACAATGACCGTCATCCGTGGTCAAAGCGTAATCTAATCGCTAATGTTTTAACGATGACGCTTGTCTGATCATTGATCGATCGCTAAGTACAAATTTGCCACCAAAATTTTGGCTAGAAATGTTGGCGCCAATTTTTTATGCGACCACTTGAAATCAAATGACGCACGCGATTATTTAATAAATCCATGTCATTAAAAATCGGTGATCGCGTCGCGATCATTTGATATGATCATTGATCAAACTAAATGTTATCGATTACTGACATTCGCTCGACACAGAAACTGAAGAAAAAAAGAAGAGGGAGCTCAGCATAGAGACAAGAGGGAGAAAGGGGGGAGAAGAGAAGAAGGAGAAGGAGAAGAGAAGAAGTGATCAGCACCACCGAAATGCCGCCACCGATATCGCCATACCGGCCAACCGCCCCCCACCAAACTCTTTGGTATGTATTTATATTGGTTAGATTAGATTAAATACTATTAAATTCTTCAAGTAGTTGTTCGATTTGATTGGGTTTCCAAATTTTACAATTTTATTGTTGAATGTGGTGTGTAATTGCTTTGATGTAAAGACCTAATTCTTATTCATTGTTTAATTTTTATTTGTTGAATGTGGTGTGTAAGTGCTTTGCTTTGATGTAAAGACCTAATGCTTCAAGGTGTGTAATTACACCTTAGTTAATTTATATAACGATTCCCCAAATCTTTTCTTTGTTTTCGTTTTAAAATTAGAGATACATTTTAACTTTTTAAATTGATTTATGAAAACTTAAAATTCAAAATTGATTTAATTCTATTCATATTTTCAAAACAACAAAAATAATAATATATATGATTATCTTAAATATTAGGGCTTAACTTTTAGGGCTTAACCATAATCTTAAATATTAGGCTATAAACATGATCTTAAATATTAGGGCTTAACCCAAAACCTTGGTTGCAATATATGATTATACTTATACCAATCAATATCATGAACATGAGTATGACATAAAACATAACTAGGAATTAAGTTTATCCATAATTGATCAAGAAGAAGGTTCAAAGAAGTTTATCCATAATTCACATCAAATATGCTAATTGATGTTAATTATAAAATTCATTATAATGTATGTTTGTTAAAACTAAAATTCATGTATAATTGTATATTGGTAATGTTTTGATTGATATTATATTGGTAATGTATATGATGCGAATTTTTTTTGCTTTAATTTGCATTCAATCGATATTGTTTTGATCTTATTGTATTAGAAATTTGTATTTCTCTTGGTTTGTGTCTTGGGTGCCTAGAAATGTCCATATATGCATGTAAATCGTATGCATGTGGCTAGTCCATATTGTAGGGGAGACTCTGGCGATTTTTTTGAAGTATTATAAGTATAAGTTTGAAAAATGTTCATAAGTATTATAAGTATAAGTTTGTAGTTGAATTTTTTACCTCTTTTATTGTGAACATTTTAGGTTTAAAATATATAATAACTTTTGGTTATAGGAAAGCTATGCCCATTATTGAAATAATATAAGAAATTGAATTGTTTGAATATCTTGAGTAGCTTAATTTTAGTAATTCTCGATAAATTGGGTTTTGTTTATATAGAGAGCTTGGGTCTTTGCTTATCAATTGGATATAAATATATTGGTGATCCACTAGAGCCTATTAAAAGAACATTGGGTGATGAAATGAAATTTGGATTGGTAGCGCGAGGCCACACGAGAACCACCGCCAAGCTTAGCCAAACCTCACGGGGCCAAGCCAAGCTTGGTTGTCGACATAGTAAGCTATTGGGGGTTGTTAAGCCAAAATAGGCGGTCTGCTAGAGGCTGTTAGTGTAGTGAGAGAAGGTAACTAGACACACTTGGTTAATAAAAGATTGATTTAATTAAGTTGGTGTCTGGAGTATTTATTTTGAGGCCATTTTATTTGGACAATTGTATTAGTTTACATGTACCTTTCATTTAAAACTCATACTAACATCCTAAATTTTTTATTTATAGATGTCTTCTGAACCTACAGCACGAAAGCGCGGGTTGGGTCGGGGCCCTAATCATGTGTCGAAGGCCCCGACTAATCCAGGATGATCGCATTTTATCTGAGATCCGTCCTCCTCCGGATATACGTAAGTTAAAACATCGTGTATATATATATAAGGGTTTAATATTTTCATTTTATAAATATAGTAGTGATTTAAATGTAAGGGTTTTAATATAAATTATTGTATATTGTAGTGATTTTCAAGATAGTAAAATTGTGAAGTGCATTTCACAATTATGCTTCTGAAGCGGCTTCACGCCGGTGATTACATAAATGAGCACACCTCTCGCCCATAAGGATCTGATTTGAAATTTGAATTTCAGGTATATTTTTTTATCACTCTGATAGATAATACATAGTTAATCAAATAATATTGTTTAGTAATATATGATTTTAATATTATTATTGTTGTTTTATTTGTAGAAATGATATAGATGGGGACGGCCTTACATGCATTAGTTATTGAGACACTATTACTGGCGAGAAGTCTTGTGCGTCTGAACTAAAGATAATTTGAACAAGGAACGACAAAAAGCCCCGCAATCTTTGAGATTGACCATCCATGGCATGGGGTGAAAGCGGTATATGCATGGAGCATAGCCCACGGTTGTGCTTGCCTGATCCATATAGGTGCAGATGTGTGACCGGTGGAGAGGCGAGATTTGGGTCAAGAAGTATGCAAGACCGCCGCCTCGAACATATCCTCAGTGTGTGTCGAAGCGGCGAGAAGGCAAAAGCGCGTGTCGGGGCGGCGCATATATCACATCTGCTGACACATTGCTACTGTGAAATGCGTATGTTATGTTTCTGATTATCTTTTGTAGCTAAAATATCATATGTTTACATAATAATATGAGAAAATGAACTATAGGAGTCTCGGTCTCAAAAGGTCAGACCTATCAATTGGTTGGATGTGTATGTAGCCACCGCGATGGTCTACTGAAAGCACATTAGGATAAGCGGTAATAAGTTCACTTTATCCTAATATGTTGTTTATAAATTATAACGACCTTCTTTAGTATTTTTTATTTATTTATTTTAACTATTTAATTGTTCATCTTGACGGAGACACTTATAAGGGCTTAATGAGCAAGCGCTTATCTTTGAAGGCACCCCGCATCCGTCGATTGATCAAGAATTATGGAGAGGCGTCCATCGTGAAAAAAAATTATGTCAAAAGGCGAGACAAAAAGCGGCCTTGGAGCCATGATGGCACTGGCGACTACGCCACCCAGTCTACCACGATCATCAGGTTATCCGACCTATCATACTCCTGCTTGTTGTGTGAAAGTGATCTGTCGAGATCGTGATCTTCTTAGATATCTTTGGCGGGCATCTGCGGTCTACGAGTCTGATGAGTTGGCGGAGGCGGTGGCGGCGGCGGCGGCGAAGCGAGAGCGGCGGCAACAACAACAAGGAAGCGGTATATATATATCGTTTATTGTTTAGCTACATTGTCTTATATGTTTATAGTCTACGAGTCGATGTCTTACTTATATGTAACATATATGTTTTATTACTTTGATAATTCTGAGGATCTAATTTGGATGATCCATGAAGAAGCGCTAGACTTATTTTTTAGATTTTAAAGCCTTGTACTCTTTTAGATTCATTCTTTGGACAATTGTATTAGTTTATATGGATGTTTACGATATCGATTATATTGTGTTGGATGAATGTTTTGTATTGTATTGGATGAATGTTTATTAAATGGATGAATGTTTTGTATTGTATTGGATGGATGTTAATATGGATGCTTGTATATATATATATATATATATATATATATATATATATATGATGTGTTGGATTGAAAGCGGTACAAAGTAGGTTATTTTGGGAAATCAATAAAATAGGCAAAAAAATTTTAAAAAAAAAAAGCATCGTGACGCATGCGATCGCTAAAAGCTATATCGGGGATCGCTTGACTTCTTTGAATCTAGCGGCCATTGCGGTCGGTATCGCTATTATTGGTCGCTGACACGTGTGGCACGTCACGCATGACAAATGACTCAGCATAAGTCATAATAGCGACGGTATCGGTCGCTAATTGCGGTCGCTAATAATTCGGTCGCTATTGTTGGTGTTGATGTCCTTCCGTGACGGATTATCTGCGACTCATATCAAATGACCGTGCATCTGGTCATGAATAGCCATCTCATGACCGTGTATCATCGTTCAATCGATGTGCGATCATTGATAAGCCTTTTTGTTGTAGTGAGACTATCGTAGAAACTTTGAAAGCGTTGTACTCTTTCGTTATCAAATTATTGTGTTGCATAGATTGTGAGAAGACTTGTTAGTAATTAGAGATTTGTTCAGCTATTTCAAAGTTCCCCGAACTTTGGTGTCATTCTATCAAAATAGATAGTCTAGTATTCTGATACTTATACATTCATTGTATATCTTAACTTGCAGGGCAAATTTGTTGCTCACCCTTGCTAAATAAAACTTTTCAGCTAGGGACGAAGTGGCAGAAGGTGCTGTGAAGAAGAATAAAGGAAAAGGCATCATGATAAATTAGTAATGATTAGCATATTTATTATGTGGTTTGTAAACACTTTTTGTATATCTGAGGGGTATGTTTGTAATGTTAAGGTTAGCGGATCTGGGACTAATGTATTAACAACATATGTTAATGTGATATGTATTACTATTTCTATATGAATGGGTAGTTAGAAGTTATTATATTATGGATCGTGAACACCAAACTCAGGGGTCAAGTAACCCGGATTTGGGGGTGTCACAATCACTCCCATTCTCGTGGTCACAACACAGAACAATGCTGGGCACTTCGCCACCTTATTCAGAATCTAATTGACAGCGGTGTCCTACAACTGACAGACGATGATACTGTGCTATGTGAGAGTGAGAATACCTGTCCTACTAAATGGAAGGGATTGGTAGTAGTTATATCCACTAAGGCTGATGGGACTGTCAAACTATTCACAATACAAGAGATTCAACTTAAAGGAGTTGACAATCCTTTGAAAGTGGTTACACCAGAGCCAATTAGCTTGCCATTCAGACCACAATATCCTGTTATCAGCTTACAAAAGTCCCATGGAATTATGGAGAAATTGAAGGATCCACCTCTCATACAACTGTTGTAGTGTAGAAGGAAAATCCACTGTATCTTCCCCAACGGGTGATAAAGCCTACCATCAAATCAAAGGGGAAAGTTCCCATAAAGAAGATTGAAAAATTCTTCCATACTATGGGCCACAATGAAGCCAAGGTGGTTTTAAGCTTAAGAGAGGCTCCACATCAAATTTCCATACTGGACTTGGTTTTATCTTCCGAGGATCACATGAAGATCTTGTTGAAGGTTTTGGAAGAAGCCTACTTACCGAAATCAGTGGATGTGGAAAAATTTCAACATTTGGTTGATCACATTTTTAACAACAATGTGATATCTTTCACTGATGATGACATACCGCCCGAAGGGACCGATCATTGCAAGCCGTTGCACAATTCAATTTTTTCCTCTGGATACATGCTAGCTGGAGTCTTGATAGATGGAGGTTCTTCTCTGAATATCTGTCCTTATGTAACTTTGCTGAAGATGAACGTCAATCTTAAACAGATCCGAAACAGCCATACGGTTATTAAAGCTTTTGACGAATCCCGCCGAAATACAGTCGGAGAGATTGAACTACCAATTGAGATTGGTCCCCATATATTCTGCATATCTTTTCACATCCTTAAGATATATTCAAGATACAACCTGCTATTGGGAAGACCGTGGATTTATATGGCGGGGGCTGTCCCCTCCACTCTTCATCAGCAACTTAAATACATCATTAATGATAGCCTAGTCACGGTTAACGCTGAGCTGGAATGTCCTAAACAAAGTGACATAACACTCATCATATTTAATTCAGAAGTTGAGCCGGTCAGTTTTCATGCCCTGGAGGTGAGCAACACTCACTACCACCCTATTGGGGCGCCACCTCTCACACCCAAGATTTCTGCCGAAGTAATGTCGGCTACTCAAGAAATGATATAATTGGGTCCTCAGCCGGGATAAGGGATGGGTAAAGATCATCGTGGCATTAAGTGCCCAATTCAAGTGTCCAATCAAACCGAGACAACCAAACTAGGCTATTCTGCTAGTTCCAATCACAGAAATCCTAATATGCATCATCAGATTCCTTCATCTTTGCCCGCACGACAATTATCTCCACATATAAATCCTGAGTCCGCACAATCTCCGGTAAAGGTGCCAGCCAACATAATGGCTATGTTATTTCCCAAGCCTATACCGGTCAAGGGAAAAGAGGTCCTAGTTCCTGATACCAAAGTGGAAGAAGATGAACAAAGATGTAAGCAAGACATCGCCAGGATGATGTCCAACATCCGCATCATTATCCATGATGAGCATACAAACAGATACACCCAAACGATGATTGCCCAGATATAATGGTCATCATTCAGGAAAAGGAGGACGATGACAACCCCTCCATCACTGTAGTGCACCAGTACTTTGCCCTCGACAATTGGAGCAGCACTCCTCTCATTGGTCGACAAGGGTAAAATGGGCAGAAACTCCTTCTGCCCTGTAGATAACATTAACTGCTTACTTTTCTGTACAATATTAGTAGTTATTTTGTTAGTACATGCTAACACTTTGTATGATTAAACGGTTTTATATATTGAGTGAAAGCATATTTTATTTCAGGACTCTGAATTTAGATGTGTCTATACTTGCTGATAAGGTGCCTCTTCTCCACAAGGATTGTAACTTTGATGAAAAGTTGGACTTAGCCTTAATGGAAATACAAGAGGACATTGAGGTGCCTTAGGAGATCAAAGAATGGGTCGAAGACAAACCTAAACCTAACCTTGATCAAACCACTTCGTTCAATCTCGAAACCTTAGAAAGCCCTAAGTTAATCCAGATTGGTTCAAACCTTACTCCAAACTAGAGGAATGACATGGTTTCACTACTAACCCAATTCCAGGATGTGTTTGCATGGTCTCATGAAGACATGGTGGGTTTGTCCACTGATGTTGTCCTTCATCGCCTTTCTATTAAAGACGGATTCAAGTCAGTCAAGCAAAAGCTCAGGCGATTGAAACCTGAGTGGAGTTTAAAGGTTAAAGAAGAAATTGTGAAACAATTTCAAGCTGACATTATCATGGTGTCCACATATCCTGAGTGGATATCCAATATAGTTCTCGTACCTAAACCTAGAGGAAAGGTGTGAGTTTGCGTGGATTACCAGGATTTGAATAAAGCTTGCCTTAAAGATATCTTTCTCGTGCAATTTATCCACATTCTCATTGACAATACTGCTCAATACGACATGTACTCCTTTGTGGATTGCTTCGCAGGATACCACCAGATTATGGTTGCTGAGGAGGATCGTGAGAAAACTGCTTTCATCAAGCCTTGGGGAACCTTTTGCTATAGATGGTTGTCTTTCAACCTCATCAATGCCAGAGCCACCTATCAGAAAGCTATGATGGCTCTTTTCCATGATTTAATGCATAAGGAGATAGAAATCTACATGGATGACATCATTGTCAAGTCCCGAAGGGAAGAAGACCACTTAGACCATCTCAGAAAGCTCTTCAACGGGTTGCATAAGTATAACTTGAAGTTGAATCCAGCCAAGTGCACGTTTGGCATTAAATTAGGCAAGTTGCTAGGATTCCTAGTCAGTCACAAAGGGATTGAGCTGGATCCCACCAAAATCCAGGTCATCATTGAAATGCTCATTTCTCAAAGAGAGAAGGAAATACGTGGATTTTTGGGAAGAATCAACTTCATTAGCAGGTTTATTTCTGAACTCACAGCAACTTGTGAGCCCACTTCGTGAAATGGAATGATGAGTGCCAGAAGGCCTTCCTTACAATCAAAGAGCAGCTAGTCAAAGCTCCCATTTTGGTACCTCCCAAGGATGATGTTCCCCTATTCATGTACTTGTCCATAAGTGACAATGCCATGGGTTGCATGCTTGGACAGAAAGATGATAGAGGCCGAGAACGAGCTATCTGCTATCTCAGCAAAAGATTTAGCAGCATTGAACACAAGTACACTCTGATTGAGAAGACTTGTTGTGCTTTAGCGTGGGCTTCCATGAGGTTACAGCATTACCTCCATGGTCAAACAACCCATCTCATATCCCAAGTGGATCCTCTCAAATATGTGTTCAGTAAACCCATGTTAAATTATCGGCTGTCCAGATGGCAGTTGATCCTACAACAATTTGACATTGTCTATGTAACGCAAAAATCCATCAGACGTTAAGGAATTGCGGATAAACTGGCTGCCGCACCTTCAAGGGACTTCAAACCCTTAGAAACTTACTTCCCTGATGAAGGGGTAATGGCAGTACATCAACCCCATCAGTACGATACATGCCATACATAGAAAATGTATTTCGATGGAATTGTTAATATGAAAGGCTCTGGAGCTGGAGCTGTTCTAGTATCCGGTACAGGGGAGAAGTATCCCGTCGCCGTCAAATTGCAGTTTGTCAGCACCAACAACACAGCTGAGTATGAAGGTTGTCTCATAGGGCTAAAACTTGCCCGTTCAATGGGCATCAGGCGGTTAACTATCTTTGGCGATTTAGAGTTGGTAATCAAACAATCCATGTGAATCTATCAAATCAAAGGTCAACACTTGCTGCCTTACCATCAATAAGTTTACAGATGGCTTCGGAGTTCGAAGAGATCTCCTTTCTATACATTCCCCGTAACATGAATGACTTTGTAGAAGCACTAGTAACTTTGGCCTCCTTGATTCACATACCTGACAAGGAACATATGCCAAGCATCACATTTTCCCTGTACAAGGCACCAGCTTATGGGAACTATGTTGGAGAAGTATCGGATGAGCTACCTCCCATCCAACACCCTTGGTATCAGCATATCAAAGAGTACTTACGAGATGGATCTACACCCGCTGAGGCGAACCCGACTGAGAAAAGGAGAATCCATCGACTTGCAATGAAATTCTACCTGAGCGGAGATGCACTCCACAAAAGAGATGCAAGATTAGGTCTCCTCAGATGCCTGGACAATTTCCAAGCTCAGAGACTCATGGATGAGGTCCATGGTGGAGTATGCGGCCCACACATGAGCGGCCCCCTACTTGTTAAGAAGATCCTCAGGACAGGACATTACTAGCTTACACGCAAAGCTGACTGTAATGATCACGTCAAGAGGTGCTATCAATGCCAAATTCATGGAAATACCATCCACGCCCCTCCAAGGGAACTCCATAATATGAGTTTGCCCTGGCCCTTCTCAATGTGGGTAGTGGACGTGATCGGGCCCATCTAGCCGAAAGCCAGTAATGGGCATCACTTTATATTCACCGTGATCGACTACTTCACCTAATGGGTAGAAGCAACCTTATTCCCCAAGGTTACCAAAGAAGTAATCATTGCTTTCACCAGAAACAATGTCATCTGTCGATATGGACAACCAGAGGTAATTGTGTCAGACAATGCTAAGAACCTCAATAACAAAATGATGGAAGATTTGTGCAGCAAATTCCATATCAAAACACCTTAAGTCCGTCATCTACCGTCCAAAGATGAATGGTGCTGTTGAAGCGGCTAACCAAAACATCAAGAAAATCATGCAAAAGATGTCCGCAAACCACAAAGGATGGCTTGACCTATTGCCTCTTACTCTCTTAGCCTACAGAACATCAATACGCACTTCCACTGGGGAAACCCCCTACGCATTAACCTATGGGATGGAAGTAGTGTTACCCATAGAAGTGGAAATGGAATCCCTCAGAGTGTTGATAGACTCTCAGCTAGATGAAGACCAATGACTACAAGATAGGTATCACCAATTGTATCTAATAGATGAAAGGCGAACCGCGACTATCTTCCATGGTCAGTTATATCAACAAAGGATCGCCAGATCCTACAACAAGAAAGTCCGGCTACGACAGTTTAAACAACATGACTTGGTTTTAAAGAAGATCATTGACAACCAAGATCAGTCCAAGGGAAAATTTGCTCCAAACTGGGAATGCCCATTTTTTGTCAAAGAGGTATTGACAGGAGGCGCTCTTAGGTTACAGGAAATGGACGGTGATGAATTTCTATAACTCATCAACTCGGACACCGTGACACGGTACTATGTCTGAGGTTACCATCAAGCAAACATCCTGGTGTTGAATCATCAGATCACCAGTCATTTCGGTTCTTTAACCCTTCACTACATACAACTCTTTTTCACACTTTGCCCCTCAGGGAAACATACTCTTCAAGTCAGCAGCCTGGCTTTACTCCATTCATACAACTTTGGTTATCCCACTAGGGATTGAACCTTTCACACTTGAAGTTTGTTCCAAACATGGGATCAAACTTTTCACACCTGTAATTTATCCTGAACTTAGGATCAACCTTTCTTTTCCCCGCAGCTCGTCCTACATATGGGATCAAACCTTTTGTCGACTACAAATCGTCTTGAGGGGCGAACTACGTTGACCTGATCTCCCCGATACCAGGGAGTACGTAGGCAACCATTTTATATGGCCCGATCGCAATAAAACAAAAACAACAAAAACATTTCTTACACCCTTCTCATTACAAAAACAAAAACAACAAAAACATTCCTACACCCTTTCTGCCACATACATCGTTGAACCTCTTACACCAGGTTCGAATTACGTAAACCTGATCTCCTATTCAATAGGAGTACGTAGGCAGCCATTAATGGTTCGGTCTTACCCCCTACCAAAACACAAAGACTTGTCATCTGGTACTAGGATCAAACTTCAATCCACTACATTTCATCGGCTTCAAACTAAAGGGATGGAATTACCTGAACTCCTCCTAAATAAGAGATTCGACGACCATCTAAGCTGCGGTTGTGCCTCAAAGAGCAATACCAATCTATAAGAGATGGAATTAACTAGGTTCCTCAGGAATAGGAGTACTGGCGACCATCTGTGGTGCGATCAATCTCAGAGAGGAATAGCCACACTCTTCTCCACATTTTCATAGAGAAACCAGTCCCGAGACAACAAAGAGATGGTAGGGGATACACACAGATAAACGATCCATTCTGAACTGTCCATTGACAACTCAATGTCAATCCATCAAGGAGGAATTCATAATATATCGAGATCACAAGCCCTGAAGAAGAAGGCAAAATATCAAACAAGTATTTAGGCATAACTAAAAGGGAAGTGATCAAAAATATATTTCCCTGCTATATATAATGCTATTTGATATATACAATATGAACTGTACATGACAAAATGGCCAAGCTACTCTGTGCAGGAAAATAAAAGCCCATTTACAAATCAGTGTATATGCGAGATATCAAGCCCAACATGGCATCTCTCTGAGTAGAAGGAGGTAACGTTGTGGTCTCCTGTACAAGGGTATCCACACGAGCTAACAGATCTACAACCATTTGCATGGTGACACTATGTTTTTTAATGTACGTGTTCATTTCGGTAATCATTCCAGTGGTAAGAGACCTCGCTGTAGTACTATTTATGATGCCTACATCTCAGGCAGATATGGTGCTATCCCTCTCAATTGTCACGGCATCTCTGGTTGATCTGGCCTCATCCCGCTCAACAATGGCGACATCTCTACAAGCTAATGCCTCATCTTTCTCTAACAGAGCTGCATCTCTCCCATCAAGAGCAGACAACATCAAGGCTCTAGCCTGATCTCTCTCGAAGGTCATCAGATGAAGACTTTGCTCGAAGTACTGTGCCGAATACTGGATCACAATAGTGCTAGTACTGGGAGAATCTAATAGAGCTGTTGGCAACCCAGTAGATGGCTCCTCCTCGGTGTGGGAATTAACATCCTCCACAGACTCTCCACCGTCTGAATCAATCTCCGACACTGTGGATACTACCGCAGCCGATGAAGTCTCTGTCTCCATCTACACAGAATACTCTGGCGAACAGCCCAGATGGCTAACAAAAAAATAAGCTATCTCACGTTGATCCCAACATGCATACACCCGAATTTGGTCCTCTACTGACGGATGGCGAGAAGCTAAACTCTGACCTAGCGCCCCCTCAAAAGGATAGAAGTCCTGGAACTGGTCAAATTGCGACATCACGGCCAGTGGGTGATAGGTAGGCATGCCCCTCAGACCAGCCAGAGGGAGATAGTCCATGCCCGGAGCATGAGTAATAAAGCTGTAGGGTGAGCTAAGCCCTATGCACGACAGAATGATAAACGGATCACTGATCTCTTCCAAGAATACCGACCAAGACATAGCGTTTGTACACTCCGATGGCTGAAAGGAGTATGACATAAACCACACGTGCAACATAACCGAACTGCTTGTGAATACCCCTGCAGGGTAGGTACTGCAAAAGGTGGACGACCTCAACGTCTCCGCCACAATCATTGGAATAATGGTATGACCCTCCCTGAGAGCTCTCACTGCCATGATAACACCGATGTCCAGCTCATCAATATATTGTGGCATGTACACATACGCCACTATGCACATCAAGAATGCATCCACTCTGTCCAAATGCCACTGATCCTCTAGTGTGGTGAAATCCCGATAATGACGTGTATAGCTGTCCAATGAGCCAAACCTGTCTATCAGGAAATGCTGGGATAGTACATGACTAGATGGTATCTCATGCTCTACCAATCTACGCCGTAACCCGGTGAGGGTCATGAAATCGTCGTATATCTCTCAAACGTGACCATATGAGCACTGAAGGCTATCAAGGGCAAAAAGCGTCAACCCCTTTCATACTCCTCCAATGTAGGAGTCAGCTCCTACGTACCAAATCAAATGACATGTCTCTCTGGTATCCAATGCTACAGCATACCCTCCACAAAACTTGCGAGAACCTAAAACATCAAGAGGGTCATGAATGCTGTAGTAGCAGATCTATAGTCACCCTATCTGAAGGTGACATACTATCATACCACGACCTCAGACGGGAGGATACCAATTCTGGTAGGGTGTGATCTATCACGGTGTCGATCGTCGATGAAGACATCTGTGTGGTAGTATCATAAGATTATCCCGAAATCAATCTTTGAATATCTCTGGACATACATATATATGCATAACATGATACATGTAGTACATATAATAGATGGCAATATGACATAGGGAATGAAAAAATGTACATACATTCCTAAGTATATCATCATCTAATACATCATCTTTGTATAGCCAAAAATATAGGGAAATGGGGCATAAACGCCCTACTACTAACAGAGGCCTATCAAAAGATATAGCGAGAATGGGGCATAGCCACCCAATATCTAAGAGAGGCCTATCAAAAGAGATAATGCGAATACACATCAGAAGAAGACAATGGTGTCAATATATACATCATCAATCCTGTCCACCTGATGTAACTCCTCTTGAGTCATTAGATCTCTATCAACAGGAATATCAGGCCTATACAAAGGAGGATCTGCACCAGCAAAGATAAATGGGTCATCTGAGGGGTCAGCGCCTGAGCTGGAAGGATCAAAAGTATCTGCCTCTGCCAGATATCTGCCCAAATGCCGGATAAAGAAATGTGCCCGATCCAGTCGCTGGGTCAAACTGTCAATCTGTGTCAAATGTGTCAGATCTCGGACACAGGCTAGCCAATCTGTCATCATCACGGCTTCTAGAACCATATCCCCCATGAACTGAGTGGCGCGGGTCTAGGCTCCAATGGTACGAGGGGACCACCGATGCTAGAATATCTCCTGAGTGCATGGACCCTCTAATAGTGAAAACCCGTCAACACCCAACAATGGTATATCAATGACGGGTGACTGCAACACATGATAATAACGCCTGACAGGAGGCAAGATCGGCATATAGATCTCTCCTGTGGTGCTTCTAATAGCATGCTGTCCTAAATAGAGCTCCCATCCTCCATCTGTGAAGAGAGGAACCCTACGGGTGGATATCACATGCTCGACGCCAGTCGGGTACCCATCCTCAAATCCAATGGCCAAGTGCACCCCTGAATAGGGAAACTATATGATGAGGTCAACTGTCAATAACTCCAGCTATAGGTGGCAATGAGTGAAACCCTAAGCTATAGGGACCTCCGCCAATATGGAATGATGCCATCACCGTCCTCGTGGATAGGTATCTAAACCTAACACACTCACAGGACATAAACATGGAAACCTCTCATAGGCCCAGAACTGCCAACACAAAGGCAAAGCATCTGATGTCAGTGAATACTCTTAAACCTATACATGGGAAATCAAAAGAGAAATACTCATCAGCATAAATGGGTAGAATCCTAACCAAGCCTCAGTCAAGCCCTGTGAACGTATATGCATGCCCCTAGGAAAATAGGAGAAGGTATAGGAACCCCAGTCATACTCTCTAATATGGTCCACATGTCGAGTGGCACTGATCAAAGCGAATGACATCATAGAAGATTTATCAGTTATAAAGCAACCCCTAATGATCATCAGGAACAATCACCGAAGAATGTGATCCCTAACTTTGACATCAGCTGGTATGGGCTCACTCAACAGCCCACTCATAGCATCTACGCTCAATGGACCCGTACGAATGGTCCTGCCCTTGAGCGCCTCAACCAAAACTCCTAGCAAGGATCTGACAGTAGTGGGGGTAATATCTTCCATACAAGGCACTGGTGCCCCTCCAAACTCTATACCAGTGAGAAACTGCCAATCCATCGGCATCATCATCACCTCATAGTCCAGCAAATGGAGTGACTGAGTCTGGTGAAACCACCACTCAGACAATGCCCTGAGGTAACCCCAGGGATAGCGGCGGGAAAGGATGGAGAAGAACGCCCCAAATCCTCAGTCATGCACGATAGCTCTATAGTCAGGATGCAGAGCCTAGTACATGGAGTGAATGCTGAACCAGTTCCCTCGAGGCTGTGTAAAGCCGGGAACCTACATGAAATGCAGATCGACATCAAAATCCTTTACTCCTCATCAATAGGAAAGAAGGAAGATTAAAGATCTAACTTGATACCTCGTTGGCGTGCAAGTACATCAAGGGATGTCGACCCAAATCACCCAAAAGTTCTGGGTTTGCCACCTGAATACACGGGAGGTCACTACGGGTAACATGTGTAGCAGGAGTAGAATCTGCAACATGAACATCCTCCTCTTCGTTCTCGACGTCTAGCACATCAACCTGGACTGGACGTATCACCGCCTCCACCAACCGATGAGGCTGTCTAATAGAACGGGGTCGAGGCACTTCAGAAGCCCTCCTTTGTACACCAGAAGTGGTCCTGCGGGAACTACTCGGCTGATCCGGATCCATAATATCTGGACAAAAGTCTCCAAATCACCTTAGAAAGGGTGTGGTAATTTTTAACCCGGAGCTTTATTTTCAAAATACATTTTATGACTACCTGCATGTATGCATTACTTTAACATACGTCTACAGTAGAGTTAAAAATGCATGACTATTCAAGTCCTATATTTTGAATTATTTTGCCATAGTTGTTGGGTAAAATCGAAACGCACAAAACACGCAAGTGTACGTGGTCAACAAGTAATATAATAGTGAATAAAGTATCGTTCCCACGAGGACAAATTAGCAAGAATTTTAACTTCACAATTATCAATTTTTTATCCTAATTCTATTAAACTATTCAATTCAATGGTTTAAAATTATAGAAACTAAATTAATAAATAAATAAACTATCACAAAATAATCAATAATATCAAAATCTAGAATTTCAAACAATTAATGGAGAATTAGACTTATGATTTCACCCTAAGCTTCACTCTGATTTTCAAACCTTTATTCCAACTCAATTTAATATCCTAGTTTATTAATCAAGAACACGAATGTAGTACTAGCCACCTCTCGATGCACTAATACCATATTAACTTAAATCCACAATGAAGATAGAAACAAGTTAAACGCCTAAATCAACCAACTCATTATATCTATATGTGAACTGAAATTAAAGAAGGTTTAAACTTAAGTTCTCTATCCGATTACATGTGATGTCAAGCATATCTCTACCTTAACAATAATCAAAAATTTGCTATTCACAAAATTCATAACACATGCTATATTAACTAGGTCTAGATTTAAATATCCTCTCTCGATTCCATTCAAATCCACAAAGAATTGTTGATCAAGCAATTCATAAATTCACGCTCGAATTAACATAGATAAACTGGAAATATTTTATTGAATTGGAAATCAAAGTTATAAAATCATCGTTTCACCCAAGGATCCATCACAAGTCTAATAAGCGAATTAGTTCATAACAAATGAATTAAAAACTGAAATAATAGAAGAAAACGTCATCCCAATTACAAAATATAGAAAATTAAGGAGAATAGTAATACACCACCCTTCTCGCCCTTCGATTTTGAAAACTTCGTGAAAATTAATCCTCTTCTTTCTTTCCTCCAAGCTCTCGTTCTTCAATCTTGTTCTCCCAGTATATCTCGATTCTCTTCCCCTCTTCAAAGTTAGCATAAAAGTAGTCCCATTTTGCTTTCAAACATAAATCCTAATCTAACTCTACTTCTCCTCATACAAAATCAAGTAGAGACAAGAATCCTTTTCAAAATCATCAATTCAATAGTCAAAGACTCCCCTCAAATAAAGTAACAATCATCCACCACTCCTAATATTGTCACGTTACAATAAGAATTATTAATTCCCAACATAACCCAACTTCTAGCAACACATCAAAACTCGCACACTAATCCATCCGGCGTGGCGTACGCGCGCTATGTTCCTCATCTTGGCGGTAGCATAACGCTAGCATCCCAGGAAGATGTTTCATCGGTAGCGCCCATGCTTATGTTCCCTCTTGAGACAGTAGCGCATAGCCGCTTATGTAGCCAGAAACTCAATGATTGCTCAAAAACTCCTTCCAATTATAACATTTTGATAGGCCAATAGATTATCCTGCAACAAGCAAACAACCTATCAAAAGTAACATGAAATTACCAAAAACTAACAATATATCAAGCTAAATGAACATAAATCATAGGTTGAAAACCTATTCATCAATAGCCCCCTCTTTAAATAGGACTATCCACATGCACATAGACATGACTAGGTGGCCATTCAATAGCACACCTGCCCCCAGTCAAATACATACTATATTCATTAAAAGTCAAAGTCATCAATCCATAAGGATAGTTTAATTACCAGGATTACTTTGCATTTTTACCTTTTGCTCATTTGTCCTCAAATAGGATAAGAAATAGCAGAAAAAGGTGCCAATTTGACTATCTCAAAAGTCAAATTTTTTCACATCATTATGTTTAGCATGGTTTAATACTAACATTTACTATGTTGAATATTATTTATCAAGTCATTTGAGCATACATATTCACTACTATGTGTTTAGATGCATTTTATGTGATAAGTCATTTTCCAACGGATAAAAACTAGAAAAGAATACATTCATACGTTACCAGGACAGTGTAGAACACTTGTACGGTGATAGAATTTGCAGAAAGTCGCCCGAACTAAGCAGATCTAAAGAAGAGCTCTTGGATTTCTTTCGCGGCGCAACTTGAAAATGACTTATGAAAGGAACCTGCAGGCATTTAATAGCCACGGTTGGCCACAGGTCCACCTATGGCTGCTGCAGGTGTACCTACAACACTCCTACGTGGGTACCCACCACTCCGTCTCGGTCCAGTTCGAGTTGCAACGGAGTTATAACAAGCTGAAAAAGCCAAATCAGGAATAACAACGCTACACGATTGAGCATAATAGCTTACAAATCCTGGTTTTCTCAGACTGAACCGTGGGTCTACACGTCACTCATTGGTGTTCGTCCGAACACAGGGTACACTATGCCGATGATCTCAGCTATTACAAGTCACACTCGGTAATACTTGACGCGGGTCCAATGCCGCCAATTCAGGGTTGTCAGCCTAATCCTCTCAAGAATCCCTGACGGGGGCATCACGCATTCTCAATCAGATCCCCGACGGGGGTATCACTCTTTTTCATATGTCAAAGTATATATCCTCGGCGGGGGTATCATGCATTTTCCGTTGATGCACACGTCAGCGAAGATCAAGCAGATCCCCAGCGGGGGTTACAACGCGTGTTCATCCGTTGATTCACACGTCAGCGAAGATCAAGCAGATCACGGGCAGGGGTTACAATGTGTGTTCATCCGTTGATTCACACGTTAGCGAAGGTCAAGCAGCCTTGTCAGTTTGCCCAACAGGGGTTTTATCCGGTGACGTACATGTCATCGAAGGTCAGGAAACCCTGACAACACATACTATTGGCAGTAACTCCAACAGAACAGTGATATGTCCTGGCGATACAAACTAGGAAGGACCATCCTTATCGGAGAGGACCGGTGATGTAATATGTTATATACATCCTCAAACAGACAAAGCTTTATCCCCACAGATCTCTTGTACATGAGAGACACATCTTCAGAATAAAGTTTGTATCAAGGATTCAGGATTTTGGTGATAACCCCAACATCAACATCCTTGAGTCTGTGGATCGCACATCCACACAACTAATAATTGATTACCAATCCCCAGTCGAAGCAACAGTGAGTCAGCAATCATCCCATCATGTTGGAGAATAATCCAACAATCCATATACATCATACATTTGCATCATGATTGCTGCGCATAGAATCATGATTATCTTGTTGCATTTCAAGTGTCTAGGATTCTTTATCCTATCCATGCCATTGCATTGCATGAATATGATAAAGAGGGGCATCTGTAGACACTCAAAATTTTCTGCACACCTATTACTGACATTACAGGAGGGAAGACTCATATTTCAGAGATAACCTTGGAAGACAGCTCATATCCAGTTCGGATACCAATAGAAGTTCAGTCTCAAACTCTGAACACACACCAGGAGTATCAGTTCCAACCTCGGAGATAACCCCGAGGCATGCAGTTCAAATACCAGAAATTCCACTGGAGATGATAGTTTTGTCTCGGAGATAACCCCGAGATGCTCGGTTCCAGTCCCGAAAACAACACCGGGAATAGCAGTACTAACCTTGGAGATAACCCCAAGGAATACAATTGCAGTTCTAGAGATAACCTTGGAAATGCTTGTTTCAAATACATGCAGTCAACTTCAACCTCGACACTCACACCGAGGCACTTGGTACAAGACCCGAAGATAACACCAGGAAGACAGACACACCTCAGAGATGACACTGAGGACCTTCAACACTTGCAGCAATCCAATCTCAGAGATAAGCTTGAGCAACGTCGGCTTTATCAGCCCAAACCGGGGATAACCCCGGTGTAAAAGCCTCAAATCCGGGTCCTAGTCACCACGGATATGGTATACTATTTCTATAACTATTGCGAAAGATATAAACATACATTATTTATACATTAAACATTACACACTAATCCCCAAGGTCGAGTAACCTTAACTTATACATAATTCATAACTTATTTGACTTATAATGTCATTAATATACAATACTGTTACAAACTTTATCTGCACATATAAACTAAAGCTGGAACTGTCTTTGTCTTGTCTTGTATCCGACGTATTCGTCTTAATCTGCAATGTTTATCATGATATAGCAAGGGTGAGCAATAAGTTTGCCCATCAATTTTAAATTTATTTGAGGATATATCATGATTAAAAGAATTTGAATAATAGCTGGCTAACATTCAACAAAATAGTGGTGAACTAGCATGAACAAATTTTTATAACTGAACGACCAAGTTAATAGGAATTGAATGGTCATGAAAGAACATGAACAATTTATAATTGGACTAGATGGTAATGAAGGTGATCAACCTTTCATACCTGATGAACACATGCATTATTTGCACAAAAAGTTATTCAACAATTCATAGACATGGTAATCAGCAATGATTAGCCATAAACATAATTGAAAGAACAACTCGAGGTTGAGTTAAAGAAAACTTGCACAATAATTAGAAGTTCAAGGTTAGAAACTTGCATGTGTCACCGACTACTACTACACAATTTATATCGCTTTATCCGAAGACCTAATATTAGTAGTATAGATCCCTACATTAGAATAATATCATCATAGTATAATACTGTTATATATATACAAAATAACTTAGACACATAAACACTCCTATCAGTCCACAAACTACCTAAGATTTGGTATCAAGTCAAACTATTTCAGTTTGAGTTGAACCCGGTATAATTCTAACATCCCAACGATCTAGTCGGACTATTCGCGAGCCTACTATTACTAAGACTCGGTCTAAACACTTAACAATTAACTTATATAATTTTTTATTCAGTCAAAACATTTTTCACAATCTCGTAATAATTTTTAAGATAATTATTACCATTTATCACAATTTTTCAATCACTTATATCGTATTTATATAATATAAATACTACATTATTCCTTTATCATTAATATTTATTTAATATCAAATATTAATGAAAATCATAACATAATATTATAATATATCAAAGTATTGTTAATACCTTAATTTCTCATTTAAATGAATTTTAAACATTTAAATCCATTATCGAGTAATTGCCATTAACATTAAAATATTAATATTTTTCATGCCAAATATCAAAAGTTATATTTTATAACTCAAAATATTTTCTAACCCTTAAATTATTTTGATATGATTTTTAAATTATTAATTCTATTTTCCACAATTTATTTAATATATTCATTAAATAAATCAATTACCATTAATATTAATTTATTAATGAAATTTCTCACAAAAAATATTAAAAGTCATTAGAAATAACTTAAAATATTTTCTAACACCATAATATATTTTTAAATTATTTTTCAAGTATTTAAACCATTTTAAGTAATTTATTTAATATTATAATTAAATAAATTAAATACCATTAATATTCAAAAATATTAAATATTTATGAAATATTATCAAAATTATTAAAAACTCATTTTTTAGGCTTTAGAATAATTTTTAGGAATATATTTTGTATTCTTCATAATTAAAAACTATTTTTTCTATTTATTTAATAAATATAATAATTTTCAGAAAATAAAGTGTCACTACAGGGCCCTATAGCGACAGAACCGTCGCTATAGGTGTTCTTGAGCTACCCAGAACATGCTATGTCAGTTATCAAGTTACTAGGTTTGACCACATGTAGATCTGTGATCATAAGGTTTTCTGGGCTGCTGATAATGTTAATCATGTAGTATAAGTGTAATACTACAACTACAATCAAGTTTCATGGTTATTCTATAACAGATCAGAGAGATCTAGGACTTTAAAAAGTCTGACAAAGTTGTTCTTCATTTCTGGGTTTTCTAGAAATGAAGAACAGTTGCTAGTTACCTTACTTTGGATCCTTATAACTTTCATTCTTGGTCTGATGTGTGTAATCTATTGGTTCACAATAGTAGTAGAGATGTCAAAGAACAACTCTATATCATAAGATCACCATAACATCATCACAGTTGAGAGATCAAGTCCGGTGAAAGTGATGTCATGAGCTTTTCTTAACGATTTCTGGGTTTTCCAGATTTCGTCCTAGGCAGTTGGTCAACGCTGGTTTGACCACTCTCAACTTTGATTATATGAAAGATCTAGGTGATCTATTAGCATGATTGTGTAGTCCTTAATTATACCAGTCTACAAGATAAAAACAACAACTTGGCCAAACTATCCAAACACAGAAAGATTCATGGCCTTAAAAATCACTGTCAGACCATTTTGGAAATCTGGGTTGCCCAGAAATCCAATTGGTCATGGTTGGTCAACCATGGTTGACTGCTTATAACTTGATATCTAGACATGGTATAGAGGTGATTCCACTTCCAGTCTACTCTCCTTACTGCAAAGAACAAGTCTATAACTTAAAACTAACATAACACTTAACACATACAGATCTAGAGGCCCTGACATATGGCTGTCAGGCCTTAAAATTAGGGTTCTTGGTCAGTTTGAAAAACTTAGGTTTTGGCTTCTAGATGTTATGGATCTATGATGTAACATCATAGATCACTAAATAACATCCTTATACACAACTTTAACAAACAAATAACAACATTTAACATCAAATCATATGATCTAGCAAGTTAGGGTTTTATACCTTAAAAAGTTTTGATCCTTTGATTTCTGATCCATAAATTTGATATTGGAAAGCTATGATTCTATATTGGTTTAGATTCTCACTTTATCTCACTCTAAGTCCCGAAATTGTAGAGAGAGAAGGGACTTGAAGCAAATGAGAAGTAAAGTAAGTATTTCTTAGTTTTATCTTTTGATTTTTGTATACAATGTATGTAATATTGCAAGGTGGCATACCAAATCTGATCTTGGAAGATATATATCACATGTTGATTAATTGGAGTGATGACTCACAAGAATTGCCATATCTTTTGCTTAAATTTTAAGAAAAGGGTATTTTGGACATTTCACACCCACTAATGGTATTTTTGTCTTTTCCCCTATAACTTGAAGGGTATTTTGGACATTTCTCATTTATCCCATAACTTATTACACTTAAGCTTTTATACTTAGCTTTTGAGTTCTCGAATTAGAGTTTTTAGATTTAAAATTAGGATTTCGGATTCCCGAAACTAAAATTAAGGTTTCCGAGCGTATCATTAGGGTTTCTAACAGTTTGTTAGAGTTTTATAACTTAATCATCAAATTCTTATCATGAATTTAGGGTTTATCACCTATGTAACTTATATGATCAACATTTGATCCTTAACCATAAACTATACACATAAAAAATTTACTGTTCACATATATGATCACATATACCGACTCGTATACACTTAGATACTTAACCCTGACAATTCTCTACCAAGAGATTTTAAATCAACCAAAATCCTGCATAGAATTTTGAAATCCTTAATATTCCTTTATAGAACTGTCAATTCCATACACTTATTTTCAGTCTAGGTCCTAATATTGAACCTTAAATAAATTATTTATGATTTTAATAATTTTCTAAATTCTCGGGTCGTCACATTCACTCCTTCTTCTAAGAATTTTGTCCCCAAAATTCAACTCACACCTTATACCATACATACTTATACCATGCAGCTTACACCATTCATACACATCATCACATGCTACTCAATATGTAAGACCCCAACTTTTATGAATAAAGATGAATTTTCTATAAATATCATTTGTGAATATTATAGAGTGAATTTGATATAATATTATAGTTGTGGGTAATATTTATAAATTTTTCAAAGTACGCAAGTTGTTATATAATATTCGATTGGTCAGGGAATATTCGTTTTAACAAGGAATATTCGTACGACGGCACAATCATTGGTGGACCCCACAACGGAATTATTGTTGGATTGAGAAAACGACAAAAATATCTTTTTATGAAAATAACGGCGGAAGTTTTACCGTTAACTGTTGAAACACCCGGTGTTAAAAGTACAGTAATACGCGTGATTGCATAGTAGCACACGGTATTGATTATTGATTCTTACGTGAGAAGTCACTCAATTTTGTTCAATTATTGCTACAGTAATTGTTGCATAGTATCTCACGTTATTTGATTCAATTATTGTCGATATTTTATATATTATTAAATCAATATTGAGATGACAGAGTTATTAATATTATTATTTGCAATATTGACAATATCTAGAAGTTCTGTCAAGGAGAGGTTTGGTCACCTAATTGCGCGCCAATAGGGAGAAATTCTTATTGGAAAGCCCCTTCTTTCCTGGGAACAACCTGGTTGTTAAATATTACGAATTTTAATAATGATGATATACATTGTTAAAAATATTGAAGGAATTTTTATAAAGTCTTGTTATAAGTTTGGGCGTATTATTTGAACCCCCACTTTCCCATTTTTCAAAATAATCAGTAGAAGTTATCTTAGTTTTCATTTTATATATATACTAGCTATAACCCGTGCCTGAAGGCACGGCATAACGAAAAATTAAATTAAAATTTGAAAAATATTACATTATCTAAAGACACATACCACAACAACAATTAATACATACTCAATCATCAATATGTATCCAACCACCAAAACATCGAGCTAGTCGGTACTAACTTCAAAAAAATTTGGCAGATTTTTTAATAAAAATAGATATCCAGAAAATTCTAAACCTGTCTACAAAACTTACAATCATCAATACATACACAAAATCATTATAACCATGTATAATTAGTTAACTTTACAAAATACAGAACACACAAAATACAAACAATCATCAACACATATCTAACCACCAAAACATCAAGCTAGTCGTTACTAATTTTTAAAAAATTCGACAGAGTTTCCTTTAAAAATAGATATCCAGACAAATATAAACCTGTCTATAAAACTTACAATCATCCATACATATCCAAACTACAAAAAAAACCATCATTCCATACACAAAATCATCATAACAATGTATAATTAGTTAACTTTACAAAATACGGAACACAAAAAATTCATACATGAAAAATTAATACATACTCAATCATCAGCACATCCAACCACCAAAACAACAAGCTAGTTGCTACTAATTTTAAGAAATTTCGGCAGAATTTCCTTTAAAAATAGATATCCAAAAAAATCTAAACCTGTTTACAAAACTTACAATCATCCATACATATCCAAACCACCAAAAAAACCATCATTCCATACCCAAAATCATCATAACCATGTATAATTAGCTAACTTTACAAAAGACGGAACACAAAAAAGACATACATGCAGAAAATAGAGAAACAACATGTTGAGCATAAGACTTTTTACTTTATAGCTTACACCAAGTATATTCTTTACAGCTTACACCATGTATCCTTCAATATATACCTGAAAATATTTAAAATTTAAAAATTATCGAAATATGTGAGTCAAAATAAAACAATTGTAAATCCGTAACATAAGACCCCTTACTTTACCCTGGATTATCTAAAAAAACAAATGAGAACACATATTTGTATATAGGGGGAATGATTTAGATTGATATAAGTAAGAATTTAGAGAGATTGTAACAAATAATCAATTTATTTAGGAAAAGATATGGACTTACAATCAAATAAAATTTTCTTAGTACCATTTAACAAACGGTTAATTTGGTTAATGATTTAAATCATAAATCTGTATTGGTGACAGTATAATGGGGTGGGTGGGTGTGTGTGCTACTGCTGTGAAAGAGAGAGAGAGAGACAAAGATTAAACACCCATTGTTAAAACAGCCAAAGTTTAACTGAAGCTGTCGTCGACTTTATAAGAAGACTTATGATGAAATAAATAAGAATTTTTAACTGAAGCTATTCGAAAATTTAAGTTAAAGATTTCAAGGTATAACTGATACTAATAGTTGATTCACTTGATAAAAAATTCATAATAAAACAATTTTAATTTAAACCACAACTCAGTTAATTCGTAAATTTAAACCAATCTACTGAAATTAAAAAACATCAAGATTAAAAATTTTAATAAAGAAAAAAGAAACTATTTACAACTTACATAATATGAGTACCAATTTGTCCTAACTCCTATTGAAAGAATTAAAAAAAATATCCAAAAAGTTCCTATGAAGAACAACCGAGAAGAAAAATAAAATCCATAATCACGTATTAAACCTCATTCAAGTAACAAATTTGCGATTTCTTCAAAAAGAATAACCGAGAAGAAAAATAAATCTATAATCACGCATTAAACCCCATAAAAGTTGAACAAAAAACAAAACCCATCCAAATTGGAACCTCGATCCACCGAAATGAATTCAATATACAAAACCCGGAGTCACTCAACCTTTAAAAAACCACCGTTTTAATCAATAGTTCAGCAAACCCATTCAATAAAAAGAAAACGATAAAAAGCAAAGAATAAGATAAACTACTTTTGCCTTCTCACAAAGGTGTTTGCTTCTAAATCTTTTCACAATAACAAATTAAAAAAAATCTAATTGTACCACTCAGTTTAAAATTCAATTTGAATCTTTTACTGATGAGTGTGTTTTATATACACAAACTAGGTACTTTTGAGTTTGATAATTTGTAAATCATAAGCTAGTTTGTTTGGTTTTTATGTGTTTTCATTGTATTGTTGTGTAATATAGCTTTATATTGCTTTTATGTATTTTTGTATTAGTTTTATGTGTTTTTACTTTGTTTTGTACGAATTGGATGGAATGTCATTTGGGTCGATGGTTGGAATCGCCAAATTCGCATTTTTGGTTTGCCATTGACATAGCAGTCCCGTGAAGCCCAGTTTATCCCATGATCCGACAATTATCTGTCCAAATTCCAAGAAAGAAAGTTGTAGATCAACGTCTCTTCTTTCCGGATCATCTTGAATCTCCTCAATCGGAGTTCGGATATGAGAGTTATGGCTATTTTCCCAACGGGTGTCAAATCTGGAAACTACCAACTGCTATTTGCATAACAGTCACTTCAAGGCCAATTTGAGCATTGATCTAGCCATTCTTTCGAAGAACTCAAAGAATGAAAGTTGTAGATCTACTTCTCCTCTTTCCGGATCATCTTGAATCGCCTCAATCGGAGTTCGTATGAAGAAGTTATGACTATTTTCCCAACAGATACCCAAGCAGAAAATTTGTCGGCGCTGCAGCGCGACTTGCTAGTGTATTTTTGGCGCCGCAGCGCCACTTAGCAGTAGCCCAGCCCCCTTTCCGCGCTGCAGCACCCCGTTCAAGCCAAGTCATGGCGCAGCAGCGCCAGAAACAAATTTTGGACAGTTTTCAGCTATTAAATGCTCATCCTAATGACCCAAAAACACAATCTTTCATTTCTACTTGCAACCTAGAAAGAGAAAAAGAGAGAGGTGGCGGCTTGTAGAAGAGGGAGGCCATGGCTCTTGGCCATGGTTCTTCAAGAGCTTCAAGGAGCATCAATGGTGGGAGCTTCAACAACATCAATGGAGGAGCTTCAACCAAAAACTAAGGGAAGCCATCATTTCTTTCTTTCTTTTTTCCTCTAGTGGCTAGAACTCATTCTTGGGGATCTAGTGCAAACATTTGTAACACCTATGGAGGCAAGGAATTGAATTAAACTTCTAGCTTTTCTTTGATACTTGTATGATCCATTGGATGATTACCTAATATTTGGAATAGTTTGATTTATTTGTTATGAATTAAACTTCTATTTTGCTTTTCTTTTGATTGGTGTCATGCGAATTGGTTCTTTATGTGATTATGTATATGCATAATTTATATATTGCCAATTCATAATGGCCGCCATGATCAAAAAGAGAGTTAAGAGATTTGAACAAAGTGATGCACGCCAAGTGTTTGACAAAATGCTTGTGTGTGGATATTGTGTTCTTAACTCTTTATCTATCTATGTTTTATTTTTCTGTTATTTTAATTAATTGTAATCATAATTTATCGTTTTAATTAATTGTTTAAATAAGATTGAGGCGATATAAAGTCAGTACTTGGTAGATATTAGTGATAATTCCTCGTGGGTTCGACAACTCTCTTATCATTATATTACTTGTTGACCGCATATACTTGCGCGTGTTTATCGGTTGTGAAATTGATCAACAAGTTTTTGGCGCCGTTGCCGGGGAATTATTATTCTAATATTGTCCAATATTGATTTCAATCAATGTAGTCTTAATTTTAACGTATATTTATCTTTTTTTGTTTGATCTTTATTTGCGCGTGTTTTCCTATTGCGATAAATATGCTGACAAGACAGTATGTAAATGAAAGTAGTATGCACACAAGCCAATCATGTTTGATGATAAAGCATATACTTTGTAACAATCTTATTCATTTATTAATAAAAAGTATTAATTTATTAAAGGCTTTTAATTATCTACATGATGCTGTTTTATAATATGTGATAAACCCATAGTTTTAAGCAATGCTTTTAGAATAATGATGATGATCATTCTAATGAGATCTAAATTCTTAGAAAGCTTAAAACTAAAATAGTTCCCAATCATTGGATTACTAAATTGGGGATTAGTGAATCCAGATAGATTGGTACATACGTTGCTTGCTCATTGGATGAGGATGATTGATCTCATGATCATTTGTGTGGAGACACTAAAGCAAGTATGTAGGTGCTTATTAGAGAATAAGTTCATTGAACGTGGCTCGCTAAGGAATACCTAATGGAGTTTTATTTGCTGTCGATAGGAATTTCAGTAGTGATAGTAGTAGACAAGTAATCCTTGGACTTGAGATCATCATAGTATCTTGTGTATGATGAGTTATACTTTGACTTATTCCTTAAGACCCTTAGGGTATATCAAAGGGTATGCTTGGGTATAATAAGTTGTACATGGAGATAATGTATGATCAATAAAGAATCTACCACTTCTAATAAAAGAAGAGAAATGTCCTATGTGATTCGATAAATGACAACTCAATAGTCCTTGGCCAAGGCGTAATGATTAATGTTGAAATCAATATTATCCGGAAAGTCGTTGATCATTTAGGGAGGCTTATCCCTATTGTAGAATAAATATTATTTATTTAAATAAATAAATTATTTAATTTATTTATTTAAATAAGATTAGAATTGTTCTAATTGATTTATTCACAAAGGTTTAATATGGAGAACCTAAAGGGTCACACCATAAAATGAAGAATAATTATTTAAGAAGTAAATGGCATAATCGTAATAATATGTTATGTATATTTAATTTAATCTATGGTGATAGAATAAATTAAATAGCTTAATATTTATTATTTAATATTTTAGAAATATTAAATATAAATTAATAAGAGGAGTCTTATTAATATTATTACAATTATTATTATTTTAATTTCTAAAAGAGTTTAGGAATTAATTTAATATAAGTACTCTCATTTATTCCTAATTGGATTAGGAAGTTAAATTAATTAAAAGAGTTTAATTAATTATCCCTAATAAGATTAGGGAGCTTAATTAATTAAAAGAATTTAATTAATTAAATAAAACCCAATTCCTTAATTGTTAAGATGGGTTACCCACATCTATAAATAAGAGGAGTCTTATTATGGGTGGAATGGGTTGTTGACTTTAACAAAGTACGTAATAATTCCAAGTTGTTGGGAGTATGCCTTTTCGATAGAGATAGAAAACTAGGGTTAGCCATAACACCCATCTTCTTGAATTTTCTTCTTCCTTGGTGGATCACCTCTAGAGGCCAAACACATGGGTGGCTAACGTTGATCAAAGGAAGGAACCAAACCCGGTGGATTCAAGTTGAACGCGAAAAGATATTGGAGGTGAACTTGTACCTGAGGAAGCTCGATCTTCAAGGGTATGATTTTATTCTTTATCTTTTCGTTTAATTAATAATTGTGCATAAAGGATGATCCGGGTATATGGTTTGTAAATTTTAAACTCTGATTTTACCACGCTTCCGCATATTTTTGCAATTTGATTGCGCATACGAATATTACAAACCTAACAGTGGCAACCAGAGCCAAACCTTTATCGAATTATTAATTGTTTTAATTTATATATTGATATGTGTTTAGAACAATTTAATTGGGCATAATTTTATTGTATAAAATTTAAAAAAAAAAAAAAAGTAGATCTGTTCGTTTTTTTTAAGGCCACTGACCATGCACGAATTCAAAATGACCACCAACTAGCACGGAATTCAAGGGGCGCGGAAATCATTGGATGATTGAATAATGATTGGCTGATGATTTCAAGCACGGAAATAAAGGCTGTCGTTTTTTTTTTGATAAGGCGCACGGAAATCGAGGACAACTTAATTATTAACAATCATTACATGTAACATGATAATCTAATGATTGCTAATGATTATCTAATGATTATCTAATGATAATCTAATGATTATATAATGATTACATATATATATATATAATATGCACGGAAATCGATTGCATCAATTTCTGCCATTTTTTTTTTTTTGGGACAGGTGCGGTAATATATATATGTAATATATATACGGTTTTTACATATATATATATAATAGTTATATATATATTATTCTTAATTATTATATAATTAAAATTAAAAGTTTATTTTAATTTTAAAATAAAAGGTTTATTTTAATATTAAAATAAAAGATTTATTTTAATTTTTAAATTAGAATTTCATGCTAACTAATTAGAGTTGGAATTGGATTCCATAATAACTAATTGGAGTTGAAATTGGATTTTATTTTTCCTAAAATAAAGGAGTTTATTTGTGAATAGGAAGTAAATCCATCTTTCCTTAAATAAAGGGTTTATTTAAATATGGAATAAGATTTCATATTATTCAAAATAAAAGAGTTTATTTGTGAATAGGAAAGAGAATCCTAATTTCCTTAAATAAAGGAGTTTATTTATATATGAAATAAGATTTCATATTATTCAAAATAAAGGAGTTTATTTGTGAATAGGAAAGAATATCCGTGTTTCCTTTAATAAAAGTTTTTTTTACATGGAATTGGATTCCATAATTAATTAAAATAAAAGAGTTTATTTTAATTAAAGATTTTTATATATGGAATTGGATTCCATAATTAATTAAAATAAAGGAGTTTATTTTGATTAAAATAAAATAGTTTATTTCATTCAAAATTGGATAAATTAAAATAAAATAGTTTTATTTTGATTTAAATTTGGATTAAAATAAAGGAGTTTATTTTGATTCAAAATTAGATTTTATACTAAATAAATTTGCCCATTAAATGATATCAATATATATATTAAATGTTTATTATTCATGAGATGAATGTTATTTATTGATGCATATGGTGATGTGTATGATAATAAATGGGATTGATTATGGACTATTGACCAATGTGATTGGATTTTATTTTAGTTGGATGCATGAATGTGGGTTTTTATTAAATGGGGTTTGCAGTACCTCGTCTTCTCTAATTTTTACGAATGTAAATTCTATCTCCTCCTATGTACTTCCCTCGATTGCGATCAAGGTTTTATTTATTTTAAATAGTTATGTAATAGGAATAGTTAGAATTAATTTTAGAAAATTAGAGAGCAAAAAAAATAAGGCGCTTGAAGACCCGTTTGTAATGAAGCTTAGGGTTTAAATGTAATAGTTATATTTAAATATTATTTCTTGCACCCCTAGGGTTTGACCTTTTGGTTCACTTGGTGGCTCTAGTGAACCAAACTAGAATAAAAGTCCATAATCAATCCGGGTAGAATATAGTATTCTATATGTGCATGTGTATACTATATATATTATATATTATGCAAACATGCTTCGCATGTTTATTAATATGACGCGTATTTTATATATATATGTGCATGCGTGCTAAACAAGATGAGATAAATTAATAACAAACCCCTCAATTTTTTTTATTAAGTCCTAAGCGTTCAAAGATATTTGGAATATCGAACGTCGCCTTCTAGCATGATAAAATTAATAGAGTATTAAATATTTAATATGAGTTTGTTGTGTCACCACAAGGCAAGTATTAAGTATTTAAGATGTTAATTTATCACATTTGATGCTTATAAAGAAAATTGAACAATATTGTTTTGTTGTGTCACCACAAGGATGATATTTTTCTTTTTTGAATATATGGAGTGCTAGGTTGGACTTAACTTGGATAATTTTGATTCGGATGTGCCACCACTTGATCAAAATAATCTAAGAGGCAAAATACAAGGAGTTGCATAGTTGATGTAATTGACAAAAGTTGTCTACTTATTTATTTATATATAGTTTGTTGTGTCACCACAAGGCTATATACATTTGAAATGGGATCCTTATTCTCACTAGCAAATCTTTAATTAGATTTTGCCGAACTATATAAGTGAGGGTAATATAGTTTGAAGAATTTAGTGGGAGATACCAATTTAAAACAAGACCTAAATTATTTTGGTAATTAATAAAAGAATGTATGTTAAAATGTTGTTAATTACAAATTCATTTACAGAATTTTACAATGTCTAAAATTACTATCACTGCGAAGCATATTAGATGCTAAATTAACTGCCAAGAATTGAGCGGATAGGTTAAGGAATTTGAGAATAGTTCTCATAGGTGAAAAGCTATCTTATGTCCATAATACGCTTTATCCTCGCAATGGTTGCGGAGACAATGCCTACGAGGAAGACATTGCTACTTTTAGAAAGTGGCAAGATGATGCATGATTGGCTCAATGCATCATGCTCGCATCCATGAAAGTATGAGCTTGAGCTTCGTCAAGATGAAACTATGGATGCTCCTACTATATTCCCGCACATCAAGTAGTTGATGGTGAAGAAAGTAGGGGATGATAGATATCAGATATCTAAGGAGCTCTTCCGATCTAGAATGGCCAATGGCACTATAGTACAGACAAAAGGTTCTTAACATAATCAATTTGATTGATCAATTAGAACAACTGGTTTTGTCATAGATAGAGAGTTGAGCCAAGATTTGATCTTGCACTCACTCCCGGACTCCTTTCACAATTATTGTGAATTTTTCATATGGACAAGCTAGATATCAGCCTCGCTGATTTGCTTAACATATTGAAAAATGTTGAGAGTCACTTTCCAACCAAGAAAGATCAAGTCTTACTGGTAGGGGCCAAAGGATCTTCTGAAATTAAGAACGATTCAAAGAAGGTAAATAGAAAGGCATAAACAAAGGATAATAAGAACAAAACTGATATGGATAGCAAAGGAGTTTGCTTCCACTGCAACAAGCCTGGACACCGGAAAGAAACTACGAGAAGCATCTTGCAGAGGCTAACCACAGAAGCTTAGTGAAATTTCTTCATAATACGCTTTTTTGTTCATGATTGAAATAAATTTTCTTTAAGTCGAGGTTCTACTTGGGTATTGGATACCGACTTTGGTTATCATAAATATAGATTTATGAAGGGACCAAGTAAGTAGAAAGCTAAACAAATATAAGTAATCCTATAATGCGGAAATGTAGCAAAGGTTGCCATATTAGCCATAGAAACTTATAGTTTAGCAATGCCTACGAGCAAATCTATTAAGTCGATAAGTTGTTATTGTATTCCAGTTCTTGTTAAAAAATATTATTTCCATTTTATTGTTGGACAATAAAATTTTTGGTATTATAACTAAGAACAATTGTTGTTCTATTTATAATAATAATGTTTTGTATAGAATGGAATATTACTTAATAAATTTTGTATACTTGACTTACATGAAAATAATTTTGCATATTGAACAAATTAGTATAAGAAAAGGAGATGATCATTCAAAGAGTTGAATGTGTGTATTTCTTGAAATACAAGTATGAATTATTTGAAAGGTTTAAACAATTGTAAGTGAAACAAATTGACAATGTATTAAGATTCTTTGATTAGATCAAGGATAAATACTTGTGCAATAAGTTTCTAGATCATCTCAAATGGTTTTCTCATAATAGACACATCGTCACGTAATAATTGATTGATGTATCTGAAGGAAAAATCGTACCTTGTTGGACATGGTGCGGTCCATAATGATTTTACCGACATTCCAGTATCCTTCTAGGGTCATGTCCTAAAAATGGCTGCATATCTACGAAAATAGTAACCTCAAAATCCGGCCCCAAGACTCCATAAAAGTTATGGACAGGGAGGATTCCTAATCTTAAGTATGTTAAGATAAAGGGTTGTCCAAATTATGTGAAAAGGTTTCAAAGAATAAGCTTGGGACAAGATTTGACAAGTACAAATTTGTGGGACATCCTAAAGTAAGTTTAGGGTATATGTTCTATAATCCCACTTAGCAAAAAGGTGTTTGTTACGAAACACGCTTCCTTTTAAGATAAAGATGTTTATCATTGAGGGGCTAGTGGGAGGATAATAGATCTTGAAAAGTTCAAGAACCACAAAACACTATAAGTCAAATAAGAGGAACCTGTAGATAGACCTATTGTACCATAACCGAATCAAAAATCTAGAATAGTACCGAAGATACCTAGAAGGTATGGATTCATCATGGATGATGATGATGAGGTACGCATCATAGAAGATGATGATCCAGAGTTACATTCGATGAGGTAAGACTTCTAGTGTGTACAAAAGGGTCAGTGGGAGTGTCGTGAAATTTCTAGTATTATATGTTGATCTACTACGGATAAGGAATTACATACCAATGCTACAATCAGTAAAGATAAAGTTGTCTAAACATTCCTCCATGAATGATTGGGAAGAGTATCTTAATTGGGGATACAAATCTATATAGATAGATTCAAGAGAATGCTCGACTTAACACAAGGAAAGTATATTCATTTGATGCTAAAGTCGTTTAGCATGGCAAACTCCAAGAGATGTCTCATGTTGATGAGCCATGGAGTGTATCTCTCTTAATAGTCCCCATAGACTCCAAAGAAGAGAGATCGCATGAGTGACAATCATGTATGCAATGAAATATACGAGACCTGATGTTGATCGGTCATAATATATTCGAGAAGATCCGTAAGGCGGTGAAAAACATCTTAAAGTGCTTAACCAACACTAAGGATGTGATCATACATGGTGGGTCTGAATTAAAACTAGAGGGCTTAACAGACTCAAGTTTTTCAGACAGACCAAGACGACAGAAAATCCACTTTAAGGTAAAGTGTTACCTTGAACGGTGGTGCAGTGAATTGGAAAGGTTCCAAACAAAGTAAAGAGTTCTTTGGTTTAGTGATAAAGACAAAGTATATAGCTATAAATGAAGCTGCAAGTTGATTGTTTGGATTAAAAGTTCATTACAGAACTAGGAATAGTTCCTAAGTCTCATCTTGGATCTAAACATGTGTTGTGGCACTTTCATTTGATTATAAGAATCATTGAAAGATGGGAAATCACTATAGAGATAGTGGACTCTCATAAACAACATTACATATCCATTAATTAAAGCTTATCCAACAATGAGGATAATCGTCACTTAGAGAAGAAGAGTATAAGATACTGATGGCGATTGGCTTTAGTGCAAGTGGGAGATTGAAAGTAGTATTCACACAAGCAAATCATGTTTGATGATAAAGCATATACTTTGTAACAATCTTATTCATTTATTAATAAAAAGTATTAATTTATTAAAGGCTTTTAATTATCTACATGATCTTTGTTTTTATAATATGTGATAAACCCATAGTTTTAAGCAATGCTTTTAGAATAATGATGATGATCATTCTAATGAGATCTAAATTCTTAGAAAGCTTAAAACTAAAATAGTTCCCAATCATTGGATTACTAAATTGGGGATTAGTGAATCCGGATAGATTGGTACATACGTTCTTGCTCATTGGATGAGGATGATTGATCTCATGATCATTTGTGTGGAGACACTAAAGCAAGTATGTAGGTGCTTATTAGAGAATAAGTTCTTTGAAGCGTGGCTCGCTAAGGAATACCTAATGGAGTTTTATTTGCTGTCAATAGGAATTTCAGTAGTGATAGTAGTACAAGTAATCCTTGGACTTGAGATCATCATAGTATCTTGTGTATGATGAGTTATACTTTGACTTATTCCTTAAGACCCTTAGGGTATATCAAAGGGTATGCTTGGGTATAATAAGTTGTACATGGAGATAATGTATGATCAATAAAGAATCTACCACTTCTAATAAAAGAAGAGAAATGTCTATGTGATTCGATAAATGACAACCCAAGAGTCCTTGGTTAAGGCAGAATGAAATTAGAAAGGAGTTTCTAATTTGCATTATTTGGTGTTGTGCATTTAAGAGTCGAAATACATATAATTAAATAAAATAAGACTTGACAGTAATTCCATGTCTTATATTTAATTGGGACATTGTATGGTGGAAGGATTGAATTATACAGTAACTATTTACTCAAAGATTCTTTTATGATTAATGTTGAAATCTATATTATCTTGAAAGTCGTTGATCATTAGGGAGGCTTATCCTATTGTAGAATAAATATTATTTATTTAAATAAATAAATTATTTAATTTATTTATTTAAATAAGATTAGAATTATTCTAATTGATTTATTCACAACTAGGTTTAATATGGAGAACCTAAAGGGTCACACCATAAAATGAAGAATAATTATTTAAGAAGTAAATGGCATAATCGTAATAATATGTTATGTATATTTAATTTAATCTATGGTGATAGAATAAATTAAATAGCTTAATATTATTATTTAATATTTTAGAAATATTAAATATAAATTAATAAGAGGAGTCTTATTAATATTATTACAATTATTATTATTTTAATTTCTAAAAGAGTTTAGGAATTAATTTAATATAAGTACTCTCATTTATTCCTAATTGGATTAGGAAGTTAAATTAATTAAAAGAGTTTAATTAATTATCCCTAATAAGATTAGGGAGCTTAATTAATTAAAAGAATTTAATTAATTAAATAAAACCCAATTCCTTAATTGTTAAGATGGGTTGCCCAAATCTATAAATAAGAGGAGTCTTATTATGGGTGGAATGGGTTGTTGACTTTAACAAAGTACGTAATAATTCCAAGTTGTTGGGAGTATGCCTTTTCGATAGAGATAGAAAACTAGGGTTAGCCATAACACCCATCTTCTTGAATTTTCTTCTTCCTTGGTGGATCACCTCTAGAGGCCAAACACATGGGTGGCTAACGTTGATCAAAGGAAGGAAACAAACCCGGTGGATTCAAGTTGAACGCGAAAAGATATTGGAGGTGAACTTGTACCTGAGGAAGCTCGATCTTCAAGGGTATGATTTTATTCTTTATCTTTTCGTTTAATTAATAATTGTGCATAAAGGATGATCCGGGTATATGGTTTGTAAATTTTAAACTCTGATTTTACCACGCTTAGCATATTTTTGCAATTTGATTCACAAGATCTGAATATTACAAACCCTAACGATAAATCGACTCTTTATGCAAGACTTGGCGTAATTTGAGGGCCTTCTGATTCTATTTATTGTTATCGTTTGTGAGATTGGATTGACAAGACTGTATGTAAATGCAGCTCTTGTATAAGACTTGGCGTAAGCTGGGGTCTTACAGTCCGATTTTGCATGACACATTTTTATTAAGCTTGTATTTCTATTTTAAATAAAGTCAGGCCGAAGACTATAAACCAAGCGCTTGTTGGGAGGCAATCCAAAGTGTAAAGTTTAGTGTTAGTTACTTTCGGTCTGAGAGTATCGCGCAACAAGTTTGGCACTCTCGACTTGGAGGACTTGGAGGATGATGTCGATGATGATTAACATATTCTCAGGGAAGTCCTCTAGTTTTTATTTTATCTATCTTTACATTGAGGACAATGTTCTTCTTAAGTTTGGGGGTACTCATGATATTCTTGGTACTTGAGTTGATATTATATTATTATGTCAGTTATTTGGATGTTTTTATGTTTAGTAGTGCATATTAGTTAAAATTTTAAAAATTTTGAAAAATTTCGATTTTATGTTATATCTTAGCAAATAGTAGATGTCGGTTACGGAATGCGACAACTGATAAATGGTCACGGAACTCCTTTGCATTGAATTCTTTTATTGCGTTTAGTAAGGACATTATCAGTTTCAAGTTTGGGGGTCTTCTACGTTTTGTTTTGATATATTTTATTTTATTGTGTTTTTTTGGGGGTTTAACCGCATTTCTAGTATAGGCTGTGTCTCTTGAGCATTGATTTAATTTGAATTAAGCTATTATTTATTATCAGGCAAATGATTGTTAAGGTTATAACTCATGAAAAATGGATAAATGTTGCTTAGTTTGGGTGATCGACTTGTTGTTGGTTATTGCTTTGCTTATGACTCCTACTTTTGAGCACTCATCCATTTGTAATGAACTAGTTATATACTTAGAGAAGGCTTATATGACTGAATGCTTATGAGAGATATCAATAAGCTCTAGAACTCATTTAAACATCACTCGAAGCAATATACTTAAGTTTGATTAATTGATCATGTGGTGGGTTGAGATGGAGCGTAAAACGCACTCACTCATAAACACATACTGAGGGGAGATAGAGCGTAAAACGCACTCACCTATAAAAAAAAGAAATAAAAATATATCGAAAATCTTGCGGTGGGTTGAGATGGAGCGTAAAACGCACTCGCCCATAAAAGCGGACTTAGGGTGAGATGGAGCGTAAAACGCACTCGCCCATAAAAGAGGACTTAGGGTAAGATAGAGCATAAAATGCACTCACCTAAGAGTCCTTTGATCTCAAATTTTTAGAATGTTTTATTTGTCTACAATTGCGATGAGTGATGTGTTAAGCATGTAGTTTTTGAAGTTTATTTTTTTTATTAGGTAATATGGTTGTATAAGCTAATCCAAGCTATAATTGGTTTAGTGCAAATGGATACACGCACACACAAAAAGGATCTAAAGCAAGGTATGACTAACAAGCAAGTTGAAATCCTAGACGTTCTGACATTTTGAAAGTTTTCTAGAGTTATCATGTTTTGACATCTTTAAGGCCATTGTTCAAACTTATTGATTCATTGCTCAAGTGGTTGATTGTTAGAATTTATTTTTATAGTTTTTGTTCTTAGTGTTTTGCTTGAGGACAAGCAAAGATTCAACTTTAGGGGTATTTGATGAGTGTGTTTTATATACACAAATTAGGTACTTTTGAGTTTGATAATTTGTAAATCCTAAGCTAGTTTGTTTAGTTTTTATGTGTTTTCATTGTATTGTTGTGTAATATAGTTTTATATTGCTTTTATGTATTTTTCTATTAGTTTTATGTGTTTTTACTTTGTTTTGTAGGAATTGGATGGAATGTCATTTGGGTCGATGGTTGGAATCGCCAAATTCACATTTTTGATTTGCCATTGACATAGCAGTCCCGTGAAGCCCAGTTTTTCCCATGATCCGGCCATTATCTATCCAACCTCCAAGAAAGAAAGTTTTAGATCAACGTCTCTTCTTTCCGGATCATCTTGAATCGCCTCAATCGGAGTTCGGACACGAGAGTTATGGCTATTTTCCCAACGGGTGTCAAATCTGGAAACTACCAACTGCTATTTGCATAGCAGTCACTTCAAGGCCAATGTGAGCATTGATCTAACCATTATTTCGAAGAACTGAAAGAATGAAAGTTGTAGATCTACTTCTCTTCTTTCTGGATCATCTTGAATCGCCTCAATCGGAGTTCGTATGAAGAAGTTATGACCATTTTCCCAACAGATGTTCAAGTAGAAAATTTGTCGGCGATGCAGCGCGACTTGCTAGTGTATTTTCGGCGCCGCAGCGCCACTTAGCAGTAGCCCAGCCCCCTTTCCGCGCTACAGCGCCCCGTTCAAGCTAAATCATGGCTCTGCAACACCAGACACGAATTTTGGACAGTTTTCAGCTATTAAATGCTCAACCTAATGACCCAAAAACACAATCTTTCATTTCTACTTGCAACCTAGATGTGACGCCCCCAAAATAGGTATACATCACCCATTCTGAGTTGTCAATACATGGTATAGAAACAACTACAACTTTATTATTACAACAGTAAAACTGTGAGTTTGAATACAAATATTATCTTCTAGACAATATCTATACTCATATAAATCCTCATCACATTTATTGATACATTATTTTACAAAAATGGTGAGGACTACTAAACAATTCTTTCTAAAACCTTCATTCCATACCCCACTTCGTACTTCGCTTATATTCTCGCCTCCGAGAAGAAAAATGGAACAAAAAGGAAAAGGGTGAGCTCAACTAGCCCAAGAAAGAATATTATGACTAAGATAATATACAACAAATTACCGTTAGTCTTCAATGGAAAAAATCTAATAGAATACAATAGACAACAAATTTTAAATCAATATTCAAGCGGAAATAATAATTCATTAGAAGAGTTAAGTAGAGAATGCAAACTACTATCTTCTATATGCAATTTAAAAGTTCATAAATCATCTTTATCCCGTAACATCAATCAATATACATCCGGAATCAAATATTCATCTTTGCACTACTGAGCCAAAGATATTCATCGATTGGTCATGTTCATCTAAACACTGTTCATCTTTGCACTACTACCAAAGATATTCTTCAGAAATCATTCATCTTTTGACTCTGTGCCAAAGATATTCAATAATATCATCATTTTAGATCGAGGATGATGAAAAATATTTTTAAAAGAAACGAATCCAGGTGAAACAAAATGACAAGGATTAAGGATTAAAGATTCATATTTTGTTTTATCCATGTTCAAAAATACCTCAAAAATAATCATAGTGGTGTAAAATTCAAGAATGATCAAAACATGGATACAATCAAAGCTAGTATCCGAGAATAGATATTTTGGACAAAAAGAAGAAATTTTATTTTTCTATTGAATAGTATGCATGACACGTGAATAGTAACTTCGACAACAAAAGATAGAAATTTCCCAAAAAACATCTTCACGATTCATGAATAGTACTCGTGAATAGTAACTCGTGAATAGTAACTCATGAATAGTAACTCGTGAATAGTAACTCATGAATTGTAACCCGACATGGAAAAGTTCCAAATTTGATAAAAAGTTTCAACCAATATTTCAAAGATAATGATATTGAAGAAATAATATCATTTGAGAAGAAAATAACATCCCTTACCTCGAAGATTAGTACTTTATTTACGGAATAAAATGTATAGTCTTTGAAGGAACTTGCACCGAATCTAACAATACTCAAAGTATACTCACAAGAATACGCTCAATATATCGAGAGAGAAATAGAGATAAACTTCAGTTTCTGGTGTGTTTTTCAATTCTAACCTAAACACCCTATTTATAGAAAAATGCTTAGAACACCAAAGTAGAAAATTGAATATAATATTAATATATTTTTCACATTTTCTTTAGCCCACCTTAGACAACTGATCTCAGCCCATTTGAATCACATGTGAGGCCAACTTAGTTGCAAAAAACGTTTTTCTCAAAATAATTAACTAAAACTCCCAAAAATTAATTATTTCGCAACTTCAGAACTTCAATAATTCGTAATAAATAGCCCATTTATCAGAAAATTCAAATCCCGCGTGTTTTTATAGAAAATTCAATTCTCTACAACTTTGCAGAAGAAAGTTTTTCCGAATTCCAAACACAAATTGACCGAAATCCACAAACGGGTGATTTTACAGGCTATAATCAAATTTCAGTCAATAAATGGGGTCCACCGACATGTTTAACATGTTTTAAATATTTATTGCAACAAAAATACTCTTCCTCCTCGTATACTCATATATCCCACATTCGTTGTAAAAATATCACCATTATTATATTATTAAAATATAATAATATTTTTAAATGAATTATTTTATCGAGAAAAAATAAAATTTCAATTTTCAACAATTGTCACATTAAAATTTTCTCCATCTATATCCACATAAAATCAATATTTTCCTTATCATATGAATCAATAATTAATTATTCACAAATAATATTACAAAATCACAATATTGACAACCGAGGCGGTTCCAGAAAGAGGGGCTTTCAATAAGAATTTCTCCTTCTTGTTGCCGCAATTAGGTGACCAAACCTCTCCTTAGACGTAACTTTCTAGACATTGCCAATAATGTTATCTAATAATATTATTCAGATAATATGAATTATTGCTTCGATAATGAAAAATCTTCGTAATGACAATTATTGAAACAACAATGAGAATATAAAATATCAACGCAAAGAATTATTAAATCAATAAAATATTGAATAAAGAATTATCGTAACCATTATTGAGTAGTGCCTTCTTACGTAAGAATCAATAATTGGTGCAATACCTGGTAATCTATCGTGTTTTAACCACCAAGTATTTTAACAAAGATTAACTGTAAATAACTACACCGATTATTTTTAAACAACTTATATTTGTCGTTTTCTTCATCCAATCGCTTTCGTTATGGGGCCCACAAATGGTCGCTACTGGTAAATACGAATATTCCCAACAAGCATTTAATATTCCACGACCAAACGAATATTCCCAAACAACAATGAATATTTTATAACCACTTGCTTATTTTGAAATATTTGCGTATTTTACCCCTAACTATCCACATTAGTCAAATCAACCCTTACTATTTCAAAATAATAAATAGAGAAAATTAAATTTCATTAATAATAAGTTGGGGTCTTACAACCTCCCTCCTTATGAAATTTCGTCCCTCGAAATTGACGACATACACAGTGTTTGAAAAGGTGAGGATACCTCGCTTTCATTTTTAGTTTCCAATTCCTGTGTCATTTCCTCTATAGCATGATTCCTCCACAAAACTTTAACTTGTGGTATGACCTTTCTGTAGCGTAGGGACATGCTCCTTCCTATCCAAGATCTTGACGGTACCTCCTCATCACGTTAAGTCTTGGCTATCTCGTCCTGGGTTCTAACTCTATAACGTGGTTCGGGTCTTTCACATATTTCTGAAGCATGATATGTGAAACACATTATGAACACGAGACATACTTTCGAGGTAACGCGAGTCTATAGGCTACATTTCCTACTCGGTCAAGAATTTGAAATGGACCAATAAATCATGGATTGAGCTTTCCTCTCTTCCCAAATCTTGTAACTCCCTTCCATGGAGCAACTCGCAACAATACATGATCCCCTACACTAAATTCCACGTCCTTTCGATGAAGATCCGCATAACTCTTTTGTCGATCTTGTGCCATTTGTATACGTTGTCGAATCATTTGGATCTATTCCGTAGTCATACGTACCAACTCGGGTCCCAACAGTGTTGCTTCACCCACCTCGTCCCAACATCCGAGAGAGCGACACTTTCGTCCATATAATGCTTCAAATGTAGCTACACACTATACTTGCTCGATAACTCGTTGTTGTAGGAGAATTCCACCAATGGTAAATACTTATCCCAACCGCCCTTGAAGTCAGGACACGAGTCTTAATAAATCTTCAAGAGTTTGAATAGTCCTTTCGATTGTCCGTCTGGTTTGAGGATGGTATGCCGAATCGAATCGTAAATCCGTGCCCATAGCTTTTTGCAAGCTAACCCAAAATCTTGAAGTGAATCTTGGGTCACGATCCGAAACTATGGATACTGGGCATGCCATGCAACCTCACAATCTCATTCACGCGTACATACTAACAAGACGTTCAAGGAATAAGTCTCCGTGATCGGCAAGAAATGAGCGGACTTGGTTAATCTATCAACAATAACCCAAATAGCATTGATGCATTGAGAAACCGTAGGAAGACCCGTGAAACGAAATCCATGGTAATGTGTTCCCACTTCCATTTCGGAATCTCAAGTGGTTGCAACGGACCCTTAGGTACCGGATGCTCGCCTTTACACGTTGACAAGTTAAACACATTGAGATAAACTTTGCAATCTCTCTCTTCATATTGTTCCACCAAAATATATGTCGAAGATCACGATACATTTTAGTACTTCCAGGATGGATTGCAAATGGTGTATTGTGTGCCTCCATCATAATCTTGTACTTCAAATCAGATTCGTTAGGAACACAAAGTCTAGAGTGGACTCGAAGTATTCCTTCTTCATCAATTCTCGCTTCCAGAATAGCTCCTTCTTGTACTTTCTTCTTCATACGCATCAGCTCCGGGTTAGTGGCTTGAGCAACCTTAACTTTTTCTATTAAAGTTGGCTCTATGCGTATACTTGACATCATCGCACTCGTTCCTACATATGATCTTTACTCAACGCGTCGTCCTACCACGTTCGCTTTTCCGGGATGGTATTGAATAGTGTGGTCGTAGTCTTTCAATAGCTCGAGCCAACATCATTGCCAAGCATGTTGAGTTCTTTTGAGTGAAGAAATATTTAAGTCTCTTATGGTGCGAATATATCTCCACTTTTTCCCCATATAGATAGTGCCTCCATATCTTTAAGCGAAAACGATGGCCGCTAAATCTAGATCATGAGTAGGATAATTCCTCTCATACTCTTTAAGTTGTCATGAGGCATAGGCTATGACTTTCCCACGTTGCATGAGAACACATCCTAACCCCTTTGCTCAAGCATCATTTGTAGATAACAAATCCATCCGAACCGGATGGTATTGTTAGAACAAAGCTTAGAAATAAGTCTCCTCTTAAGCTCTTGGAAACTCTTCTCGCATTCTTCGCTCCAAACGAATTTTGTATCCTTAAGTTAATTTGGGTTAATGGAGTAGCGATTCGAGAAAACCCTTCCACGAATCTCCGATAATAACCAGCTAAACCCAAAAAACTATGTACTTCAGTCACCAACTTCGGTTGCTCCCAACTTTGTATTGCTTCAATCTTCGCCGGATCAACAGATACTCCATGTTTCGACACCACGTGCCCAAGGAATGCTACTTCATCAAGCTAGAACTCGCATTTCTTCAATTTGGCATATAGTTTGTTTTCACGAAGCCTTTGGAGTACCAGCTTCAAATGGTGCTCATGATCTTCACGACTTTTGGAATATATGAGGATGTCATCAATAAAAACAACAACGAACTGATCCAAATATTCCTTGAATACTCGGTTCATCATATCCATGAAAGCCGCAGGAGCATTAGTCAATCCGAAAGACATGACTAAGAATTCATAATGCCCGCATCGGAGTTCTAAAGGCGTCTTTGGAATATCCTCGATTCTAATCTTCATTTGATGATATCCGTAAGCGAAGATCGATTTTTGAAAAGAATTGTGCCCCTTGAATTGGTCAAACAAGTCATCAATACGAGGTAGAGGATACCTATTCTTGATGGTGACATGGTTCAATTCGATAGTCAATACAAAGTCGCATACTCCCGCCTTTTTTTTCTTTCTGAATAAAGCAGAGCACCCCAAGGAGATATCTTGAGACGAATGAAACCGATGTCCAACAATTCTCGTAGTTGGACCTTTAACTCTGAAGTTCAATAGGAGCCATTCGATATGGGATTTTAGAAATGGGCTTTGTACCGAGTTCAAGATCAATAAAGAATTCAACTTCACGTTACGGTGGTAGACCGGAAGTTCTTCTGGAGAAATATGTCAGAAAGTCAATAACAACAGAATATTATTCAAATTTGACGTGTCTTTATTCAAATCCATAACATTGGCTAAGAAAGCTTGACATCCGTTTTTCAATAAACGAATAGCTTTATGATTAGATATGACGGTGATTGATTTTAATGGTTTAGTTGCTTGAATTGCATAAATGACGGGTTGGTTAGGAATATGAAAACTAACAACCTTACGAAAACAATCAATTTTGGCATGATGAGTAGTTAACCAATCAATCCCTAAAATCACATCAAAAGCAAGTATCTTTAAAGAGATAAGGTCAACAGGTAAGGTAATGGTGCCAACTTGAATCAAACAAGATTTATAAGCAGTGGATGTGATGAAAGTTTCTCCTAATGAGTTTCCACAGATAGGTCAAAGTCTAATTTCTCCGGAGTCAAGTTTAAACGTTGAGCACAAGCAGGAGAGATAAATGAATGGGTAGCACCGGTATCAAGTAAGGTATAAACTTCGCAAGAATTTATAAATAGCTTACCCGTGATCACCTCGTTTGGGTTCCTCGCATTTTGACCAGTCACAACAAACGCTCTTCCCGGAATCGTTGACTTTGACTTTTCTAGGACAGTCTTTTGAGTCACCGTCCCCGCTGAACTAGGTTTCGCTTCCGTACAATCTCGAGCGATATGTCCTTCCTTTCCACAATTATAGCATACCTTGAACTGTTGTGGACTGATATGTCCCTCTTTCCCGCATTTATAGCATATGACCGGTGGTCGTTCTCCTCCCTTAGAACCAGTTGCTGCCGGCACTTTCGTCTTCACATGGTCGTTGTTAAATCTTCTCTTTTTAAAATCTCTTCTTGACTCGCTTCTTCTATTTTCATAGCCATGATTACCACCAGAGTGGTTACCATTTTTGTCCGTCTGTTTCTTTCTCCATTTGGTTATCATTATTCATTGATCGCTATATCGCAATACGATCCTCGGTTATGGTCCCTCGGTGATCAGTGTACTCGTTATCTCGCTCTAATAATTGAGCCTGTTTTTACAACATCTGAATAGAGAGAAAGTTTATGAGAAATGAGATCTTCGACGTATCTTGGGGTTTCAAACCTCTAAGAAACATCCGCGTCATAACGCTTCTCATTCTCCACCAAATGAGGTGCAAACACGGATAACTCGCAAACTTTGCCTCGTCTTCGAGACACCGTCGTGTTGTTTTGCTCTAATCGATGAACTCCACTTCCTTCATATGACGAACACTTTCGTGAAAGTATTTGTCATTAAATAGTTCTCAAACGTTTCCCAAGACATGCCGAAAAGGTCTTGCCGGATGGGTACGCTTCATGAGACTCCCACGAAGAGTATCGCCTCGCCACGGAACATAAGGTGGCGAATGGAAACTCTGTTCCTCCGTGCATCCCAAGACATCGAATATCTTGGTAATTTGCTTGACCCATGTTTCCGCCCATGATCGGATCTCGCTTTCCCTTAAATTCGGTGGTCCCAACTCTTTGAACTCGCTTGGTTGTGACAACCCGTGAATTGCTATCATTTCTCCTCAGTATTTTGAACACGAGTCTCCTCGTCGATTTTGCATGAACTGCAAAAAGCTTCTAAACATCCCCTCGTTCATCATCTCTCTCGATTGGTGTTGTTCACAAGAGGAACATTGCCCGACTGTTGCACGCGTTCTCCTCGTTGGTGAGTACAGCGTCTCCACGGCCTCATTTCCATTGTTAATATTCTCGATCGACATTCTCAAATCTTGTCATAAAACAAGGGTTAATTAAGGAAATCAATATATCACATAATATCCTTATATCTTGACCAACTAACAAATAAGCTTAGGTAGGTAGGACACACTAGCGAAGGATTTACTGCCTCTCCTCCTAGTTCTATTCCCGATCTCCACCGGAGATCATATCCCTAAGCTCGATACCAACTGTGACGCCCCCAAAATAGGTATACATCACCCATTCGAGTTGCCAATACATGGTGCGTAAACAACTACAACTTTATTATTACAACAAGAAAGCGTGAGTTTGAATACAAATATTATCTTCTAGACAATATCTATACTCAAATAAATCCTCATCACATTTATTGATACATTATTTTACAAAATGGTGAGGACTACTAAACAATTCTTTCTAAAACCTTCATTCCATACCCCGACTGTATTTTCGCTTATATTCTCGCCTCCCGAGAAGAAAAATGGAACAAAAAGGAAAAGAGTGAGCTCAACTAGCCCAGTAAAGAATATTATGACTAAGATAATATACAACAAATTACCGTTAGTCTTCAACAGGGAAAAATCTAATAGAATACAATAGACAACAAATTTTAAATCAATATTCGCAGCGGAAATAATAATTCATTAGAAGAGTTAAGTAGAGAATGCAAACTACTATCCCTGTAACATCAATCAATATACATCTGGAATCAAATATTCATCTTTGCACTACAGGCCAAAGATATTCATCAGTTGGTCATGTTCATCTAAACACCTGTTCATCTTTGCACTACGGCCAAAGATATTCTTCAGAAATCATTCATCTTTGCACTTCTCTGAGCCAAAGATATTCAATAATATCATCATTTAAGACCGAGGATGATGAAAATATTTTAAAGAAACGAATCCGGTGAAACAAAATGACAAGGATTAAGGATTAAAGATTCAGTATTTTGTTTTATCCATGTTCAAAAATACCTCAAAAATAATCATAGTGGTGTAAAATTCAAGAATGATCAAAACATGGATACAATCAAAGCTAGTATCCAGAATAGATATTTTGGACAAAAAGAAGAAATTTTATTTTTTGGTGAATAGTGCCGTATACGTGAATAGTGCCGTATACGTGAATAGTAACTCCGACACCAAAAGATAGAAATTTCCCAAAAACATCTTCACGCTTCATGAATAGTACTCGTGAATAGTAACTCGTGAATAGTAACTCATGAATAGTAACTCGTGAATAGTAACTCATGAATAGTAACCCCGACATGGAAAAGTTTCAAATTTGATAAAAAGTTTCAACCAATATTTCAGCATAATGATATTGAAGAAATAATATCATTTGAGAAGAAAATAACATCCCTTACCTCGAAAGATTAGTACTTCTAGCTGGAATACCGGGTATAGTGCTGAAGGGAACTTGCACCGTCTAACAATACTCAAAGTATACTCACAAGAATACGCTCAATATATCGAGAGAGAAATAGAGAGAAACTTCAGTTTCTGGTGTGTTTTTCAATTCTAACCTAAGCACCCTATTTATAGAAAAATGCTTAGAACACCAAAGTAGAAAATTGAATATAATATTAATATATTTTTCACATTTTCTTTAGCCCACCTTAGACAACTGATCTCAGCCCATTTGAATCACATGTGAGGCCAACTTAGTTGCAAAAAACGTTTTTCTCAAAATAATTAACTAAAACTCCCAAAAATTAATTATTTCGGAACTTCAGAACTTCAATAATTCCTAATAAATAGCCCTTTTATCAGAAAATTCAAATCTTGCGTGTTTTTATAGGAAATTCAATTCTCTACAACTTTGCAGAAGAAAGTTTTTCCGAATTCCAAACAAAAATTGACCGAAATCCACAAACGGGTGATTTTACAGGCTATAATCAAATTTCAGTCAATAAATGGGGTCCACCGACATGTTTAACATGTTTTAAATATTTATTGCAACAAAAATACTCTTCCTCCTCGTATACTCATATATCCCACATTCGTTGTAAAAATATCACCATTATTATATTATTAAAATATAATAATATTTTTAAATGAATTATTTTATCAGAAAAAAATAAAATTTCAATTTTCAACAATTGTCACATTAAAAATTTTCTCCATCTATATCCACATAAAATCAATATTTTCCTTATCATATGAATCAATAATTAATTATTCACAAATAATATTACAAAATCACAATATTGACAACTGAAAGGAGGTTCAGGAAAGAGGGGCTTTCAATAAGAATTTCTCCTTCTTTGGAGCGCAATTAGGTGACCAAACCTCTCCTTAGACGTAACTTTCTAGACATTGCCAATAATGTTATCTAATAATATTATTCAGGATAATATGAATTATTGCTTCGATAATGAAAAATAACGTGTAATGACAATTATTGAAACAACAAAGAATATAAAATATCAACGCAAAGAATTATTAAATCAATAAAATATTGAGCAAAGAATTATCGTAACCATTATTGAGTAGTGCCTTCTTTACGTAAGAATCAATAATTGGTGCAATACTGTGTGCTCAATGTGTTTTAACCACCGGTATTTTTTTAAAAGATAATCTGTGAATAACTACAACCGTTATTTTTAAACAACTTATATTTGTCGTTTTCTTCATCCAATCGCTTTCGGTTATGGGGCCCACACATGGTCGCTACTGTCAGTGCATTTAATATTCCCGACAAAGCATTTAATATTCCACGACCAAACGAATATTCCCCGATAACAATGAATATTTTATAACCACTTGCTTATTTTGAAATATTTGCGTATTTTACCCCTAACTATCCACATTAGTCAAATCCACCCTTACTATTTCAAAATAATAAATAGAGAAAATTAAATTTCATTAATAATAAGTTGGGGTCTTACACTAGAGGAGAAAAAGAGAGAGGTGGCGGCTTGTAGAAGAGGGAGGCCATGGCTCTTGGCCATGGTTCTTCAAGAGCTTCAAGGAGCATCAATGGTGGGAGCTTCAACAACATCAATGGAGGAGCTTCAACCAACAACTAAGGGAGGCCATCATTTCTTTCTTTCTTTTTTCCTCTAGTGGCTAGAACTCATTCTTGGGGATCTAGTGCAAACATTTGTAACACCTATGGAGGCAATGAATTGAATTAAACTTCTAGCTTTTCTTTGATACTTGTATGATCCATTGGATGATTACCTAATATTTAGAATAGTTTGATTTATTTGTTAAGAATTAAACTTCTATTTTGCTTTCCTTTTAATTGGTGTCATGCGAATTGGTTCTTTATGTGATTATGTATATGCATAATTTATGTATTGCCAATTCATAGTGGCCGCCATGATCATAAAGAGAGTTAAGAGATTTGAACAAAGTGATGCACGCCAAGTGTTTGACAAAATGTTTGTGTGTGGATATTGTGTTCTTAGCTCTTTATCTATCTATGTTTTGTTTTTCTGTTATTTTAATTAATTGTAATCATAATTTATCTTTTTAATTAATTGTTTAAATAAGATTGAGGCGATATAAAGTCAGTACTTGGTAGATATTAGTGATAATTCCTCGTGGGTTCGACAACTCTCTTATCATTATATTACTTGTCGATGCGTGTAGATATGCGGCGTGTTTATCGATTGCGAAATTGATCAACAAGTTTTTGGCGCCGTTGCTGGGGAATTATTATTCTAATATTGTCCAATATTGATTTCAATCAATGTAGTCTTAATTTGAACGTATATTTATCTTTTTTTGTTTGATCTTTATTTGCGCGTGTTTTCCGATTGCGATAAATATGCTGACAAGACAGTATGTAAATGCAGCTCTTGTGCAAGACTTGGCGTAAGCTGGGGCCTTACAGTTCTATTTATTGTTATCGTTTGTGAGATTGGATTGACAAGACTGTATGTAAATGCAGCTCTTATATAAGACTTGGCGTAAGTTTGGGTCTTACAGTCCGATTTTGCATGACACATTTTTATTAAGCTTGTATTTCTATTTTAAATAAAGTCAGGCCGAAGACTATAAACCAAGCGCTTGTTGGGAGGCAATCCAAAGTGTAAAGTTTAGTGTTAGTTACTTTCATGTACCGAGTATCGCGCAACAAGTTTGGCACTCTCGACTTGGAGGACTTGGAGGATGATGTCGATGATGATTAACATATTCTCAGGGAAGTCGTCTAGTTTTTATTTTATCTATCTTTACATTGAGGACAATGTTCTTCTTAAGTTTGGGGGTACTCACGATATTCTTGGTACTTGAGTTGATATTATATTATTATGTCAGTTATTTGGATGTTTTTATGTTTAGTAGTGCATATTAGTTAAAATTTTAAAAATTTTGAAAAATTTCCATTTTATGTTATATCTTAGCAAATAGTAGATGTCGGTTACGGAATGCGACAACTAATAAATGGTCACGGAAGTCCTTTGCATTGAATTCTTTTATTGCGTTTAGTAAGGACATTATCAGTTTCAAGTTTGGGGGTCTTCTACGTTTTGTTTTGATATATTTTGTTTTTTTATTGTATTTTTTTGGGGTTTAATCGCATTTCTAGTATAAATTTGTGTCTCTTGAGCATTGATTTAATTTGAATTAAGCTATTATTTATTATCAGGCAAATGATTGTTAAGGTTATAACTCATGAAAAATGGATAAATGTTGCTTAGTTTGGGTGATCGACTTGTTGTTGGTTATTACTTTTCTTATGACTCCTACTTTTGAGCACTCATCCATTTGTAATGAACTAGTTATATACTTAGAGAAGGCTTATATGACTAAATGCTTATGAGAGATATCAATAAGCTCTAGAACTCAATTAAACATCACTCGAAGCAATAAACTTAAGTTTGATTAATTGATCATGTGGTGGGTTGAGATGGAGTGTAAAACGACTCACTCATAAACACATCTTGAGGGGAGATAGAGCGCGAAACGACTCACCTATAAAAAAAAGAAATAAAAATATATCGAAAATCTTGCGGTGGGTTGAGATGGAGCGTAAAACGCACTCGCCCATAAAAGCGGACTTAGGGTGAGATGGAGCGTAAAATGCACTCGCCCATAAAAGAGGACTTAGGGTAAGATAGAGCATAAAATGCACTCACCTAAGAGTCCTTTGATCTCAAATTTTTAGAATGTTTGATTTGTCTACAATTGCGATGAGTGATGTGTTAAGCATGTAGTTCTTTGAAGTTTATTTTCTTTTATAAGGTAATATGGTTGTATAAGCTAATCCAAGCTATAATTGGTTTAGTGCAAATGGATACGCTTTTACGTAAAGGATCTAAAGCAAGGTATGACTAACAAGCAAGTTGAAATCCTAGACGCTCGACATTTTGAAAGTTTTCTAGAGTTATCATGTTTTGACATCTTTAAGGCCATTGTTCAAACTTATTGATTCATTGCTCAAGTGGTTGATTGTTAGAATTTATTTTTATAGTTTTTGTTCTTAGTGTTTTGCTTGAGGAAAGCAAAGATTCAAGTTTGGGGGTATTTGATGAGTGTGTTTTATATACACAAATTAGGTACTTTTGAGTTTGATAATTTGTAAATCCTAAGCTAGTTTGTTTGGTTTTTATGTGTTTTCATTGTATTGTTGTGTAATATAGTTTTATATTGCTTTTATGTATTTCTATTAGTTTTATGTGTTTTTACTTTGTTTTGTAGGAATTGGATGGAATGTCATTTGGGTCGATGGTTGGAATCGCCAAATTCGCATTTTTGTTTTGCCATTGACATAGCAGTCCCGTGAAGCCCAGTTTTTCCCATGATCCGGCCATTATCTGTCCAAACTCCAAGAAAGAAAGTTGTAGATCAACGTCTCTTCTTTCCGGATCATCTTGAATCGCCTCAATCGGAGTTCGGATACGAGAGTTATGGCTATTTTCCCAACGGGTATCAAATCTGGAAACTACCAACTGCTATTTGCATAGCAGTCACTTCAAGGCCAATGTGAGCATTGATCTAACCATTATTTCGAAGAACTGAAAGAATGAAAGTTGTAGATCTACTTCTCTTCTTTCTGGATCATCTTGAATCGCCTCAATCGAAGTTCGTATGAAGAAGTTATGACCATTTTCCCAACAGATGTTCAAGTAGAAAATTTGCCGGCGCTGCAGTCACTGACTTGTTAGTGTATTTTCAGTAGCAAGCAGCGCCACTTAGCGAGAGCTCCAGCCCCCTTCAGCGCTTTCTGAGCGCCTGTTCAAGCTTAAATCATGGTTGCAAAGACCAGACACCTAATTTTGGACAGTTTTCAGCTATTAAATACCTAATGACCCAAAAACACAATCTTTCATTTCTACTTGCAACCTAGAGGAGAAAAAGAGAGAGGTGGCGGCTTGTAGAAGTGGGAGGCCATGGCTCTTGGCCATGGTTCTTCAAGAGCTTCAAGGAGCATCAATGGTGGGAGCTTCAACAACATCAATGGAGGAGCTTCAACCAACAACTAAGGGAGGCCATCATTTCTTTCTTTCTTTTTTCCTCTAGTGGCTAGAACTCATTCTTGGGGATCTAGTGCAAACATTTGTAACACCTATGGAGGCAATGAATTGAATTAAACTTCTAGCTTTTCTTTGATACTTGTATGATCCATTGGATGATTACCTAATATTTGGAATAGTTTGATTTATTTGTTATGAATTAAACTTCTATTTTGCTTTCCTTTTGATTGGTGTCATGCGAATTGGTTCTTTATGTGATTATGTATATGCATAATTTATATATTGCCAATTCATAGTGGCCGCCATGATCAAAAAGAGAGTTAAGAGATTTGAACAAAGTGATGCACGCCAAGTGTTTGACAAAATGCTTGTGTGTGGATATTGTGTTCTTAGCTCTTTATCTATCTATGTTTTGTTTTTCTGTTATTTTAATTAATTGTAATCATAATTTATCGTTTTAATTAATTGTTTAAATAAAATTGAGGCGATATAAAGTCAGTACTTGGTAGATATTAGTGATAATTCCTCGTGGGTTCGACAACTCTCTTATCATTATATTACTTGTCGATTGGCAGATATCTTGCGTGTTTATCGATTCATGAAATTGATCAACAAGTTTTTGGCGCCGTTGCCGGGGAATTATTATTCTAATATTGTCTAATATTGATTTCAATCAATGTAGTCTTAATTTGAACGTATATTTATCTTTTTTTGTTTGATCTTTATTTGCGCGTGTTTTCCGATTGCGATAAATATGCTGACAAAACAGTATGTAAATGCAGCTCTTGTGCAAGACTTGGCGTAAGCTGGGGACTTACAGTTCTATTTATTGTTATCGTTTGTGAGATTGAATTGACAAGACTGTATGTAAATGCAGCTCTTGTAGAAGACTTGGCGTAAGCTGGGGTCTTACAGTCCGATTTTGCATGACACATTTTTATTAAGCTTGTATTTCTATTTTAAATAAAGTCAGGCCGAAGACTATAAACCAAGCGCTTGTTGGGAGGCAATCCAAAGTGTAAAGTTTAGTGTTAGTTACTTTCAGGTGCCGAGTATCGCGCAACAAGTTTGGCACTCTCGACTTGGAGGACTTGGAGGATGATGTCGATGATGATTAACATATTCTCAAGGAAGTCGTCTAGTTTTTATTTTATCTATCTTTACATTGAGGACAATGTTCTTCTTAAGTTTGGGGGTACTCACGATATTCTTGGTACTTGAGTTGATATTATATTATTATGTCAGTTATTTGGATGTTTTTATGTTTAGTAGTGCATATTATTTAAAATTTTAAAATTTTGAAAAATTTCCATTTTATGTTATATCTTAGCAAATAGTAGATGTCGATTCTGAACGCGACTAACTAATAAATGGTCACGGAAGTCCTTTGCATTGAATTCTTTTATTGCGTTTAGTAAGGACATTATCAGTTTCAAGTTTGGGGGTCTTCTACGTTTTGTTTTGATATATTTTGTTTTATTGTATTTTTTTGGGGGTTTAACTGCATTTCTAGTATAGGCTGTGTCTCTTGAGCATTGATTTAATTTGAATTAAGCTATTATTTATTATCAGGCAAATGATTGTTAAGGTTATAACTCATGAAAAATGGATAAATGTTGCTTAGTTTGGGTGATCGACTTGTTGTTGGTTATTACTTTTCTTATGACTCCTACTTTTGAGCACTCATCCATTTGTAATGAACTAGTTATATACTTAGAGAAGGCTTATATGACTAAATGCTTATGAGAGATATCAATAAGCTCTAGAACTCAATTAAACATCACTCGAAGCAATAAACTTAAGTTTGATTAATTGATCATGTGGTGGGTTGAGATGGAGTGTAAAACGCACTCACTCATAAACACATACTGAGGGGAGATAGAGCGTAAAACGCACTCACCTATAAAAAAAAGAAATAAAAATATATCGAAAATCTTGCGGTGGGTTGAGATGGAGCGTAAAACGCACTCGCCCATAAAAGCGGACTTAGGGTGAGATGGAGCGTAAAATGCACTCGCCCATAAAAGAGGACTTAGGGTAAGATAGAGCATAAAATGCACTCACCTAAGAGTCCTTTGATCTCAAATTTTTAGAATGTTTGATTTGTCTACAATTGCGATGAGTGATGTGTTAAGCATGTAGTTTTTGAAGTTTATTTTCTTTTATAAGGTAATATGGTTGTATAAGCTAATCCAAGCTATAATTGGTTTAGTGCAAATGGATACACGCACACACAGAAAGGATCTAAAGCAAGGTATGACTAACAAGCAAGTTGAAATCCTAGACGTTCTGACATTTTGAAAGTTTTCTAGAGTTATCATGTTTTGACATCTTTAAGGCCATTGTTCAAACTTATTGATTCATTGCTCAAGTGGTTGATTGTTAGAATTTATTTTTATAGTTTTTGTTCTTAGTGTTTTGCTTGAGGAAAGCAAAGATTCAAGTTTGGGGGTATTTGATGAGTGTGTTTTATATACACAAATTAGGTACTTTTGAGTTTGATAATTTGTAAATCCTAAGCTAGTTTGTTTGGTTTTTATGTGTTTTCATTGTATTGTTGTGTAATATAGTTTTATATTGCTTTTATGTATTTTTCTATTAGTTTTATGTGTTTTTACTTTGTTTTGTAGGAATTGGATGGAATGTCATTTGGGTCGATGGTTGGAATCGCCAAATTCGCATTTTTGTTTTGCCATTGACATAGCAGTCCCGTGAAGCCCAGTTTTTCCCATGATCCGGCCATTATCTGTCCAAACTCCAAGAAAGAAAGTTGTAGATCAACGTCTCTTCTTTCCGGATCATCTTGAATCGCCTCAATCGGAGTTCGGATTCGAGAGTTATGGCTATTTTCCCAACGGGTGTCAAATCTGGAAACTACCAACTGCTATTTGCATAGCAGTCACTTCAAGGCCAATGTGAGCATTGATCTAACCATTATTTCGAAGAACTGAAAGAATGAAAGTTGTAGATGTACTTCTCTTCTTTCTGGATCATCTTGAATCGCCTCAATCGGAGTTCGTATGAAGAATTTATGACCATTTTCCCAACAGATGTTCAAGTAGAAAATTTGCCGGCGCTGCAGCGCGACTTGCTAGTGTTTTTTGGCGCCAGTAATGGGCACTTAGCAAAGAGCCCAGCCCCTTTCCGCGCTTCTGGCGCATGCGTTCAAAAGCTAAATCATGGTACTGCACTTCGCAGACCACAATTTTGGACAGTTTTCAGCTATTAAATGCTCAACCTAATGACCCAAAAACACAATCTTTCATTTCTACTTGCAACCTAGAGGAGAAAAAGAGAGAGGTGGCGGCTTGTAGAAGAGGGAGGCCATGGCTCTTGGCCATGGTTCTTCAAGAGCTTCAAGGAGCATCAATGGTGGGAGCTTCAACAACATCAATGGAGGAGCTTCAACCAACAACTAAGGGAGGCCATCATTTCTTTCTTTCTTTTTTCCTCTAGTGGCTAGAACTCATTCTTGGGGATCTAGTGCAAACATTTGTAACACCTATGGAGGCAATGAATTGAATTAAACTTCTAGCTTTTCTTTGATACTTGTATGATCCATTGGATGATTACCTAATATTTGGAATAGTTTGATTTATTTGTTAAGAATTAAACTTCTATTTTGCTTTCCTTTTAATTGGTGTCATGCGAATTGGTTCTTTATGTGATTATGTATATGCATAATTTATGTATTTCCAATTCATAGTGGCCGCCATGATCATAAAGAGAGTTAAGAGATTTGAACAAAGTGATGCACGCCAAGTGTTTGACAAAATGTTTGTGTGTGGATATTGTGTTCTTAGCTCTTTATCTATCTATGTTTTGTTTTTCTGTTATTTTAATTAATTGTAATCATAATTTATCGTTTTAATTAATTGTTTAAATAAGATTGAGGCGATATAAAGTCAGTACTTGGTAGATATTAGTGATAATTCCTCGTGGGTTCGACAACTCTCTTATCATTATATTACTTGTTGACCGCGTATACTTGCGCGTGTTTATCGGTTGCGAAATTGATCAACAAGTTTTTGGCGCCGTTGCCGGGGAATTATTATTCTAATATTGTCCAATATTGATTTCAATCAATGTAGTCTTAATTTGAACGTATATTTATCTTTTTTTGTTTGATCTTTATTTGCGCGTGTTTTCCGATTGCGATAAATATGCTGACAAGACAGTATGTAAATGCAGCTCTTGTGCAAGACTTGGCGTAAGCTGGGGCCTTACAGTTCTATTTATTGTTATCGTTTGTGAGATTGGATTGACAAGACTGTACGTATATGCAGCTCTTGTATAAGACTTGGCGTAAGCTTGGGTCTTCTGATCCGATTTTTGTACATGACACATTTTATTAAGCTTGTATTTCTATTTTAAATAAAGTCAGGCCGAAGACTATAAACCAAGCGCTTGTTGGGAGGCAATCCAAAGTGTAAAGTTTTGTGTTAGTTAATTTCAGGTACCGTGTATCGCGCAACAAGTTTGGCACTCTCGACTTGGAGGACTTGGAGGATGATGTCGATGATGATTAACATATTCTCAGGGAAGTCCTCTAGTTTTTATTTTATCTATCTTTACATTGAGGACAATGTTCTTCTTAAGTTTAGGGGTACTCATGATATTCTTGGTACTTGAGTTGATAATATATTATTATGTCAGTTATTTGGATGTTTTTATGTTTAGTAGTGCATATTAGTTAAAATTTTAAAAATTTTGAAAATTTCCATTTTATGTTATATCTTAGCAAATAGTAGATGTATGATTCTGGATCATGATAACCGATAAATGGTCACGGAAGTCCTTTGCATTGAATTCTTTTATTGCGTTTAGTAAGGACATTATCAGTTTCAAGTTTGGGGGTCTTCTACGTTTTGTTTTGATATATTTTGTTTTATTGTGTTTTTTGGGGTTTAACCGCATTTCTAGTATAAATGTGTGTCTCTTGAGCATTGATTTAATTTGAATTAAGCTATTATTTATTATCAGGCAAATGATTGTTAAGGTTATAACTCATGAAAAATGGATAAATGTTGCTTAGTTTGGGTGATCGACTTGTTGTTGGTTATTGCTTTGCTTATGACTCCTACTTTTGAGCACTCATCCATTTGTAATGAACTAGTTATATACTTAGAGAAGGCTTATATATTTGAATGCTTATGAGAGATATCAATAAGCTCTAGAACTCATTTAAACATCACTCAAGCAATATACTTAAGTTTGATTAATTGATCATGTGGTAGGTTGAGATGGAGCGTAAAAGCGACTCACTCATAAACACATCTTGAGGGGAGATAGAGCGAAACGCGACTCACCCTATAAAAAAGAAATAAAATATATCGAAAATCTTGCGATGGGTTGAGATGGAGCGAAACGCACTTTCGCCCATAAAAGCGGACTTAGGGTGAGATGGGCGTAAAATGCACTCGCCCATAAAAGAGGACTTAGGGTAAGATAGAGCATAAAATGCACTCACCTAAGAGTCCTTTGATCTCAAATTTTAGAATGTTTGATTTGTCTACAATCACGATGAGTGATGTGTTAAGCATGTAGTTTTTGAAGTTTATTTTCTTTTATAAGGTAATATGGTTGTATAAGCTAATCCAAGCTATAATTGGTTTAGTGCAAATGGATGCACCCACACGTAAAGGATCTAAAGCAAGGTATGACTAACAAGCAAGTTGAAATCCTAGACGTTCTGACATTTTGAAAGTTTTCTAGAGTTATCATGTTTTGACATCTTTAAGGCCATTGTTCAAACTTATTGATTCATTGCTCAAGTGGTTGATTGTTAGAATTTATTTTTATAGTTTTTGTTCTTAGTGTTTTGCTTGAGGACAAGCAAAGATTCAAGTTTGGGGGTATTTGATGAGTGTGTTTTATATACACAAATTAGGTACTTTTGAGTTTGATAATTTGTAAATTCTAAGCTAGTTTGTTTGGTTTTTATTTGTTTTCATTGTATTGTTGTGTATTCTTCTTTTATATTGCTTTTATGTATTTTTTTATATTTGTTTTATGTTTTTTTTTACTTTGTTTTGTAGGAATAAGATGGAATGTCATTTGGGTCGATAGTTGGAATCGCCAAATTCGCATTTTTGATTTGCCATTGACATATGATCCGTGAAGCCCAGCTTTTTCCCATGATCCGCCATTATCTGTCCAAACTCCAAGAAAGAAAGTTGTAGATCAACGTCTCTTCTTTCCGGATCATCTTGAATCGCCTCAATCGGAGTTCGGATACTAGAATTATGGCTATTTTCCCAACGGTGTAAAATCTGAAACTACCAACTCGCTATTTGCATAGCAGATCACTTCAAGGCCAATGTGAGCATTGATCTAACCATTATTTCGAAGAACTAAAAGAATGAAAGTTGTAGATCTACTTCTCTTCTTACGGATCATCTTGAATCGCCTCAATCAAGTTCGTATGAAGAAGTTATGACCATTTTCCCAACAGATGTTCAAGTAGAAAATTTCTTTGTACGGCGCAGTCATGACTGACTTGCTAGTGTTGTTTTTTAGCCAAGCATGGGCCACTTATGAGAGCTCCAGCCCCTTTCCGCGCTTCTGACGTCCGTTCAAGCTAAATCATGGCGTGCAAAGACTGCGGACCACTAATTTTGGACGGTTTTCACTATTAAATGCTCAACCTAATGACCCAAAAAACACAATCTTTCACTTCTACTTGCAACCTAGAGGGAAAAAAAGAGGTGGCGGCTTGTAGAAGAGGGAGGCCATGGCTCTTGGCCATGGTTCTTCAAGAGATTCAAGGAGCATCAATGGTGGGAGCTTCAACAACATCAATGGAGGAGCTTCAACCAACAACTAAGGGAGGCCATCATTTCTTTCTTTCTTTTTTCCTCTAGTGGCTAGAACTCATTCTTGGGGATCTAGTGCAAACATTTGTAACACCTATGGAGGCAATGAATTGAATTAAACTTCTAGCTTTTCTTTGATACTTGTATGATCCATTGGATGATTACCTAATATTTGGAATAGTTTGATTTATTTGTTAAGAATTAAACTTCTATTTTGCTTTCCTTTTAATTGGTGTCATGCGAATTGGTTCTTTATGTGATTATGTATATGCATAATTTATGTATTGCCAATTCATAGTGGCCGCCATGATCATAAAGAGAGTTAAGAGATTTGAACAAAGTGATGCACGCCAAGTGTTTGACAAAATGCTTGTGTGTGGATATTGTGTTCTTAGCTCTTTATCTATCTATGTTTTGTTTTTCTGTTATTTTAATTAATTGTAATCATAATTTATCGTTTTAATTAATTGTTTAAATAAGATTGAGGCGATATAAAGTCAGTACTTGGTAGATATTAGTGATAATTCCTCGTGGGTTCGACAACTCTCTTATCATTATATTACTTGTTGACCGCGTATACTTGCGCGTGTTTATCGGTTGCAAAATTTATCAACAAGTTTTTGGCGCCGTTGCCGGGGAATTATTATTCTAATATTGTCCAATATTGATTTCAATCAATGTAGTCTTAATTTGAACATATATTTATCTTTTTTTGTTTGATCTTTATTTGCGCGTGTTTTTCGATTGCGATAAATAGGGTCGACAAGACAAGATGTAAACGCTCTTGTGCGAAGACTGGCGTAAGTTGGGGCCTTCTGATTCTATTTATTGTTATCGTTTATGAGATTGGATTGACAAGACTGTATGTAAATGCAGCTCTTGTACAAGACTTGGCGTAAGCTGGGGTCTTACAGTCCGATTTTGCATGACACATTTTTATTAAGCTTGTATTTCTATTTTAAAAAAAGTCAGGCCGAAGACTATAAACCAAGCGCTTGTTGGGAGTCAATCCAAAGTGTAAAGTTTAGTGTTAGTTACTTTTGGTACTGAAAGTATCGCAGAACAAGTTTGGCACTCTCGACTTGGAGGACTTGGAGGATGATGTCGATGATGATTAACATATTCTCAGGGAAGTCGTCTAGTTTTTATTTTATATATCTTTACATTGAGGACAATGTTCTTCTTAAGTTTGGGGGTACTCATGATATTCTTGGTACTTGAGTTGATATTATATTATTATGTCAGTTATTTGGATGTTTTTATGTTTAGTAGTGCATATTAGTTAAAATTTTAAAAATTTTGAAAAATTTCCATTTTATGTTATATCTTAGCAAATAGTAGATGTCGGTTACTGAATGCGACAACTAATAAATGGTCACGGAAGTCCTTTGCATTGAATTCTTTTATTGCGTTTAGTAAGGACATTATCAGTTTCAAGTTTGGGGGTCTTCTACGTTTTGTTTTGATATATTTTGTTTTATTGTGTTTTTTTGGGGGTTTAACTGCATTTCTAGTATAGGCTGTGTCTCTTGAGCATTGATTTAATTTGAATTAAGCTATTATTTATTATCAGGCAAATGATTGTTAAGGTTATAACTCATGAAAAATGGATAAATTTTGCTTAGTTTGGGTGATCGACTTGTTGTTGGTTATTGCTTTGCTTATGACTCCTACTTTTGAGCACTCATCCATTTGTAATGAACTAGTTATATACTTAGAGAAGGCTTATATGACTGAATGCTTATGAGAGATATCAATAAGCTCTAGAACTCATTTAAACATCACTCGAAGAAATATACTTAAGTTTGTTTAATTGATCATGTGGTGGGTTGAGATGGAGCGTAAAACGCACTCACTCATAAACACATACTGAGGGGGAGATAGAGTGTAAAACGCACTCACCTATAAAAAAAAGAAATAAAAATATATCGAAAATCTTGCGGTGGGTTGAGATGGAGCGTAAAACGCACTCGCCCATAAAAGCGGACTTAGGGTGAGATGGAGCGTAAAATGCACTCGCCCATAAAAGAGGACTTAGGGTAAGATAGAGCATAAAATACACTCACCTAAGAGTCCTTTGATCTCAAATTTTTAGAATGTTTGATTTGTCTACAATTGCGATGAGTGATGTGTTAAGCATGTAGTTTTTGAAGTTTATTTTTTTTATATGGTAATATGGTTGTATAAGCTAATCCAAGCTATAATTGGTTTAGTGCAAATGGATACACACACACACAAAAAGGATCTAAAGCAAGGTATGACTAACAAGCAAGTTGAAATCCTAGACGTTCTGATATTTTGAAAGTTTTCTAGAGTTATCATGTTTTGACATCTTTAAGGCCATTGTTCAAACTTATTGATATATTGCTCAAGTGGTTGATTGTTAGAATTTATTTTTATAGTTTTTGTTCTTAGTGTTTTGCTTGAGGACAAGCAAAGATTCAAGTTTGGGGGTATTTGATGAGTGTGTTTTATATACACAAATTAGGTACTTTTGAGTTTGATAATTTGTAAATCCTAAGCTAGTTTGTTTGGTTTTTATGTGTTTTCATTGTAGTGTTGTGTAATATAGTTTTATATTGCTTTTATGTATTTTTCTATTAGTTTTATGTGTTTTTACTTTGTTTTGTAGGAATTGGATGGAATGTCATTTGGGTCGATGGTTGGAATCACCAAATTCACATTTTTGATTTGCCATTGACATAGCAGTCCCGTGAAGCCCAGTTTATCCCATGATCCGGCCATTATCTGTCCAAACTCCAAGAAAGAAAGTTGTAGATCAACGTCTCTTCTTTCCGGATCATCTTGAATCGTCTCAATCGGAGTTCGGATACGAGAGTTATGGCTATTTTCCCAACGGGTGTCAAATCTGGAAACTACCAACTGCTATTTGCATAGCAGTCACTTCAAGGCCAATGTGAGCATTGATCTAACCATTATTTCGAAGAACTGAAAGAATGAAAGTTGTAGATGTACTTCTCTTCTTTCTGGATCATCTTGAATCGCCTCAATCGGAGTTCGTATGAAGAATTTATAGCCATTTTCCCAACAGATGTTCAAGTAGAAAATTTGTCATGTTGCAGTCATGACTTGCTAGTGTATTTTAAAATTGCATCACCACTTAGCGAGAGTCCAGCCCTCTTTCCGCGCTACAGCGCCGTTCAAGCTAAATCATGGCGTCTGCAAAGACTGCATACCTAATTTTGGACGGGCCACTATTCAATGCTCAACCTAATGACCCAAAAACACAATCTTTCATTTCTACTTGCAACCTAGAGGAGAAAAAGAGAGAGGTGGCGGCTTGTAGAAGAGGGAGGCCATGGCTCTTGGCCATGGTTCTTCAAGAGCTTCAAGGAGCATCAATGGTGGGAGCTTCAACAACATAAATGGAGGAGCTTCAACCAACAACTAAGGGAGGCCATCATTTCTTTCTTCTTTTTTTCCTCTAGTGGCTAGAACTCATTCTTGGGGATCTAGTGCAAACATTTGTGACACCTATGGAGGCAATGAATTGAATTAAACTTCTAGCTTTTCTTTGATACTTGTATGATCCATTGGATGATTACCTAATATTTGGAATAGTTTGATTTATTTGTTAAGAATTAAACTTCTATTTTGCTTTCCTTTTAATTGGTGTCATGCGAATTGGTTCTTTATGTGATTATGTATATCTATAATTTATGTATTGCCAATTCATAGTGGCCGCCATGATCATAAAGAGAGTTAAGAGATTTGAACAAAGTGATGCACGCCAAGTGTTTGACAAAATGCTTGTGTGTGGATATTGTGTTCTTAGCTCTTTATCTATCTATGTTTTGTTTTTCTGTTATTTTAATTAATTGTAATCATAATTTATCGTTTTAATTAATTGTTTAAATAAGATTGAGGCGATATAAAGTCAGTACTTGGTAGATATTAGTGATAATTCCTCGTGGGTTCGACAACTCTCTTATCATTATATTACTTGTTGACCGCGTATACTTGCGCGTGTTTATCGGTTGCAAAATTTATCAACAAGTTTTTGGCGCCGTTGCCGGGGAATTATTATTCTAATATTGTCCAATATTGATTTCAATCAATGTAGTCTTAATTTGAACGTATATTTATCTTTTTTTGTTTGATCTTTATTTGCGCGTGTTTTTCGATTGCGATAAATAGGGTGACAAGACAGTATGTAAATGCAGCTCTTGTGCAAGACTTGGCGTAAGCTGGGTCCTTACAGTTCTATTTATTGTTATCGTTTATGAGATTGGATTGACAAGACTGTATGTAAATGCAGCTCTTGTACAAGACTTGGCGTAAGCTGGGGTCTTACAGTCCGATTTTGCATGACACATTTTTATTAAGCTTGTATTTCTATTTTAAATAAAGTCAGGCCAAAGACTATAAACCAAGCACTTGTTGGGAGGCAATCCAAAGTGTAAAGTTTTGTTTTAGTTACTTTCAGGTACCGAGTATTGCGCAACAAGTTTGGCACTCTCGACTTGGAGGACTTGGAGGATGATGTCGATGACGATTAACATATTCTCAGGGAAGTCCTCTAGTTTTTATTTTATCTATCTTTACATTGAGGACAATGTTCTTCTTTAGTTTGGGGGTACTCATGATATTCTTGGTACTTGAGTTGATATTATATTATTATGTCAGTTATTTGGATGTTTTTATGTTTAGTAGTGCATATTAGTTAAAATTTTAAAAATTTTGAAAAATTTCAATTTTATGGTATATCTTAGCAAATAGTAGACGTCGGTTACGGAATGCGACAATTGATAAATGGTCACGGAAGTCCTTTGCATTGAATTCTTTTATTGCGTTTAGTAAGGACATTATCAGTTTCAAGTTTGGGGGTCTTCTACGTTTTGTTTTGATATATTTTGTTTTATTTTGTTTTTTTGGGGGTTTAACTGCATTTCTAGTATAGGTTGTGTCTCTTGAGCATTGATTTAATTTGAATTAAGTTATTATTTATTATCAGGCAAATGATTGTTAAGGTTATAACTCATGAAAAATGGATAAATGATGCTTAGTTTGGGTGATCGACTTATTGTCGGTTATTGCTTTGCTTATGACTCCTACTTTTGAGCACTCATCCATTTGTAATGAACTAGTTATATACTTAGAGAAGGCTTATATGACTGAATGCTTATGAGAGATATGAATAAGCTCTAGAACTTGTTTAAACATCACTCGAAGCAATATACTTAAGTTTGATTAATGGATCATGTGGTGGGTTGAGATGGAGCGTAAAACGCACTCACTCATAAACACATACTGAGCGGAGATAGAGCGTAAAACGCACTCACCTATAAAAAAAAGAAATAAAAATATATCGAAAATCTTGTGGTGGGTTGAGATGGAGCGTAAAACCCACTCGCCCATAAAAGCGGACTTAGGGTGAGATGGAGCGTAAAACGCACTCGCCCATAAAAGAGGACTTAAGGTAAGATAGAGCATAAAATGCACTCACCTAAGAGTCCTTTGATCTCAAATTTTTAGAATGTTTGATTTGTCGACAATTGCTATGAGTGATGTGTTAAGCATGTAGTTTTTGAAGTTTATTTTTTTTATAAGGTAATATGGTTGTATAAGCTAATCCAAGCTATAATTGGTTTAGTGCAAATGGATATACCTTTTACACGTAAAGGATCTAAAGCAAGGTATGACTAACAAGCAAGTTGAAATCCTAGACGTTCTGACATTTTGAAAGTTTTCTAGAGTTATCATGTTTTGACATCTTTAAGGCCATTGTTCAAACTTATTGATTCATTGCTCAAGTGGTTGATTGTTAGAATTTATTTTTATAGTTTTTGTTCTTAGTGTTTTGCTTGAGAACAAGCAAAGATTCAAGTTTGGGGGTATTTGATGAGTGTGTTTTATATACACAAATTAGGTACATTTGAGTTTGATAATTTGTAAATCCTAAACTAGTTTGTTTGGTTTTTATGTGTTTTCATTGTATTGTTGTGTAATATAGTTTTATATTGCTTTTATGTATTCTTGTATTAGTTTTATGTGTTTTTACTTTGTTTTGTAGGAATTGGATGGAATGTCATTTGGGTCGATGGTTGGAATTCCCAAATTCACATTTTTGATTTGCCATTGACATAGCAGTCCCGTGAAGCCCAGTTTTTCCCATGATCCGGCCATTATCTGTCAAAATTCCAAGAAAGAAAGTTGTAGATCAACGTCTCTTCTTTCCGGATCATCTTGAATCGCCCCAATCGGAGTTCGGATACGAGAGTTATGGCTATTTTCCCAACGGGTGTCAAATCTTGAAACTAACAACTGCTATTTGCATAGAAGTCACTTCAAGGCCAATGTGAGCATTGATCTAACCATTATTTTGAAGAACTCAAAGAATGAAAGTTGTAGATCTACTTCTCTTCTTTCTGGATCATCTTGAATCGCCTCAATCGGAGTTCGTATGAAGAAGTTATGGCCATTTTCCCAACAGATGTTCAAGTAGAAAATTTGTTTGTACGTCATAGTCATGACTTGCTAGTGTATTTTCTAGCAACAGCAATGGCCACTTAGCAAAGAGCTAGCCCACTTCTTTCGCGCTACTACGCCTGCCTGCTAAATCACATACTGCAAAGACCTGGACCACTAATTTTGGACAGCTGGGCCACTATTAAATGCTCAACCTAATGACCCAAAAACACAATCTTTCATTTCTACTTGCAACCTAGAGGAGAAAAAGAGAGGTGGCGGCTTGCCAGAAGAGGGAGGCCATGGCTCTTGGCCATGGTTCTTCAAGAGCTTCAAGGAGCATCAATGGTGGGAGCTTCAACAACATCAATGGAGGAGCTTCAACCAACAACTAAGGGAGGCCATCATTTCTTTCTTTCTTTTTTCCTCTAGTGGCTAGAACTCATTCTTGGGGATCTAGTGCAAACATTTGTAACACCTATGGAGGCAATGAATTGAATTAAACTTCTAGCTTTTCTTTGATACTTGTATGATCCATTGGATGATTACCTAATATTTCGAATAGTTTAATTTATTTGTTATGAATTAAACTTCTATTTTGCTTTCCTTTTGATTAGTGTCATGCGAATTGGTTCTTTATGTGATTATGTATATGCATAATTTATGTATTGCCAATTCATAGTGGCCGCCATGATCATAAAGAGGGTTAAGAGATTTGAACAAAGTGATGCACGCCAAGTGTTTGACAAAATGCTTGTGTGTGAATATTGTGTTCTTAGCTCTTTATCTATCTATGTTTTGTTTTTCTGTTATTTTAATTAATTGTAATCATAATTTATCGTTTTAATTAATTGTTTAAATAAGATTGAGGCGATATAAAGTCAGTACTTGGTAGATATTAGTGATAATTCCTCGTGGGTTCGACAACTCTCTTATCATTATATTACTTGTTGACCGCGTATACTTGCGCGTGTTTATCGGTTGCGAAATTGACCAACATTTACTACAAAGTTTTATGTAAAACATTTAAAAATGTATCTTTTATGTAAAACATTCATCAAAAACAGGGGGAATAAAACATGGTTTCCAACCACATATGGGTATTGAAGGTACTCATTTTAATAAAGCTTTTAATACTCATTTTTTGCACCTCCTCTACAAAAGCCTATTTTATTGAAGGTACTTTGAAGACTGGTGATATAAAAGGCTATTTAAAATTTCAAATTACACTTTATAAGACCTCAACCCGGAGTTCTTTTTAAGGTTAGGTATTTATAACAATTTTTCGTTACGTCGTGTCTTACTCTCCTTAAACTATAAAGTATTTTTTCAAAAATATAACCATCCAAAATCTTCCGTTCCCAAGCATCACCAAAATCAAGTCAATAAAATAAATTGCAAATAAGGCCAGGGCAGTCATTAACACCATGTATTTAGGGCTTCATTTTCATGGCAGGGCTTACAGAAGCAGAGCAGTAATATTCTGGCAGTGAAGGAATTACTTCAAGAATGCCACTAACTTCTTGTTTTAGTCCCTTCTAGTTATACAAACTTTTTTACATTCATGGTGAATAGAGAAATTAGATTACACAACTTTGGTTATTTAGTCATCTACAGGGCATTCAACAGGGCATTTAACATTAATTTAAGAATTGAGCCAGAACTGTAATGGAGGGTATTGATTATCATTGTTTCTCTCTCTAAATCATCTATAAGTTTGTTAGATATTAGAGTTTGAGTGTTTTGTTGAAAGATTAATTTGGTTTGCAAAAGTTAATGGGTGGATTTTAGCAGATTAACTAACGAATCGAACCTATTACTGACCCAGTATGCTCATTGAACTTTTTATGTAATGTACTACTCAAACATCAAACATGTAATGGTATTGAGTGAAGAAACAGAATCAAACATCAATTAATTAGTGAATTCCATGTAATGGTATTTCTCTCAACCATTTCATCAAACACACATTATGTATAATCCATTCCACTAAAATTTGCATAAGTCGATGAATTTATTACCTGAGAAGGCGTCAATTTGAATACCAAATTAGGCTAAGAACCCATGGACTGACAAATCATTAGATCTTCAGAAATCTTGAAATGCTCCATGTCCGGCAGCTTGGGAACTGAGCAATACTTATCCAAAATACAAAGTTTGTAATTTCTTAAGGCTTGCCAATAAATACAAATAGCAATCAAAACAAAGAAAAATGTGTCATCCCTAAATGAGGAAAACTATTTTCCAGTAAATTTTTCTTTCGGCCAAAATGAAAAAGACAACATGGAAAAGTTATTTCCAAAATTACATTTGTTAATAACAGAATCATAAGCTTACAAAGTTGATTTAGCAATCACAATGATAACACTTTCCTAAGAAAATCAAATTCTCCTCCTTAGCTAGAGTTATAAACATCCAGGACAAAAATACAAAATTTGCTCAGGTCACTAAAATCATACTTCAATAAACTATTTAATCATCATAAAAAAAAATAAAGGGAAATAAATCAAAGCAATTGGACACAATTAAACTACTTACAACACATGAACCATGTATACAAACAATAAACAAATTAAACATCTCTCATTACCTTTTGATAATTATTCTCGCAAAGAGATGAGAGATGTTCAAGAGAGCTATTGGATAAACTCCACGGCTTCCTCTCAAGCGACGCCGCCGTTATCGCACCGACGAATCCTTGCTACGTCGACGGGAGTAGGAGAGAGAGAGATGACTGCGACCGAGGCCAAGGCCACTTCAGTTAACCAACATTATCATAAATAAACTTACCCACCACAACATACCAACATTTACAGTTTATTTAGAAGCTAAAACAGTAAAAGAGATAATGAAGGTTGATATTGTCACAACTCTGCAACAAAAATGCAAAAATATATTTTTGTAATTATTCTAACCACATTTAACACTTTGTGCTACACTTGTTGCTCTGACACCATATGTTTACTCAACAACTTAATTAAAACCCATCAAAATTTAAGGATGAAAGCCAATCAGAATCTTAAACAATCAGACAAGATCTAAGGTTGATAGGGAATCCCTCGTATTTAAAGTAGGTAGGGGAACTTGCAGCATGCAGTTGTACTATATGAAGCCTACCCTACATCAATTAGAAGTAATATCTGTATAACCAAGCTTTTGCAAAAGTTATCACCACTGCTTACATGATCATCACATGTTTGATATAATATAAAATCAATCATAATGAAAAAATTAACATTATTAGGATAAGCTGATTTGATAAAAATGGGTATGAATATCAGGAGGCTTCTGATTAGAAATTCTTCATCTTTCTCAGATGAAAATCAAGAAACCTATTCTATCCTATTTCTAAAGGGAGGGGGAATGAGACAGATGAACCCAATCCGACATGTTTATATTCAAGTATAAATTTTGTTTAGGTGTTAATATTGGATATTAATTAATTGAGTGTATATATGATTGATGGGTTTATGATTGATAACTATAAGCTTGTATTATCTCTTTTCATAATAATTTTTTTTCTTCTCGATTGATAAGTAACCTATATATATATATTTTTCACTTGGGTTCTTCCATTACATCGTTGGAGTTCTGTCCCAGTTTTTAAATTATTAGCAGTATGGCTTTTTGTTTCATATGCTATGCAACTTAATTTGCAGGCGTACTCGCCAATTCTAAGATAAGTAGACGTGCTGTTAGTAGACATTACATGGTAGGATGAAGTGTAAATTTTGTGAAGTTAGAACAGAGGCAGACAGGGCTTTATTTGAAGTTAGGGAAAGTAAACCTACTTCTTTGAAGCATATAGAAACCAAAATTTTAACGGGTAATAAATAAAAGAACACACTTTATGCAGTCCAATTCCAAAAGTAAACCAAGTTAACAAACAAAATAAAAAAAGAATAGATCAATCAGCTAAAAAAGAAATTTAAACTATGAACTATATAAAACAACATCAAGCATAAACTTTTGTGTTCAGATCCAACATCCAACATATACACATATAAATACCTCAAAGAGAAAAAAAAAACAAAAAAGCAAATGTTAGGGCTGCAAAGTGCGGCAACCATAATACCATAATGCGTAAATTGATAAAATTGGTGGCTTTAACTGTGCTCCAAAAAAGGTATTTAGGTCATGCTATATGGAAAACAAAAAAATTGAACATCTTTCTATCATCTTATTCCGCATATCCTTGTCTTTCCTATTCACCTTTTTAATTTATCCTTCGTAATCCACACAAACCATTTTTCTTTGTTATCTTCCCAATAAATAAATCCTTTGTAGTGTGATTTCACAAACCTTTTTTCTTTATTAGGCCAAGTATTCAATCCTTTGTAGTGTAATTTCACAAACCATTTTTCTTTGTTATCTTCCCAATAAACAATTCAAAAGTACCAGCCAATTCCCTCCCTCCACCTTGTTTCCTCTATTTGTAGAGCTATAACTCGAAAAAGCATCACATTTATCTGTAACAGAAATTCAAATACACAATCACATTCTCAAAATCCTCAGAAGGTGCTTCAAAAGCTAAAGTAGTGGAAAACTCAAAGGAAGAGATAGTGGAGAAAGAGGCTAAAGAACCAAAGACTTGTGACTATTGTCTGAAATTCAAGACTGAGGTGGCAGGACCCAGTGTGTTGTTTTATGGATAATCTTGTCATTTTAATTACTGTATTTGAGAATGAAACACACGAGTACAAAATCTATCTAAAAAAGAAAATTACAGTAGCAAGTATGTGAAACATAAGAAATTGTCTTGAATTTCAGACATCCATGTTGAATTGAGCATCTCCACTCTCAAAACGTTATGTGGTTATGCCTAACAAATTGAATATGTTAGGTTTTAATGAAAATCAGAGTAGCAATAAAATTGCAAAATATAGCGGAAGCGAGATAAAATCAGATTTTAAAATTTTTCACAAACCAATTACCCGGATCATCCTTTATGCATATTATTAATTAAACGAAGAATAAGAAATTATGAAATCATACCCTTGTAGAAACGAAGCTTCCTCGTACGAAGTTCACCTCCTACTTCTCTCGCGATCTCCTTGAATCTAAGTAGATTCCTTCCTTTGATTAATGTAAGCCACCCAAGTGTGTGGCCTCTATAGTGATCCACCAAGGAAGAGGAATTTTTCAAGAAGAAGGGATTTGGCTCAAACCCTAGTTTTTCCTATCCGAATAAAGAAAAGGTGTACTCTCCAAATCTAGGAATTACGATATATCTCATATCTAATATAAGACTCCTCTTATAAAGATATTATATAACCCTTTTTAATTAAAATAAGGTATTATTTATTTAATTAAACTCTTTTAATTAAATGGGCTCCCTAATCCTATTAGGGATAATTAGTTAAACTCCTTTAACTAATTTTCTTTCCTAATCCAATTAGGAATAAATGAGAGTACTAATATTAAATTAATTCCTAAACCTTTTAGAAATTAAAATAATAATAATTATAATAATATTAATAAGACTCCTCTTATTAATTTATATTTAATATTTCTAAAATATTAAATAATAATATTAAGCTATTTAATTTATTCTATCACCATAGATTAAATTAAATATACTTAACATATTATTACAATTATGCCATTAACTTTTTAAATAATTATTCTTCCTTTTATGGTGTGACCCTTTAGGTTCTCCATATTAAACAGGTTGTGAATAAATCAATTAGAACAATTCTAATCTCATTTAAATAAATAAATTAAAAAAAATTTATTTAAATAAATAATATTTATTCTACAATAGGGATAAGCCTCCCTAGCGATTAACGCACTTTCCGAGATAATATAGATTTCAACATTAATCATAAAAGAACCTTTGAGTAAATAGTTACCGCACAATTCAATCCTTCCACCATACTATGTCCCAATTAAATATAAGACATGGAATTCATTGTCAAGTCTTATTTTATTTAATTATATGTATTTCGATTCCTAAATGAACAACTCCCAATGAATGCAAATTAGAAACTACTTTCTAATTTCATTCCACCTCGCCAAGGATTCTGGGTTGTCATTTATCGAATCACATAGGACATTTCTCCTTTTACTAGAAGTGGTAGATTCTTTATTGATCATTCATTATCTTCATATATAACTTATTACACCCAAGCATACCCTTTGATATACTCTAAGAGTCTTAAGGAATAAGTCAAAGTGTAATTCATTATATATAAGATACTATGATGATCTCAAGTCTAAGGATCATTTCAGTACTACTATCACTACAGAATTCCTATCGACAAGTAAGTAAAACTCCATTAGGTATTCCTTAGCGAGTCACGCTCGTTGAACTTATTCTCTAATAAGCACCTACATACTTGCTTTAGTGTCTCCACACAAATGATCATGAGATCAATCATCCTCATCCAATGAGCAAGCAACGTATGTACCAATCTGTCCGGATTCACTAATCCCCAATTTAGTAATCCAATGATTGGGAACTATTTTAGTTTTAAGCTTTCTAAGAATTTAGATCTCATTAGAATGATCATCATCATTATTCTAAAAGCGTTGCTTAAAACTATGGGTTTATCACATATTATTAAAACAAAGACCATGTAGATAATAAATGCCTTTAATAAATAATTCTTTTATTAATAAATAAATAAGATTGATTACACAGTATATGCTTTATCATCATACATGATTGGCTTGTATGCATAATACTTTCAGAATATGCCAATAGTCTATTTAAGCATCAGTTCTAAATTAGTAACACCACTAAATTTTGTAAAAATAAATAAATAAATAATAAAGACAACTGTAGGTGCTAAACTTATGCTTCAAAGAAAGGGAACTTGTTTTTTAGTAAATAACAAAAAAAAAAAATCTAAGGATACAAAAATAACATAAAAATGTTCAACCACAATCATTGCTAAACTATATCTCTCTACTTGTAATATAGCTAGCATTCAGAATTTAAAAAAAATTACTCTCCGTCCCTAAAAAAGAGTTAAGACATACAACATACGACATACTTCTTTTAAATAAGATTTTTCTTTTTAATTTTAAACTTCAGTGGCTAAAATTTGACATTAAGAAAAAAACCCATGTTCAGTAGTGTATAATACTTGATGTTACCTGAGAAAAAAACTCATGTTCAATTTGGATGGAAGTAGTGTATAATACTTGATGTTACTTAAGAAATGACACAGATATTGTGAATTCACCTTTTAATATGATGATAACTAAACAATCTGATTATAGACACCAATAGCAACTGCAAACAAAACAAATAAACAGTTAATAATGAGTATATACAATTCAATCAAAACAATTAAGAACCCACACCAATAGCAACTGCAAACAAAACAAATAAACAGTTAATAATGAGTATATACAATTCAATCAAAACAACTAAGAACCCATAATAAATCTTAATGGGATTAAAATTTATGCACCTTATAATGATTAACGTTGAAAGATCATACTGTTGCAATGGCAGAAGCAGCATAGAACATCATGCACAGAATTGAACGAAGGAGAAATATCAACAAACTGACAAAAGTTACATTTGGAAAAGACGCGATTAATGATAATAGTGAGATGAAATTAATCTACCTGGGATATTTCCAAGTGAAAATTAAAGTAACATATAATAGGGAGAAAATCTGATCACCATTTTCCCATTTCCTGACAATAAAATTGACCCACTTCAAAAAAACTCAAACCCAAATCCCAAATTTCTCTGATTCAACTCTATGGCTTTGGAATTTTTTTTTTAAAAAGAGTAAATTTCTCTAGTGGGTATGGGCGAAAGTGCAGGGGGAGAGGAGATAGAGAAAAAGAACCTTGATTTTTGCTGTCGTCGACTTGTTTTTAGGAAGATGACCCCTGCGAGTGATCGAAAATGAAGAATCTTGATTTTGGGGAACTTTCTCTCTCCAAGAAATGAAGGAAATGCCAGGCGGAATGAGAAGGGGGCAAAGCTGTAAGGCGGGACTTGGGTAGACTTTAGGAGATTTTTGAATTGGGCTTTTTTGTTTTTTGTTTGGCTGGAATGAAATAACAGCCATTAGAGCCATTAGATTAAATCTGAGCCATTGGATGATGAAGTTTTAATCGAGACCGTTCTTTATTGAAGCCGCTCTGTTTTATTATATATATATATATAAGTATTATATATGTATATATACAATATGGTTAATTGAAGGTGGGGGAATTAGGGTGCACGGGTTGAGTACTATTATATATATATATATATATATATATATATATATATATTGGTAGGTTTGAAAAATTGGTGAAGGGAATAAGAAAAGTTCACGGGGTTTCCACCCGTGATTATTTTCTTTTCTACACATGTTATATATATATAATATATTATCTTTTATTTAAAGTTTTCATTTTATTAGAATATTTTATTGCATAGTGCTGCATAGTAAAATTATAAAATCAAATGTTTCGACCGAATTTTCTGCGTGCACTGTGCGTCAGTGATTTCTTTTTCAAATAGTATCCTTTCCATTCTCCTATAAATAGGATGCTTAGTTAGAATTGAAAATCACACCAGAATCAGAGAATTCTTCTTCTATAATATTGTGCGTATTTCTTTAGAGGTTTAGAAAGCTTTGAGCGTAGAAAACATGGAAAGTTTTCTTCAATAATATCCCCGCTATACCAGTTGGAATACTCTTCTTTTCAAGGTAAGGGATGTTATTTTTATTCAATATTCGCTTGAAATAATATTTTCTTCCATACTTTGTAGAATGTAAGTAATATTATTTTGTTTCAGATTTCGAATTCTATACTCATTTGGTTAAAGTTTAGGCTTCTATACTCCATGAAATTAGAAGAATGTCCTTCATATTTGCGTTTCATCCAGTATCTTTTCATGGAAATATTATTATGAGCATTCTAGATACGAATAGGTATCCGTTACCTCGCATTGATGACTTGTTTGACTAGTTGCAAGGAGCACAATTCTTTTCAAAGATCGATCTTCGTTCTGGATATCATTAGCTAAAGGTTAAAACTGAGGATATTCCAAAGACTACCTTCAGAACTCGGTACAGACATTATGAATTCGTAGTCATGTCTTTTGGATTGACTAATGCTCCTGCTGCCTTCATGGATATGATGAACCAAGTATTCAAGGAATATTTCGATCACTTTGTGGTCGTCTTTATTGATGACATCTTCATATATTTCAAAAGCCGTGAAGATCATGAGCAATACTTGAGGTTGATACTCCAAAAGCTTCGTGAAAATAAGCTTTATGCTAAGTTGAAGAAATGCGAGTTCTGGCTTGAGGAAGTAGCATTCCTTGGGCACACAGTATCAAGTCATGGAATATCTGTTGACGTGACAAAGATTGAAGCTATTCAAGGTTTGGAGCAACCTAAATCAGTGACCGAAGTACGTAGCTTTCTCGGCTTAGCTGGTTATTATTGGAGATTCGTGGAAGGATTTTCTCGAATCGCTACTCCATTAACTCAGCTGACTCGAAAAGATAAAAAATTTGGTTGGAGCTAGGAATGTGAGAAGAGTTTTCAAGAACTCGAGAGAAGACTCATTTCAACACCTGTTCTGAAAATACCATCTGGCTCGGAGGGATTTGTCATCTACAGTGATACTTCAGGCAAAGGTTTAGGATGTGTTCTCATGCAACATGGGAAAGTCATAGCCTATGCCTCACGACAACTCAAAGAATATGAGAGGAATTATCCTACTCATGATCTAGAGTTGGCAGCTGTCATTTTTGCACTTAAGATTTGGAGGCATTACCTGTATGGAGAAAAGGTGGAAATTTATACGGATCATAAAAGCCTCAAATATTTCTTCACCCAAAAGGAACTCAACATGCGGAAACGATGTTGGCTTGAACTGTTGAAAGATTATGATCATGCCATCCAATACCATCTTGGAAAAGCGAACGTGGTAGCTGACGCATTGAGTAGAAGAACATATGCGGGTACAAGTGCGATATTGTCAATGCAAAGGCCCATTTTGTATGACTTGCAAAGGATGAAGATAGAGTTAAAGACTCCAAGGACCTATGTGATGATGGCGAATATACGAGTAGAACCGACTTTAATCGATAAAGTTAAAGATGCTTAAGCTACAGACCTGGAGCTGATGCGTATGAGGAAGAAAGTGCAAGAAGGTGCTATGCCGGAAGCAAGAATCGATGAAGAAGGAATACTTCAAGTCAACTCCAGACATTGTGCTCTTAAGAATCCTAATTTAAAGTATATAATCATGATGGAGGCGCATAAAACACCATTTGTAATCCATCCTAGAAGTACCAAAATGTATCGTGATCTTCGACATACATTTTGGTTGAGCAATATGAAAAGAGAGATAGCGGAGTTTATCTCAAGGTGTTTAACTTGTCAACGAGTCAAGACGGAGCATCAAGTGCCTAAAGGTCCATTGCAACCACTTCAAATTCCATAATAGAAGTGGGAGCACATTACCATGGATTTCGTTACTGGTCTTCCAAGGGTTTCTCAAGGCATAGATGCAATTTGGGTCATTATTGATAGATTGACCAAGTCTGCTCATTTCTTACCTATATGAGAAACTTATACACTTGAACGTCTTGCTCGTATGTACATAAATGAGGTTGTAAGATTGCATGGTATGCTAGTATCCATAGTTTCTGATCGAGACCTAAGATTCACTTCAAGATTTTGGCTTAGTTTGCAAAAAGCTATGGGCACAGATTTACGATTTAGTTCGGCATATCATGAAAGTAGTATGCACACAAGCCAATCATGTTTGATGATAAAGCATATACTTTGTAACAATCTTATTCATTTATTAATAAAAAGTATTAATTTATTAAAGCCTTTTAATTATATACATGATGTTATTTTATAATATGTGATAAACCCATAGTTTTAAGCAATGCTTTTAGAATAATGATGATGATCATTCTAATGAGATCTAAATTCTTAGAAAGCTTAAAACTAAAATAGTTCCCAATCATTGGATTACTAAATTGGGGATTAGTGAATCCGGATAGATTGGTACATACGTTGCTTGCTCATTGGATGAGGATGATTGATCTCATGATCATTTGTGTGGAGACACTAAAGCAAGTATGTAGGTGCTTATTAGAGAATAAGTTCACTGAACGTGGCTCGCTAAGGAATACCTAATGGAGTTTTACTTGCCTGTCAATAGGAATTCCTGTAGTGATAGTAGTACAAGTGATCCTTGGACTTGAGATCATCATAGTATCTTGTGTATGACGAGTTATACTTTGACTTATTCCTTAAGACCGTTAGGGTATATCAAAGGGTATGCTTGGGTATAATAAGTTGTACATGGAGATAATGTATAATCAATAAAGAATCTACCACTTTATTAAAAAAGAGAAATGTCCTATGTGATTCGATAAATGACAAACCGGTAGTCCTTGGCAGAAAGCAGTAATGAAATTAGAAAGGAGTTTCTAATTTACATTATTTGGTGTTGTGCATTTAAGGATCGAAATACATATAATTAAATAAAATAAGACTTCATAGTAATTCCATGTCTTATATTTAATTGGGACATTGTATGGTGGAAGGATTGAATTACACAGTAACTATTTACTCAAAGGTTCTTTTATGATTAATGTTGAAATCTATATTATCCGGAAAGTCGTTGATCGCTAGGAGGCTTATCCCTATTGTAGAATAAATATTATTTATTTAAATAAATTAATTGTTTAATTTATTTATTTAAATAAGATTATAATTGTTCTAATTGATTTATTCACAACCGGTTTAATATGGAGAACCTAAAGGGTCACACCATAAAAGGAAGAATAATTATTTGAGAAGTTAATGGCATAATCGTAATAATATATTATGTATATTTAATTTAATCTATGGTGATAGAATAAATTAAATAGCTTAATATTTATTATTTAATATTTTAGAAATATTAAATATAAATTAATAAGAGGAGTCTTATTAATATTATTACAATTATTATTATTATTTTAATTTCTAAAAGAGTTTAGGAATTAATTTAATATAAGTACTCTCATTTATTCCTAATTTGATTAGGAAGGAAAATTAGTTAAAGGAGTTTAATTAATTATCCCTAATAAGATTAGGGAGCCCCTTTAATTAAAAGGGTTTAAATAAATAATACCTTATTTTAATAGGGTTACTTGATATCTTTATAAGAGGAGTCTTATATCAGATATCAAAAAAACTACGTTATTCCAAGAGTTGGAGAGTACGCTCTTTTTCTATAGAGATAGAAAAGCTAGGGTTTAGCCAACCACCCATCTTCTTGAAATCTTCTTCTTCCTTGGTGGATCACCTCTAGAGGCCAAACACTTGGGTGGCTAACGTTGATCAAAGGAAGGAACCAAACCCGGTGGATTCAAGTTGAATGTGAAAAGGATTGGAGGTGAACTTGTACCTGAGGAAGCTCGGATCTTCAAGGGTATGATTCTTGTTCTTTCTTTTTCGTTTAATTAATAATTGTGCATAAAGGGTGATCCGGGTATATGGTTTGTAAAATTTTAAAACTCTAATTTTTACACGTTTCCGCTTCTTTGTGCAATTTGATTGCGTTCATGAATATTACAAACCTAACAGTGGCATCAGAGCCAAACCTTATGCGAATTATTAATTGTTTGATTTGATATGTATATTGATATATGATTAGAATAATTTAATTGGGCATAATTTTGTTGTATAAAATTTAAAAAAAAAAAAAAAACGTCATTCGCGAACTTATATATGTCAGCGGACTGATTTCGTTTTTCCAAGGAAGGAACCTCGTGATATATGTGAATTGATTATCATTATTCAAGGTGCCTTTTTCTTCCTGGATAGTTACAAGAGATTTTGTAATCACGTGGTTAGTTAAAAAAAAAATAAAAATAAAAAATGGATCCTGCAATATTTTTTTTTAAAAAAGGAATCACGTGATCTCTTCAAGGGGAATAACAAAACCATACGGATATTTAGTCTCTTTACATGAATCTTGGTTTCTTACGGATATATATATATATATAATCTTAATTATTTTATTATTAAAATAAAAAAGTTTATTTTAATTTTAAAATTAGATTTCATGCTAACTAATTAGAGTTGGAATTGGATTCCATGATAACTAATTAGAGTTGAAATTGAATTACATGTTTCCTTAAATAAAGGAGTTTATTTAGATATGAAATAAGATTTCATATTATTCAAAATAAAAGAGTTTATTTGTGAATAGGAAAAAGAATCATCTTTCCTTAAATAAAGAAATTTATTTAGATATGAAATAAGATTTCATATTATTCAAAATAAAGAAGTTTATTTGTGAATAGGAAAGTGAATTCGTGTTTTCTTTAATAAAGTTTTTTTTTACATGGAATTGGATTCCATAATTAATTAAAATAAAGGAGTTTATTTTGATTAAAGATTTTGATTAAAATAAAATAGTTTATTTTATTCAAAATTGGATAAATTAAAATAAAATTGTTTTATTTTGATTTAAATTTGGATTAAAATAATGGAGTTTATTTTGATTCAAAAATAGATTTTATACTAACTAAATTTGCCCATTAAATGATATCAATATATATATTAAATGTTTATTATTCATGAGATGAATGTTATTTATTGATACATATGGTGATGTGTATGATAATAAATGGGATTGATTATGGACTATTGACCAATGTGATTGGATTTTATTTTAGTTGGATGCATGAATGTATGGATTTTATTAAATGGGGTCTGCGTACCTCGTATTCTCTAATTTTTCTTAATATAAATTCTAACTCCCTCCTATGTACTTCCCCTTGACTGCTGATCAAGGTTTCTATTTATTTTAATTAGTTTTGTAATAGGAATAGTTAGAATTAATTTTGAAAAATTGGAGATCAAGGAGTAAGGAGCGCTTGAAGACCCATTTGTAATGGAGCCCGGGTTTAAATGTAATAGTTATATTTAAATATTATTTCTTGCACCCCTAGGGTTTGACCTTGTGGTTCACTTGGTGGCTCTAGTGAACCAAACTAGAATAAAAGTCCATAATCAATCCGGGTAGAATATAGTATTCTATATGTGCATGCTTATACTATGTGTATTATATATTATGCAAACATGCTTCGCATGTTAATTAATATGACGCGTATTTTATATATATGTGCATGTGCGCTAAACAAGATGAGACATTTAATAATAAATCCCTCAAATTTTTTTATATTAAGTCCTAAGCGTTCAAAGATATTTGGAATATCGAACGTCGCCTTCTAGCATGATAAAATTAATAGAGTATTAAATATTTAATATGAGTTTGTTGTGTCACCACAAGGCAAGTATTATGTATTTAAGATGTTAATTTATCACATTTGATGCTTATAAAGAAAATTGAACAATATTGTTTTTTTGTTGTGTCACCACAAGGATGATATTTTCTTTTTGAATATATGGAGTGCTAGGTGGGACTTAATTTCGATAATTTTGATTCGGATGTGCCACCACTTGATCAAAATAATCTAAGAGGCAAAAGAAAAGGAGTTGCATAGTTGATGTAATTGACAAAAGTTGTCTACCTATTTATTTATATATAGTTTGTTGTGTCACCACAAGGCTATATACATTTGAAATGGGATCCTTATTCTCGTTAGGAAATCTTTAATTAGATTTATGAACTATATAAGTGAGGGTAATATAGTTTGAAGAAAATAGTGGGAGATACAAATTTAAAAACAAGACCTAAATTATTTTGGTAATTAATAAAAGAATGTATGTAAAATGTTGTTAATTACAAATTCATTTACGTAATTTTACAATGTCTAAATTACTATCATCGCTAAACATATTAGATGTTATTTAACCAAACCGTATTAAAGCGGATTGGTTAAGAAATTGAGAATAGTTCTGCATGGTGAAAAGTTATCGTATGTCCTTAATACGCCTATCCTCGCAATGGTTGCGCATAATGCCTCCGAGGAAGACATTGCTACTTTTAGAAAGTGACAAGATGATGCACAGATTGGCTCAATGCATCATGCTCGATTCTGTGAGTAACGAGCTTCAAACGTCAAGATGAAACTATAGATGCTTCAACTATATTCCGCACATCAAGTAGTTGATGGTGAGGAAAGTGGGACTGATAGATATCGATATCTAAGGAGCTCTTCCGATCTAGAATGACCGGAGTGACACTACAAAGATGGATAAAAGTCCTTAACATTATCAATTTGATTGATTAATTAGGACAACGAGTTTTGTCATGGATGGAGAGTTGAGCCAAGATTTGATCTTGCACTCACTCCCAGACTCCTTTCACAATTGTTATGAATTTTTCATATGAACAAGCTAGATATCAGCCTCGCTGATTTGCTTAACATATTGAAAAATGTTGAGAGTCACTTTCCAACCAAGAAAAATCAAGTCTTACTGGTAGGGGCCAAAGGATCTTCTGAAAAGAAGAACGATTCAAAGAAGGTAAATAGAAAGGCATAAACAAAGGATAATATGAACAAAACTGATATGGATAGCAAAGGAGCTTGCTTCCACTGCAATAAGCCTGAACACTGGAAAGAAACTGCGAGAAGCATCTTGCAGAGCTAACCAAAAGAAGCTTAGTGAAGTTTTGGTTACAAATACAAATTTGTTCATGATTTAAAATAAATTTTTCTTTAAGTCAAGGTTCTACTTGGGTATTGGATACCGACTTTGGTTATCATAAATATAGATTTATGAAGGGACCAAGCAGAAGTAGAAAGTTAAACAAGGTAAGTAATCCTATGTGTGGGAAATGAAGCAAAGGTTGCTGCATTAGCCATAGAAACTTATAGTTTAGCAATCCCTACGTGCAAATCTATTAAGTCAATAAGTTGTTATTGTATTCCAAAGATTGTTAGAAACATTATTTCCATTTTATTGTTGGACAATGAAATCTTTGGTATTATATTTAAGAACAATTGTTGTTCTATTTATAATAATAATAATATTTTGTATATAAACCGAATATTACTTAATGGATTTTATATACTTGACTTACGTGAAAATAATTTTGCAAATTGAACAAACTAGTATAAGAAAAAGAGATGATTATTCAAAGAGTTGAATGTATGTATTTATTGAAATACAAGTGTGAATTATTTGAAAGGTTCAAAGAATTCAGAAGTGAAACAAATTGGCAAAGTATTAAGATTCTTTGATTAGATCAAGGAATAAATACTTGTGCAATAAGTTTTTAGATCATCTCAAATGGATTTCTCACAATGGACGCCTCTTGATACACAATAATTGATTGATGTATCTAAAAGGAAAAATTGTACCTTGTTGGACATGGTACAGTCCATAATGATTTTACCGACATTCTAGTATCTTTTTTGGGATAATGTCCTAGAAATGGCTACATATCTCTTTTAAAAGGTAACCTCAAAATCCGCCCCAAGACTCCATAAAAGTTATGGATGTGGGAGGATTCCTAATCTTAAGTATGTTAAGATAAGGGGTTGTCCAACTTATGTGAAAAGGTTTCAAAGGATAAGCTTGGGACAAAATTTGACATGTACAGATTTGTGGGACATCCTAAAGTAAATTTAGGGCATATGTTCTATAATCCTACATAGCAAAAGGTGTTTATTGCGAAACACCCTGCCTTCTAAGATAAAGGTGTTTATCATTGAAGGGGCTAGTGGGAGAATAATAGATCTTGAAGAGTTCAAGAACCACAAAACACTATAAGTCAAATAAGAGGAACCTGTAGATAGACCTATTGTACCACAAATAAATAAATCAGAACTGAATAGTACCAAGATACACGGGAGGTATGGATTCATCATAGATGATTATGATGAGGTACAAACCATAGAAGATGATGATCCAGTTACATACGATGAGGTAAGTATTGTAGACACTCAGAGAAATGGATTGAAGCAAGTTTCTCAAATATGGAACATTCATTTTGATGAGGCAATCAAAAGAGTTTGATTTTATCAAAAATAAGAATGAACCTAGTGTGTACAAAAGGGTCAGTGGGAGCGTCATGAAATTTCTAGTATTATATGTTGATATACTACGGATGAGGAATAACATACCAATGCTACAATCAGTAAAGATAAAGTTGTTTAAACATTCCTCCACGAATGATTTGGGAAGTGTATCTTAATTGGGGATAAAATCTATATAGATAGATTCAAGAGGATGCTCGACTTAACCCAAGGAACGTATATTCATTTGATGCTAAAGTCGTTTAGCATGGCAAACTCCAAGAGATGTCTCATGTTGATGAGCTATGGAGTGTATCTCTCTTTATAGTCCCCACAGACTCCTGAAAAGAGAGATCGCATGAGTGACTATCATTTATGCAATGAAATATACAAGATATAATGTTGATCGGTCATATTCTGGAGAAGATCACTGTAAGACAGTGAAAAACATCTTAAAGTTCTTAACCAGCACTAAGGATGTGAGCATACATGGTGGGTCTGAATTAAAACTAGAGGGCTTTACAAACTCAAGTTTTTCAGACAGACCAAGACGACCGAAAATCCACTTTAAGGTAAAGTGATACCTTGAACAGTGGTGTAGTGAATTTGAAAGGTTCCAAATAGCAAAAGGTTGCTGGTTTAATGATAAAGACAAAGTATATAGCTGTAAATGAAGCTGCAAGTTGATTGTTTGGATGATAAGTTCATTATAGAACTAGGAATAGTTCCTAAGTCTCATCTTGGATCTAAACATGTGTTGTGGCACTTTCATTTGATTATTAGAATCATTGAAAGATGGGAAATCACTATAGAGATAGTGGACTCTCATGAACAACATTACATATCCATTAACTAAAGCTTATCCAACAAATAGGATAATCGTCACTTAGAGGAGAAGAGTATGAGATACCATGACGATTGGCTTTAGTGCAAGTGGGAGATTGAAAGTAGTATGCACACAAGCCAATCATGTTTGATGATAAAGCATATACTTTGTAACAATCTTATTCATTTATTAATAAAAAGTATTAATTTATTAAAGGCTTTTAATTATCTACATGATGTCGCTTTTATAATATTTGATAAACCCATAGTTTTAAGCAATGCTTTTAGAATAATGATGATGATCATTCTAATGAGATCTAAATTCTTAGAAAGCTTAAACTAAAATAGTTCCCAATCATTGGATTACTAAATTGGGGATTAGTGAATCGGATAGATTGGTACATACGTTGCTTGCTCATTGGATGAGGATGATTGATCTCATGATCATTTGTGTGGAGACACTAAAGCAAGTATGTAGGTGCTTATTAGAGAATAAGTTCTTTCGAACGTGGCTCGCTAAGGAATACCTAATGGAGTTTTACTTGCTGTCAATAGGAATTCTCAGAGTGATAGTAGTACAAGTGATCCTTGGACTTGAGATCATCATAGTATCTTGTGTATGATGAGTTATACTTTGACTTATTCCTTAAGACCCTTAGGGTATATCAAAGGGTATGCTTGGGTATAATAAGTTGTACATGGAGATAAAGTATGATCAATAAAGAATCTACCACTTCTATTAAAAGAAGAGAAATGTCCTATGTGATTCGATAAATGACAACCCAGTAGTCCTTGGCCAAGGCAGAATGAAATTAGAAAGGAGTTTCTAATTTGCATTATTTTAGTGTTGTGCATTTAAGGATCGAAATACATATAATTAAATAAAATAAGACTTCATAGTAATTCCATGTCTTATATTTAATTGGGACATTGTATGGTGGAAGGATTGAATTGTCACGGTAACTATTTACTCAAAGGTTCTTTTATGATTAATGTTGAAATCTATATTATCTCGGAAAGTCGTTGATGTTAGGGAGGCTTATCCCTATCAGAGAATAAATATTATTTATTTAAATAAATTAATTATTTAATTTATTTATTTAAATAAGATTATAATTGTTCTAATTGATTTATTCACAACCGGTTTAATATGGAGAACCTAAAGGGTCACACCATAAAAGGAAGAATAATTATTTAAAAAGTTAATGGCATAATCGTAATAATATGTTATGTATATTTAATTTAATCTATAGTGATAGAATAAATTAAATAGCTTAATATTTTTATTTAATATTTTAGAAATATTAAATATAAATTAATAAGAGGAGTCTAATTAATATTATTACAATTATTATTATTATTTTAATTTATAAAAGGGTTTAGGAATTAATTTAATATAAGTACTCTCATTTATTACTAATTGGATTAGGAAGGAAAATTAGTTAAAGGAGTTTAATTAATTATCCCTAATAAGATTAGGGAGCCCTTTAATTAAAAGGGTTTAATTAAATAATACCTTATTTTAATAGGTTACTTGATATCTTTATAAGAGGAGTCTTATATCGGATATCAAAAACTACGTTATTCCAAGAGTCGAGAGTACGCTCTTTTTCTATAGAGATAGAAAAACTAGGGTTTAGCCAACCACCCATCTTCTTGAAATCTTCTTCTTCCTTGGTGGATCACCTCTAGAGGCCGAACACTTGGGTGGCTAACGTTGATCAAAGAAAGGAACCAAACCCAGTGGATTCAAGTTGAACGCGAAAAGGATTGGAGATGAACTTGTACCTGAGGAAGCTCGGATCTTCAAGGGTATGATTCTTGTTCTTTCTTTTTCGTTTAATTAATAATTGTGCCTAAAGGGTGATCCGGGTATATGGTTTGTAAAATTTTAAAACTCTAATTTTTACATGTTTCCACTTCTTTGTGCAATTTGATTGCGTTCATGAATATTACAAACCTAACATATCATCCTCAGACGGACGGACAATCAGAGAGGACTATTCAAACTCTTGAAAATTTATTAAGACTCTATGTCCTTGACTTCAAGGGAAGTTGGGACAAGTTCTTACCATTGGTGGAGTTTTCTTACAACAACAGTTATCAAGCAAGTATTGGCATGGCTCCATTTAAGGCGTTGTATGGAAGAAAGTGTCGTTCTCCGAAGATCTTTGGGATGAGGTGGGTGAAGCAACGTTGTTAGGACCGGAGTTGGTACGTATGACTACAAAAAAGATTCAAATGATCCGACAACGTATAAAAACCTCACAAGATCGACAAAAGAGTTATGCTGATCTTCATCGAAAGGACGTTGAATTCAGTATTGGAGATCGTGTGTTGTTACGTGTTACTCCGTAGAAAGGAGTTACGAGATTTGAAAAGAGAGAAAAGCTCAATCCTCGATTCATTTGCCCATTTTTATTCCTCGATCGAGTAGGAACTGTGGCCTATAGACTCGCCTTACCACCAAGTATGTCTCGTGTTCATAACGTTTTTCACATATCTATATTACATAAATATGTGAAAAACCCTGACCACATTATTGAATTAGAACCGGATGAGATAGCGGAAGATTTAACGTATGAGGAGGTACCTGTTAAAATCTTGGATAAGAAGGATCATATTTTACGCTCCAAGGTTATACCTCAAGTCAAAGTTTTGTGGAGAAACCATGATGTTGAGGAAATGACCTGGGAGTTAGAATCTGAAATAAAGTCAAGGTATCCTCACCTCTTTGACATACCAGGTACGTACCCTAATTTCGAGGACAAAATTTCATAAGAAGGGGAGGTTGTAAGACCCCAACTTTTATGAATAAAGATTAATTTTTCTTGAAATATATTTTTGAATATTATGGTGTGGATTTGATATAATGTTATAGTTGTGGGTATTATTTACAAATTTTGCAAAGTAAGAAAGTGGTTATATAATATTTGATTGGTCTAGGAATATTCATTTTAACAGGGAATATTCGTACAACGGCACAATCATTGGTGGACCCCACAACGAAAGTATTGTCGTACTTAGAAAACGACAGAATTATCTTTTTATAAAAATAACGGCAAAAGTTTTACCGTTAAACGGTTAAACTATCCCAATGGTAAAGTAAAAAATGATGTCTGCGTGGTTGCATAAGAGCAATACCAGTATTGATTATTGATGCTTACGTGAGAAGTCACTCAATTATACTCAATTATAATATTGAGCGTATTTCTTTAGAGTTTTAGAAATCTTTGAGCGTAGAAAACAGTGAAAGTTTTCTTCAAGAATATCATCGCTATACCAGTTAGAATACTCTTCTTTTCAAGGCAAGGGATGTTATTTTTATTTAATATTCATTTGAAATAATATTTTCTTTAATACTCTGTAGTATGTAAGTAATATTATTTTGTTTCAGATTTTGAATTTTATACTCATTTGGTTTAAGTTTTGGCTTCTATACTCTATGAAATTAGTAAAATATCCTTCATATTTGCGTTTCATCCAGTATCTTGGTAAGTTTTAACTTTTTCATGTCCGGAGTACTATACACGGGGTTACTATTCCTGAATTACTATTCACGGGGTGCTATTCACTCAAGTACTATTCACCCGGGGGTACTATTCATGATAAAAATTGATTCGTTATCGGTCCAAATTATTTTTGGTACAATATTATTCTTGAATTTTACTCCACAAAGCAGTATCATGTTGACAATTTGGACGTTATTGAATTCTGGATAAATTGAATTATAAATCTTTAAAATTTATCCTTGAACTTATTTTATTGAATTCTTATATCATTGTCATCATCCTCATGTTTTTATTATGTTGAAAGTCATCTGTGGCCTGTAATGCATAAATGGACTTGGTATGATTATGACCAGGGATTATTCGGTATAATCATGGCCGTAATGATACAAATGATGTGGTAAAAGTCCTCATTGGGCCGTAGTGCATTGATGGACAGTTGTTGGCATGATCATGACCATTGATGAAAATACGAATATCCTTGGCTCGTAGTGCATGGATAATTTGTGGTCGTGATACTAATGAATATCCTTGGCCGTAGTGCAGGGATGATGTGGATTATTTATTAAGTTGAGTCTCAACGATAAAAGTGATGAAAAACCTATTAAATCATAGAAGATAGTAGATTTTATTCTCTACTTGACTCTTCTAATGGATTGCTTGTTCCACTGCAGTTAAACTTGATGTTTGTTATATTTTATTAGTTTAACACTATTGAAGGCTATTGATAAATTATTCTGCATTATCTTAGTCATAATATTTCTTACTGGGCTAGTTGAGCTCACCCTTTTGCTTTCATTGTCCTCTTCAGAAAATGAGAACGTAGCCGGGACTAGTCGGGGAACGGAGTGACGGTCCAGATGATAGCATTAGTAGTTCTCACTATTCTATGAAATAGTGTGATAATAAATGTATTGAGGACTCTATTTGGGAGTGAATATTGTCTAGAAGGAAATATTCTTGTTTAAACTTTCAGCTATGTTTTGTTGTATTTTACACGATAGTTGTATTATTAAGTTGTATTTGAATTTTGTACCATGTATTTGGCGACTCAAGATGGGTGATGTATACCTATTTTGGGGGCGTCATAGTTGGAATCAAAGCTTAGGGATATGATCCCTGGCTAAGATGTGAGACTAAAACTAGGAGGGGAGAGACGGAGAATTCCTTCGCTAGTATGACCTACCTGAGTTTATTTGGTATTTAATTGGTTGGTCAGAGTATAGGGATAGTATGTTTCATGTCAATTAACCATTGTTTTGTGGCAGTATTTGAAAATGACATCCGAGAATGTTGAGAATAACAATGGAGCACAGGAGACCGTTGAGTCACCACAAATCAACACCTAGGATAATGTGCATCAGGAAGGCAATAATCCTTTGGTGAACAACCACACTGACCAAATGGCGAATGACGGAATGTTTAGGAGCTTTCAGCAATTTGTACAACATCAGGCAAGAGAGACTCCTGTCCAAAATGCAGGTGGAAACACTGGAAACTCTCGGACGGTCACCGCTAAATAGTTCAAGGAGCTGGGACCATGGGAGTTTATTGGAGAGCCAAAACCACTTAAGGCGGAGACGTGGATAAAGCAGATCACCAAGATATTTGATGTCTTGGGATGCTCCGAGGAGCAAAAGGTTCCCTTTGCCACCTTTATGTTGCGATGAGAGGCAAATTACTGGTGGGAATCCAGAAGCGCGTACTCAACTCCGCCAGACTTGAAGATGTCTTGGGAGAAGTTCCAAGAACTATTCAACAATAAGTACTATCCCGAAAGTATTCGTCACATGAAAGAGGTAGAGTTCATCAAGTTGGAGCAGAATAATATGACCGTGTCGCAGTACGAAGCTAAGTTTGCCGAGTTATCCCGGTTTGCGTCCCACTTGGTTGATAATGAGGAGAGAATAACACAAATGTTTTTAAGAGGTTTCAAACCGGAGATACATACATTTCAGTACGATTTGAATAAACTTCAAAATGTACATTTCAGCTCGATTTGAATAAACTTTGAAATCTAGCATAGCTAGAGGATTTGGAATATCCTATTCTCCATCTTCCGTCATTATCTTTCTGCAACAATACTTAATCTTCTCTAGCACCTTCAATGCTATGTCTACTGAAAATACTTTGTTTTCAGTCTAAACATTCCTATACCATAGTACAGTCCATCAACTTACCACACATTATGAGTTCAAGAACTTTCCACAATAATATGAATTTAAGAACATCCAGACAGACCTTAGGCGTCCATTCGCTGAAACATTCAAAAACATACCATACTATTATGAGTCACGAATGTACCATAAGTATGAGTTTCAAGAACTCGCACCTACCTTATTGTTCTCTACCTATCAAGTATATACATGAGAAAAGATTCACCTTCTCGTCATATACATCTTAATAGCGCGACCAATTTAAATGATTATCACTGTAATAAACTGAGCAGTTGTTACACCAAAGCACAAACATCTGCCCATAACAAAGGTTCATACAACTCAGCCATCCCACGAGTCCTCAATTGAAATCTTACAACTTCTACATTTCTCTTTACTTAATACGAATTTTCTTTAATTCGTATGCTATTCTTTACAACTCAATCTGAGTTCTTCTTTCCCCGTACTACTTCATAGTACCATTCATTCATAACATTTGCTATAAATCATTCATCGTTTAACAGCTCATTTGTTACAACAATTTACTATGATCACGTGGTGATCTTCTTCCTTAATCGTTTAACTCAACGATTTTCTTATCCTCTTCTCTACGATTACAGTCTTAGGTACACATACTTAAGAGTTATAACCTATAGCTTTGATACCAACCTGTGACGCCCCGAAATCCGGTCCACCTTCAGACCCGGACTCTGTGTATCACTATTCCATTTCCTTCCAAACATACCTCATTATATAGCTAAATATTACAACATATATTCTCAAATCCCAGGTTCTCGAAACCTTATAATCTCTTTCATTACAAATAATGATAATTACATTATTCCTTACATCTTACACGAGTGACTTTCATCCGCTACCAATGATACATATCAGTTTATTAAACTATTCTATAGTTCAATTCTATCATTCTATATTACAAGTCTTCACTTGCTCTTCACGCACATACATATACTGAATGACACTTTGTCTAGATACCGCTCAGCTTGATCTTTACGGGATCCTTAAGTTCTTTCTAACATAGTACGCTGAAAATGTTTTTCATTTAAAGCAAGTGTGAGCATTCAATAGCCCAGCAAGTCATCACAGTTTGAACAAACAATTTCAGAATTCAAACATTTCTTTAGAACTTCAATAACCGAACAAAGGTTATGAAGCAGCTTGAAAAATAGGAATAGTCTCGATTCCTATCATCTTAAAACATGTAGTCACTTTCAATTTGAAATACTTTCATTCTTCTACCTTTTTCATACACATCATGTCTGGCTAGAATCATTAGCACAGACTTAACAATAACGGTTCATGTATAAACTGAACATACTTGTATTGAACAGTTCAATCATAGAACAGTTCATCTCATAGAAACACCAAAGTGTTCAATTTGTGGCACAAGGCCGCATACGTTCTACCACCTTGTACAAATATTACACATTCGCATATAGACATAACTTGTCAAGTCCAACATCTAAGATGTTTAAGAAACTAGCATTCATATAAAATGAATGAAATTAGGAAACTTGCCTTACGCACAACTACAGCTTATAGTTTACGCTGAACTGCTAATTCCAAATCCCTATATAACACATAAGGAAATAACACGTACACCAATTAGTCATATACTTGACTTACGCATTGGTTTACTTAACTTTACTTCTTAAGGTTCATGCTCTTGTAATTTAAGTTTATGCGATTAACTTTCTTTACTACCGGTTTACGCCTTCATGACATACAGAGATGTCTTACTCAAAATGTTCATCATCTTTGATGATTTACATTCTTATCTTCTTCTTATAACTGCTATATACATTCTTATCTTCTTCTTATAACTCTTATAGAACTCAGCACACATCGCTTCTCTGCTAGTAGTCCATATGGTACTCTGAGTGGTTTCCCACAAACAACCAACAAACAAGTTTTCGTCTCATCTACACTGCCCACACAGTGAGTTAGATCAGCTGCCAGTTTTGTATATACCTTCGCTCTCTGAAGGAATTGTTTAGCCCAACTCCCATATATCAACTATCAAAGTTATGATTGTACCACAACTTCACTTCTCTTAACTTATCTGAACCATTAAACTATAATGTTCGTTAAGTCAACTTCTTATTCCTTATGGCTTTCTGGCAACTAAATACCATACCTCAGGATTCATTCTTTATCGTCTAAGTCATACAGTCTTTTGTATACTCGGAACGATCATTCAATGTCAATACTATGAGGTCATAGCGTTAAACATTTTATATTAACTTATTCATATCTTACAATGTCCAGTTTATTCAACTCAGAACGTTGTCCAAGTTATACTTATTAACTCGGCTTCTTAACATTATACATTATTGTCTTTAGCTCAGTTTGTTCACCGTTCACGGTTAATCAACATTCCTCATTACCTTACGGTCAAACCATACACGTAGTGTAGGTTCTTATCCATTTAATAATCGCATACACTCAACCCTCACGTTGGTTAAAGTGTTTAACACTTACCTTCATTCTAACATTCTCTATCCGACTCATACTCGGAATTTCATTATTCTTATTACCGTTCTTTACGGCATTCCTTGATAAATCATATCTTACTTACTATCTTCGTCAACGTCTAAGTCATACAACCATTTTACACTTAGCACGTTTGTCCAACTCGAATACGATTCACGACGATCGTTTATGTATTCGACGTTCACGTTGCTCGTCTCTTAATCTATCATTCAACCTTCAATCAAGGTTTTATTTGCTTTCATCGTTATTCAACCCATGAACCCCATGATCATTATTCTTTCTTAATGTAGAAGCCATACCATTCATTGTATGCTACGACCGATTGTTCATCACAACAACATTGCGTTCACAGCGTCTATACGCTTTACACTTATCTTTCATTACCATGACATAACATCGAAATGTTATTCATTACCTTCATCACTCAACGTCTAAGGAATCACAATCATAGCAATCCCTCACATTTTTTTATTACGACTACGGTCCCCGGATATCGGTTACGTAATCTAGCGCTTACATTTTCTATCTTTTAATCTCGCTTTAATCTTTCCGTTAACCTTTACTAAAGGTTTAACTCGCTTGCTTAAGCGTTATTTTAGGTGAACTATATGTTCATACTTATTTCTTGCACATCCCCTTGTATCTAAGAAATAAAAATCTCATTTCTGGGCATTGCCCTGCACCGGCGCTGCGGCGCCGTGCCCCTTCCTTTCTCTCGCGCTGCTGCGCGCCCTACCTCACCTTCTTCCTTGGTCTGGCGCTGCGGCGCCAAACCCTTTGTTATTTCTCGCGCTGAGGCGCCACTCTCCAGAAGTTTATGGTCGAGTTCAGTTGCGACGCCACTTCAAAGCTCTCAAGCTCGTTCGGTATTTGAGCTTAAACCTCTGAATTTTTTTTTAAGTGTTAAATCAATTCTGAGATGCTTACTTCGTGATCTCATACCTCCTTCGTTATAACTCAGAACGAGGTTGTTCTAAATCCATTCTCTTCCTTATCTTACGTACTTTAATTCCCATCGAGCAGAAATCCATTCTAAATTCGTTACGTGCCATTCAATTGGCTTGATCTTCACCCTTTGTTCATTTTATGTTTTTAACGTTCTTCGCTCGTTTGTCCGTAATTCGGTCATCCGAACTCGGAAATCATTTGTTCTTGAGTTCTCGACTCAAGTTTTCTACATTCTCTTACATTCTTATGAAACCCTACACGTTCGGGTTCATTTACTAACTTTAAAATTCTCGTTCGTCTTTTAGAAAAATTTCGCCATAACTTCGTTATAGCTAAGTTTTAATCCGTTCTTCATGAACGTTTCTACCGTTCCTAACCAAACAATAAGCAACTAACTTATACACGATGGTTTTAAACTTGTCCATCAACAACAATTATCCTACGATGGTTTTAAATTTGTCCATCAACAACATTCTTCGTGTTCTTCGCGTTCTTCGTTCGTTCTTCATTTTAATCGATATTTTGGATTACGATTCTACTTTTTCTTGGAATTTGATGTTATAGAACATCCTTCCTTACTTATTCCACCTACTCGTTCATAAGATTCATTCGGATCGCTCAAAATCCTTATGAATCTTATACTTCCTTAAGAAATTTATAAACTAGAACTATTTCTTATTTCTTTATTTTCTCATGATTTCACCCATATGAAATCATTTCTAACATCATCTTCTCCCTATTCTCATTAAGCTATGTTTTAAGCATAGAAACTTAAAGAAAATATGAGAAGAAACTAGGGTTCAGATTACCGTTCTTCTTTAATCCTCTTCCGTTATACAAAGCCGGCGATTCGCTAGCTTTTCTATTTCACGATCACTTTTGATTGGAGCATTCATGCTCACGCTCTTCCTCTTCCTCTTCTTCTTCATTCAACTCAGAACGTTGTCCAAGTTATACTTATTAACTCGGCTTCTTATCGTTATACGTTATTGTCTTTAGCTCAGTTTCTTCATCGTTCAAGGTTAATCAACATTCTTCATTACCTTACGGTCAACCCATACACGTAGTGTAGGTTCTTATCCGTTTAATAATCGCATACACTCAACCCTCGCGTTGGTTAAAGTGTTTAACACTTACCTTCATTCTAACATTCTCTATCTGACTAACACTCGGACTTTCATTATTCTTATTACCGTTCGTTATGGCTTTCCTTGATAAATCATATTTTACTTACTACCTTCGTCAACGTCTAAGTCATACAACCATTGTACACTTAGCACGTTTGTCCAACTCAAATACGATTCACAACGATCGTTTATGTATTGACGTTCACGTTGCTCGTCTCTTAATCTATCATTCAACCTTCAATCAAGGTTTTATTTGCTTTCATCGTTATTCAACCCATGAACCCCATGCTCATTATTCTTTCTTAATGTCGAAGCCATACCGTTCATTGTATGCTAAGACCGATTGTTCATCACAACAACATTGCGTTCACAGCGTCTATACGCTTTACACTTATCTTTCATTACTATGACATAACATCAAAATGTTATTCATTACCTTCATCACTCAATGTCTAAGGAATCACAATCATAGCAATCCCTCACGTTTATTCATTACGACTACGGTCCCCGGATATCGGTTACGTAATCTAGCGCTTACATTCTCGATCTTTTAATCTCGTTTTCATCTTTTCGTAAACCTTTACTAAAGGTTTAACTCGCTTGCTTAAGCGTTATTTTAGGTGAACTATATATTCATACTTCTTTCATGCACATCCCCTAGTATTTGAGAAATAAAATCTCATTTCTGGGCATTGCCCTGCACCGGCGCTACGGCGCCGTGCCCCTTCCTCTCTCTCGCGCTGCTGCGCGCCCAACCTCACCTTCTTCCTTGGTCTGGCGTTGCGGCGCCAAACCCTTTGTTATTTCTCGCGCTGCGGCGCCACTCTCCAGAAGTTTATGGTCGAGTTCGCGCTGTGGCGCCACTTCTCAAACCTCAGTCGACGTTGCGGCGCCGAGCTTAAACCCTAGAATTTTTTTTCTAAGTGTTAAATCAATCTAAGATTCTTACTTCATGATCTCATAACTCCTTCGTTATAACTTGGAACGAGGTCATTCCAAAGCCATTATCTTCCATATCTTACGTACTTTAATACCTATCGAGCAGAAATCCATTCTAAATTCGTTACGTGCCATTCGATTGGCTTGATCTTCACCCTTTGTTCATTTTACGTTTTAACGTTCTTCGCTCGTTCGTTCGTAATTCGGTCGTTCGAACTTGGAACTCGTTTGTTCTTGAGTCCACGACTCACGTTTTCTACGTTCTCTTACATTCTTATGAAACCCTACACGTTCGGGTTCATTTACTAACTTTCAAATTCTCGTTCGTCTTTTTATTTAAAATTTTGCCATAACTTCGTTATAGCTAAGTTTTAATCCGTTCTTCATGAACGTTTCTACCGTTCCTAACCAAGAAATAAGCAACTAACTTATACACGATGGTTTTAAACTTGTCGATCAACAACAATTATCCTACGGTGGTTTTAAATTTGTCCATCAACAACATTCTTCGTGTTCTTCGCGTGTTCTTCGCGTTCTTCGTTCGTTCTTTATTTTAATCGATTTTTTGGATTACGATTCTACTTTTTCTTGGAATTTGATGTTATAGAACATCCTTCCTTACTTATTCCACCTACTCGTTCATAAGATTCATTCGGATCGCTCAAAATCCTTACGAATCTTATACTTCCTTAAGAAATTTACAAACTAAACTTCTAATTCTTATTTCTTTATTTTCTCATGATTTCAACCATATGAAATCATTTCTAACATCATCTTCATCCTATTCTCATTAAACTATGTTTTAAGCATATAAACTTAAAGAAAATATGAGAAGAAACTAGGGTTCGGATGACCGTTCTTCTTTAATCCTCTTCCGTTATACAAAGCCGACGATTCACTAGCTTTTCTATTTCACGATCACTTTTGATCTGAGCATTCATGCTCACACTCTTCCTCTTCCTCTTCATCCGAGCTCTCTCTCTCTCTCTCTCAAGTTATAGGATTTTCAAAATCCTAAAAAATGAAAATTTAGCTTTCTATTTATAGATTTTCAAAGCTAGGGGCAAAATAGTCATTTTGCCCCTAAAGTTACTATTCCCACCTCCTCCACATCTTAGCTACCAAGTTTACTTGGCCACCACCCTTACTTGGTGGCCAAGTGGCCGGCCCACATGCCCATGGGTCACCCCATGGGTTGCCCCATTGGTTCTTTACCCATCCGTTTACCTATCGGTTCGATCCGTGGTTTCTTTTCTTGGTTTAAGCCTTAACCCTAATTCTTATTGGGCCTATCTTGGGCTTGATTTCTCAAAGCGTTGGGCTTGACATAATCTAAGTCCAATTGGATTCTACAAAGTCCATGAACACAAAGTCCATTTAGACTTATCATATTCTACGCATTCCTCTCTCGTATTCTCGTCTTCTCTTCGTATATCGTTCGTACGATATTCGTATTATACATCGTACTAATATTCGTACTATACTCGTATAATAACTAGTATTATACTCGCATTTCTTACGCATAATAACCCTTATTATTATACATAATCATTACATTCTCGGAACTCACTTTTCCTAACCCTTAGGTTTTGAGTCCGCAGGCGAAAACTTCGTTTTTGCCATAACTGAAATATTATTGAATATTCCATCACGTCTCAACATTTTACGTAATCAATAACTTCTCGGAATTTCAAAATAAATCTCCGAGCAGAAACGGATGAATAGTGTCTATTTCGTCTTTTTCCCCAAAAAAATATTTTATTCCCGGAAAACTTTCATTTTCGTCTTGAAAATTCTTACTCATTCAATCTAGCTCGTAGCCAGAATCCTCCCGACTTATAATCATCCTAGGTTATAGAACGATTAATAAACACATAGCACATAATAGTATTAATAAAAATTCCTTTTATTAATAACTAATTCTTTAAACCTAAATTCTGGATAATCCAAAATTATTGGTTGTCACAGGTTTGAAACCGGAGATACGTCAATATCTTATTTCTGATAAATTGTGTTTGTATTCAGATGTTGTAAATAGGGCTCAGTTATTAGAGCGCGATAACGAGTCAACGCAACCAAGAGAAAGCAGTCGGCAGAATGAAAATACCAGTGGTAACAGTCATCAAAGTGGTGACAACAAACGTGTAGGGAATCAACATGCCAGAAATGGTAACCCCTTCGGTGGTAATCATGGCCAAGACAATAAAAGTGGACATTTCAAGAATAGGAGATTCAACTATGATGGAAAGACGTCAGCACCAACACCCGTTGTTAAGGAAGGAGAACGACCACCTATCATATGCTTCAAATGCGGAGGGGAAGGACACATTAGTCCAAACTGTGTGATACCGTCCAAAGCATGTTATAATTATGGAAGAGAAGGTCACCTAGACCGATTTTGTCGTTCACCAAAGACAAGTCCAGCTGGGATGGAGGCACCGAAGGCCGTCCCAGAAAATTCAAAGCCGGTTGTTCAAGGGAGAGCGTTTCTCGTGACCTCCTAGAAAGCAAGGAACCCGAACGAGGTCATCACGGGTAAGATTATCATAAACTCTAGTGAAGTCTATACCTTATTTGATACCGGTTCTACCCATTCTTTTTTTTCTCCTACTTGCGCTCAACGTTTAAATTTGACTCCGGAGAAATTAGAATTTGACTTATCTGTTGAAACTTCATTGGGAGAAACCTTCATTACATCCACTGTTTATAAGTCTTGTTTGGTTCAAATCGGTACCCTCACATTACCCATCGTCCTTATTTCATTGAAAATACTTGCATTTGACATAATTCTAGGGATTGATTGGTTAACTACTCATCATACAAAAATTGATTGTTTTCGTAAGGTTGTTAGCTTTCATATTCCTAACCAACCTATTATACGAATTCAAGCAACCAAACAATTAAAATCAATCACTGTCATCTCAAGCCATAAAGCTATTCATTTATTGAAAAATGGATGTCAAGCTTTCTTAGCTCATGTCACGGATTTAAACAAAAATACGTCAGTTTTGAATGATATTTCTATTGTTAATAAATTTCCTGATGTATTCCCTTAAGAACTTCCTGGCCTACCTCCAAAGCGTGAAGTTGAATTTTGTATCGACCTTGAACCCGGTACAAAACTCATTTCCAAAGCCCCATATCGAATGACTCCTATTGAACATCAGGAGTTAAAGACCCAATTACAGGAATTGTTAGACATTGGTTTCATTCGTCCTAGTATGTCTCCATGGGGTGCTCCTGTGACGCCCCCAAATCCGGGTATCTTCCAACCCGACAGATGGTGCTACACAGTGCTACAGTTCACATAAACATTCAATTGAAATGCTTCAAAAGAACGGATATGTCTTATATATATAAAAAGAATATTTATATTCCCCAGGTTCTTTGCAACCAATACATTTGTCTTTGTCATAATATCAATATTATTCTTACAAAACCTATACTATTACATATGTAATCTACGGGTTCGCCTTCGCCTTCCCTTTATCTTTCTTTGGATCCATCTGGTCCCTTCTTGGTCTTAATTTGCATTCATATGGTTCAAGCAAGAATGAGCCTAACTAGCTCAGCAAGTACAACAATTCTAGTAAATAGCATGCTTGAAATATAGGAATCGTATATCTTCAATAACTTAACAATAGTTACGAAGTACTATCGATAATTCAAAATAGCACTTCTTTTCATTCAAAACGTTTTACAACAACAATTTTCAGTAAAACATCAATTCCAGTTCAAGACCGTAAGCATTTCATAAGTACTTTGAAAAGGACATCCCGACACGAAGTTCGTAAGTCCGGCATAGCTTACGAGCACGTCTAGGTGATTAGCATATAGTACTCTATGTTGATCAACACTACATTCATTAAACGTGTATACGTTTAATTTGTGGCAACCTCACGTACCTGTCGTTAAACGACAAAACAATTTAGCATATTCAGTCTACTTTTGAAAACCACAACAATATTAGTTTGGTAAATCTTTATCAACACTTGATAGAATAACATAGCATACATCTAGCCGAAAGAATTGACTTTGACTTCCTCAGACATTAACTCATGCGAAGAATATATGAATCACAAAGACTTGTCCAGATCGAACTGGAACAAGGGTCAGAGTACTTGCCTTAAGTGTCTGCCACAGTTATAACACGTTCACTTTAGGTCTTTAAGTCTCTACAGGAGATGATAACATCACATAGCACATTAGGTCATGAATGATCATACATGGTTTCTAAGGAATCTTACCCTTCTTCTCAATCTAATTATTGGTTCCGGCTTTCCATTACATTATTCTAACGTTCATATGTAATTGACTTAACTTAACCCTAAGTGTGCATACTTAAGGCTTAATTATATCTTAACAATGTTTCTTTAATATCCTTGATTAGGTGTTCATCAATTACTATTCATGCTCAACATTTAAATCTTTATCATTATCTAGGTTATGAAGTTTGGCGCCATTTGTGGACGCTTGGCTATTTCACTTGTTTCACACATTTTGCGGCATCACCCATTATTGCTTAGAAACAAGAACTCGTATTTGTGGCCATGAGTCCCTTTGTTATCTGTTGCTCTTTCTCTCCTTGATCTGCATTTAGTTTCTCCTCGACATTTGTCAATCGTTCTTCACGATCTTGGATCTCCGTCTTTTTGTGTCATTCCGATCGTTGTTGGCTACTATCTCCTCCGCAACTCCTCAATTTGTATCCACGAAGTTCCACGTTACGGTCATGCACCTCATCGTATATACGGTCTGCTATCGAGTTAAGTGGAATCCTTTCCTCCTCGTCCTCATCATCCTCATCCTCTTGTGGTAACTCAACGGGATCCTCCTCGTCTGTCTCCACATCATCATCCTCATCTTCAACTACTGTGGTAACTCGCGAGGCTCCCCCTCTATAGGTACTTGAGGTCCCTCCTCCCTGGCCTGACTGGATTCTCTGACATTAGTCATCCCGACAACAAAGTTTTAAAGTTTTAATTATTAATCATTACTACTCGACACTCACGAGTACATAAACTATAAACACATAAGCACATAAGTGTTTTATTACTTCTTTCTTAAAACTCGATAAGAGTTATCTCCACTATCTTTTGAAAGGTTACTTCCTAAGGCTTTCCCCCCACCTAAGGTTCATAACCTAAAGCTTTGATACCAACCTGTGACACCCCCAAATCTTGGTACTTCATTTCCTCAAGATTTGGTGTTCACTTAATCAAAACATTCATTTCTAACTACCCAATTATAATAATTTGAATAATAAAAACCTGCCCATACAGGATTAAACTCAAATAAAAATCTCCCAGGTTATCTAACATTTAACAACAATCATTCAAATGCGGAAATTAAATAAACATCATTACAATCTTTAAACCAAAGTCTGAAAGTAAACTATCAAAACTATTACAAGTCTTCAGTATTTATTCATCTTTCCTTTTCCCTTACTGGTGCTAGGTACGTCACCCGTTTCAACTTTAGCTGTAAGAAATTTTACAAGCAAGAGTGAGCAAACAAGGCCCACTTGAAATAACAATAAATAAATCTTCAAACTTTTACATCAATTACCAATATTACGCTCAATAGAACTGAACAATATATTCTATTAACTTTCTGAAAATAATAACATTCACTGAGGGTCTAATGACCATGAACCATGTCCACAGTTATAAGTAATCTTTCAACTTTAACTTTAACAGTCATAAGACTATAAGGACTCCACGTACATAGGGGGATCAACCCTTTGTACAATGTATTGTGCACAACCATTTTAACGCTAAGCGTAAACCTCTAATAAAAGAGTTGTTCATCTCAGTATTTAGAATACAAGTCCGCACCAAAGTAAGTTTGGTTTGGATACAATACCGGGTAATTTAGAATTCAACGGTAATCAACTAAGGATTAGTTGATTACAATAGAAATAACTGTATGCTATGGAATAATCATAACTGAATTGATATTTATAAATTAGTACCATGCTTTGGGAATAATCTAATAGCATACACTTTGAATAATCATAACATAAATTGGCTTGAACAATATTAAATCAAGGTTATTGAAAATTGAATACTAAGCATGCATAGTGAATAGTAATTTGAACTATAAGTTGTTCAATACTAGAATATTGAAATAAAGCGACTCGCATGCTAAATAATAAGTTACATATTAGAGAAACTTGCTCAATATTAAACTATAAGATTTGAGATACTTGTATCGTCGTGAGCAACTGGATACAATGACTTACTCAATAATAGGCAATCTAGCTCTACGAAAGTGTAGAGGTAGCAACTTACAACAATTGTAATTGAATTTAAAAATAATAATGTACCAAATGAAATTAAACTCGCAGAATGAAGTTTTGAGTTAGAGAACTTGCTTAATTATAAAAATAGAGTTAGAAAACTTGCCTTTAGCACAAGCTAAACCTTACAACTTGAATCAATACCCTATACATATGCCATATTGACATAGTTAGTCATTACCAACATTGTATATCTATATAAATAATACATACATCATGTAGGTTGAATTACCCATTCACATAATCAAACTATGTTAATACTAGTTAACACTTGATACATGCTCATTCATAGTTTAATACTACTGAAATCATCATTTAGCATTCATATTATTAACACATAACCTTTATTTTCAAGCTTTGCACACTTAAACAAAACTGTTAGAACATTCTGCTAACTCATGCTTATACGCTAGATTTACATTGTGGTTCGTACTCTTTGTTGTGTTGGCGTTAACGCCTCAGTCACAAAGCCATTGGTTGGTAGGCCAAGCTGGTAGTAGGTACAGGTCTTCTGATGCGAGATTTGTCTTCTTTGTCAGCAGGCGTGGCTACGCCAGAGTCGTAACTTCGGCGACCAAGCTCGGTAATAGCATGAACAAAAGCCAAATTGGCCTAAAAGCTCGAATCTAATAGACGGATTAACATGTAATACACATATATTCATATAAACATATTGTGAAGACTTGTAACATGTTTCTACCCATAAAATAACTTAAACATCAAATCCACAACACCCAATTTCAATGTTTTTGGCAAAAACTCCATTCTTGACATTTTTAATGGAAATCAACACTGTGATTTTGTTTTTTAATCAAAACAGAAATTTCAAAACACCATAGTTATGATTATACATTCTCTATCAAATTCAACAATCAATTTATCAGTTTAACAACTAATTAAACCTTAATTTCTACTTTAAACTAAGCCGTATTCATATATATATTTTCATATGAACTCACTGTGATATATATATTTCTTCACAATTTACATACATACATAAAGTAATTTATTATAATCATACGTACTCTAAACAAAATAGTTTTACAACAACAATCATCATCTAAAGCTATATACACAAGAAATTTATCGTCCATAATTATTTACAGAGAACATTTTGGAGAAGAAAACTAAACTAAAAAAAATAAAATACAAGGATTAATATCCTACCTTTGATTAAGAAGATGATACTCTAGAGTTTAGAAGAAAATAGTTATGATTACAATCTTCTTTCCCCAAATTCTTTTCTCAATTTCTCTAAGTTCTCTCAACTTTTCTCTCTGTATTTTTCTTCTTCTCTTTTCTTCACTGAGTCTTCTTCCTAACTCTAGTCTAACTAACCTTAGAAAAATATAACGTATAAGATATAAAATATATTAAATATATAATATAACTCTAGCTATAAATTATATTAGTTATGTAAGATTTGAAAATCAAAAGCCATAAGGCTTGTTTGGTTAAGCTAATAAAAAAAATAACTCATTAACCTTTACACCTTGTTTGGCAAATCTAACTAAAACAAATGGATTAATCCTTATACCTTGTTTGATAAAATACTATTAGATTAAAGACTTAATATGCATTAAGACTTGTTTGACCAAAACTAAATTAAAGTCCTTTAATTTATTTTAGTAACTCCTATATAGCAAGGTTATTAGTCACACTTTTATTTAATTAATTAATCAATTAAAACATTAATCAATTAAATTACTTTTACATAATTTAATATCACATAACTATAATTTCTTTTATAATTGTAATTTTATTCGAACCAACTAATATTTTAAATTACAATTTCCCATTTAAAACATTATAATTTATTTAAATCACTATAAACTCTCTAGCTTACTTATTAAATTAAATTGGTATATAATCTCATAACAATTAATTTTCTTAGCTCCTTAATTATTTATTCAACAAATAATTAACTAAACCACATCAACTCAAATTGAACAATTATTTATTCAACAATAAACTTATCCATTAAATACTTATATAAATCAATAAATATTTAATATTACACTTTAAAATTCTAGAATGTTACAATAACGTTACGTAATTCTCGGAAGTTCAAAAATAATTCCCGAATGTTAAACAGTGAATAGTGTTTTTCGAAAACTTTCTCGGAAAACTTTTATTTTCGTCTTGGAAATTCAAACACTTTAATTCTCTCACGTGGTTCAGACACTACGATGTTCCGACGTTTCTAGGTTATAGAACGACATACATCTTATTAACACATATAATAACAAATAACATTATTTTATTCATTATTTAATTCTTTCAAGTATTTACAAAGGATCCGAATTTCTCGGTCATTACATTCTTTGCCCCTTATAAAGATTCTGTCCTTGGAATCTCGCCCTACATTACTCAAACAAAAGAGGGTAATCCTTCTTTATCTTCTCTTCCAATTCCCACGTTGCTTCCTCGGCATCGTGGTTCTTCCATAATACCTTTACCGACGATATTACCTTGTTTCGCAGAACTTGCTCTTTTCTATCGATGATTTGAATCGGCATCTCTTCGTATGTTAAGTCCTTCTCGATTTGAATAGGCTCAAATTCTATCACGTGTTTATAATCCGGTTTGTAAGGACGTAGCACTAAAACATGAAATACGTTATGTATTCGCTCTAGGTCTGGAGGTAATGCTACCCTATAAGATACCTCACCTACCCGTTCTAATACCTCAAAAGGTCCTATAAACCTTGGGCTTAATTTTCCCTTCTTTCCAAAGAGTATCTTTCCTTTCCAGGGAGATACCTTTAGAAATACGTACGACCCTACCTTAAACTCCCTATTCTCTCGATGTAAGTCTGCATATTTCTTCTGTCTGTCTTGAGCTGCTACGATACGCATACATATCAACTTTACCACTTCCGCTGTTTACTGCACCAATTCTGGTCCTAGCATTTAGCATTCTCCCACTTCATCCCAATACAATGGTGTTCTACATTTCCTTTCATACAAAGCTTCGTACGGTGGCATACCTATGCTTGCATGATAACTATTGTTAAACGCAAATTCTACTAATGGTAGATGATCATCCCAACTACCCTTAAAATCCATGATGCAAGATCTCAACATATCTTCTAACGTCTAAATTATCCTCTCGCTCTGACCATCGGTTTGCGGATGATATGACGTACTCAGTTTCAACTGCGTCCCCAACTGCTCTTGAAGACTTCTCCAAAAGTTCGATGTGAATCGTGGGTCACGATCTGACACTATCGAAACTGGTGCTCTATGTCTGGAAATAATTTCCTTAACATAAAGTGTAACTAACTGATCTAAGTTATACTTAACTCGAATTGGCAAAAAGTGAGCCGACTTCGTTAACCGGTTCACTATCACCCAAATCACATCATATCCCCTCTGAGTAGTCGGAAGTCCCACCACAAAGTCCATTATGATATGCTCCCACTTCAACTCCAGAATCTCCAATGACTGTAATAAGCCACTTGGTCGTTAATGTTCAGCTTTAACTCTTTGACAAGTCAAGCACCTACTCACATACTCCGCTATTTCTCTCTTCATATTCAGCCACCAAATACTCTGTCGAAGGTCTTGATACATCTTGGTGCTCCCAGGATGAATCGAGTACCTTGAGCTGTGAGCTTCTTGTAATACTTGCTCCTTTAATTCCGTCTCATTCAGAACCCAAATTCTTCCCTCAAATCTTAATAATCTCTCATTATCAAGACTAAACTTAATATCTTTTTCATTGGTTAACCGCTTCTTCATCTGGTCACACTCATCAGTTTTAAGCTGCACCTCCTTGACTCTCTCTACGATGGAAGATTGAATCTCCATCGCAAATAATCTCTGATTCACCTCAGTTGGCAACTTCACCTCCAACTCCATTCTAGCCATCTCTGTTATTAACTCAGTTTGAGCCATTAACATAGACAACTTCTCCCTACCCTTTCTACTTAAGGCGTCGACCACAACATTGGCTTCTCCAGGGTGATACAGGATTTCACAGTCGTAATCCTTTATCAACTCCAGCCATATCCTCTGTCTCATATTCAACTCCTTCTGTGTGAAGATATATTTTAGACTCTTGTGGTCCGTGTATATCTCACACTTTTCCCCGTAAAGATAATGTTGCCATATCTTTAAGGCAAACACTACCGCGGCCAGTTCCAGATCATGAGTAGGGTAAACTTTCTCATAATCCTTTAACTACCTAGATGCATACGCAATGACCTTGCCATGCTGCATGAGCACGCAACCAAGTCCCCTATGCGAAGCATCCCTATAAACTATGAAATTTGTTGTGTCATCGGACAATGACAAAACAGGTGCTTCACTCAACCTCTTCTTCAGTTCTTAAAAACTGTCCTCGCATTTCTCAGTCCATACGTACTTCATTGTCTTCCTTGTCCAGTTAGTCAACGGAGTAGCTATCTTCGAAAAGTCCTGAATGAATCTCTGATAGTAACCCGCTAACCCTAGGAAACTCCGAACCTCAGTTAGAGTTTTTGGTTGCCCAATTCATCACGGCTTCCACCTTCGCTGGATCCACTGAAATTCCCACATGGTCATTGACATGTCCTAAAAGTTGTACCTACTCTAACCAAAATTCACACTTAGTGAACTTCGCATATAACTTCTCCTTTCTTGATGTCTTCAACACTATTCTTAGGTGTTTAGCATGATCTTCTAGCGTCTTAGAGTAGACTAGAATATCATCAATAAACACCACGATGAACTTGTCCAAATATTGTTTGAACACTCTGTTCATCATATCCATAAATGCAGCAGGTGCATTAGTCAACCCAAATGACATCACCGGAAACTCGTAATGACCATACGAGTCTTGAATGCTGTCTTTGGCACGTCTTCATTTCTAACCTTCAGCTGATGATACCCCGTCCTTAAATCTATTTTAAAAAAATATTTTGCCCCTTTCAACTGATCAAAAAGATCATCGATCCTGGGCAATAGATACTTATTCTTTATTGTTAATTTGTTCAACTCTCGGTACTCGATACAAAGTCTTAATGATCAGTCCTTCTTCTTGACAAACAGTACCGGTGCTTCCCATGGCGAAACACTCGGTTGTATGTATTTCCTGTTTAACAGTTCTTGCAACTGCACCATCAACTCCTTTATCTCCACTGGCGCCATACGATACGGTGCCCTGGAAACTGGTGCCGCTCCTGGCACAATATCTATTACGAACTCGGTCTCCCTATCCGGCGGAAGACCTGACAACTCACTCGAAAATACATCCATGAATTCACTCACTATAGGTATTTGTTCCATGGTCGCTCCCACTCTCTGGGTATCAACCACATGACACAAATAGCCTACACACCCCTTCCTTAATAATTTCCTAGTTTGTGTCATAGTAAGACAACACGAAAGTCCCGACGATTTATTCCCATAAAATATTACATGAGATTGTCTTAATGTTTTAATAATTACGCATTTCTTTTGACAATCTATAATTGCCCCATGATTAACCAACCAATCCATTGCAAGAATTATGTCAAATTCGCCTAACTTTATCGGTATCAGATCTACCGATAATTTACAACCTCGAATGTCTACGCAATAACTCTTATGAATATCTTCAACAGGAATTATCTCTTCATTTGCTACCTTAATGTTTACAGGTATAGGCAACTTTTCGGGAAGTAATCCTAATCGTCTAGCAAAATCACATGCGATAAACGAACAAGTAGCACCCGAGTCAAACAGCACGTATGCATTTAGATCATTGATTGGAATAATACCCGCGACTACGTCCCCCGAGGCCATCGCGTCTTGGACGGTCATGTTAAAGGTACGATCCATCGGCCTACCTGGCTGCACTGGACCCCCAATAGTTAACTTACCACTATTGGTGCCCTTATTTCTGTTCAACCCCTTCTTTGGGCAGTTCTTTGCCATGTGGTCAGTTGACCCACACACAAAGCATCCATGGTTCTTCTTCGGACTCGGACAGTTAGGCACAATATGCCCCTCCTGTCCACAGTTGAAACACACAGCCTTACCTTTGAGACAGACTCCTAAGTGAGTCTTTCCGCAGGTCTTGCAGGCCTCCATCCTCCTCTTTGGGTCTCCTTGTTTCACTGTGGTATTCCCAGAGCTAACTACCTTCCTCTTATAACCCTCGCCACTCCCGCTGGCACCTTCAACCTTTATTCCCCCATCCACCTTCCCCTTGCTTTTCTTGTCCTTGTGGTATTGGCTCAACGCCTCACTACCACCTTCGGCAATTATTGTCTTCTCTAAAACGATTCTAAAGGAAGTACTTTGGAATACAGAAATATAGTTATAAAGCCAGGGTTTCAAGCCCTTCTCGAATCGTCGAGCTTTCCTCACCTCGGTATCCACCTAGTGTGGAGCGAACCTTGCCAGTTCATTAAACTTGGCGGCGTATTGGGGAACCGTCATGTCCCCTTATTTCAACTCCAGAAACCGCATCTCCATCCTTCTTTGCATGCTCGTGGGAAAGTAGTTCTCGTAGAATATTTCCTTGAACCTCACCCACGTTATCACATCTATTCCGGCCCTAGCCTGATTGGCCTCCCACCAAAAGTTGGCCTCTCCCTTCATCATGTAGGTTGCAAAGGCAACCTTTTGGGCCTCGTCGACATTTGCTATTACAAATGCCTTCTCAATCTCCTTCACCCAAGTTTGGGCTTCGATAGGGTCCGTAGTTCCTTTGAACTCTGGCGGACCCACACTTTTAAAATCCTTGAACGTAGTAGCTCGTACTACACCAGGATTTACGGGGATATTAGCCCCTATTCTATTAAATGTTGCGTTGACTAGATTTACAAACTCCTGCATGGGGTTAACTGAACCTCCCTCCGGTTGGTTTGTGTTCGCAGCTTGATTACGTGGTACTCTTCTTGGCGACATTTTGCTATTACAATAAACACATATTTCGTTATTATTCATTTCCTGTTAGTTAGTTATTATTCAATTTTTAAACAATAACTTAAACATTCATTACTCAACATTTTTCGATAAAGAAAATTTATATTAATTCATTGTAGTATAATACTACATCGGTTACATTACACAGCCTAAGCTGAATACATTACTTTCCCGCAATTACTTTCCAAAAATTGGGATTTACAAAAGACTACCCTTGATTATACAAAAGAGGGTTTTACGTCACTACTAGATACAAAAAATTTTTACATATCTAACTACTCTAGCCACTACTAGATCACATTTGCCTTAAGGCATTTTAAAAATCCACCTTAGCAAGACCGACGATAATATCACGGCTGATAGTATGCCCCGTCTGCCCTATTTCTACGAGATAACCAGCAACCTGCAGCTGGAAATCCTCATGAGAATTCCTATGGATATAGGACATTCTCCCTATCTTTTGCTTGTTGGTCTTTAGCTCTCCCTTGAGCTCAAAGACCTCCTGTTTCAGCCCATGCACCTTATCCTTAGCCAAAACCCTTTCATCATATTCCTGCTCCCACATGAACTCCATGTCCGTCTTGTCTTCTATAACAGCTTGGAGCTTTGCCTTCAGTTCCTTAACCTCACGACAGTAGTGTATGTTCCTATTTAGCACTGACATGAATAACGATATAATTGACTTCCCTGGAGCCATCTCTGCTACTATCGCTACGGGGTTGAAGGACACTACCTCCACTTCTTCTTCTATCATGCCATCAAACACCGACATGAGATCTAAACTTTCTGAGTCTCTAGACTCAACCACCACTATCTCGGGATTGGCCGCTATGGGGCTCGGTATAATCTCTACCTGAGTAATCGATTCTTCACTAACTACCTGTAAGTCTTTATTTTCTCCTGACATCTACAACCACACAAAAGTTTGATTAGTACAGGTTAATAGAATAATAAAAACACATAACATATATAATGCATTTTTATAAGGTTAACTTCCATCTTTTATTCTTTGACTTTTCTTAAGGTTATGACTTAAGGTTTTATTTCCCCCCTTAAGTTTTATAACCTAATGCTTTGATACCAACCTGCGACGCCCCCAAATTCGGGTATCTTCCAACCCGAAAGATGGTGCTACACGGTGCTATAGTTCACATAAACATTCAATTGAAATGCCTGAAAAGAACGGATATGTCTTATATATATAAAAAGAATATTTACATTCCCTAGGTTCTTTGCAACCAATACATTTGTCTTTGTCATAATATCAATATTATTTTTACAAAACCTATACTATTACGTATGTAATCTACGGGTTCGCCTTCGCCTTCCCTTTATCTTTGCCGGATCCATTGGACCATTCGGTCTTAGCTGCATTCATATGGTTCAAGAAAGAATGAGCATAACTAGCTCATCAAGTACAACAATTCTAGTAAAATAGCATGCTTGAAACATTGGAATCGTATATCTTCAATAACTGAACAATAGTTACGAAGTACTATCGATAATTCAAAATAGCACTTCTTTTCATTCAAAACGTTTTACAACAACAATATTCAGTAAGACAACAATTCCGATTCAAGACCATAAGCATTTCATAAGTACTTTGAAAAGGACATCCCGGCACGAAGTCCATAAGTCCGACATAGCTTATGAGCACGTCTAGGTGATCAGCCTATAGTACTCTATGTTGATCAACACTACATTCATTAAACGTGTATACATTTAAGTTGTTGCAACCTCACGTGCCTGTCGTTAAACGACAAAATAATTTTGCATATTCAGTCTACTTTTGAAAACCACAACAATATTAGTTTGGTAAATCTTTATCAACACTTGATCGAATAACATAGCATACGTCTAGCCGAAAGAATTGGCTTTGACTTCCTCAGACATTAACTCATGCGAAGAATATATGAATCACAAAGACTTGTCCAAATCGAACTGGAACAAGGGTTAGAGTACTTGCCTTAAGCGTCTGCCACAGTTATAACACGTGCACTTTAGGTCTTTAAGTCTCTACAGGAGAAGATAACATCACATAGCACATTAGGTCATGAATGATCATACATGGTTTCTAAAGAATCTTACATTTCTTCTCAATCTAATTATTGGTTCTGGCTTTCCATTACATTATTCTTACGTTCATATGTAATTGACTTAACTTAACCCTAAGTGTGCATACTTAAGGCTTAATTATGTCTTAACAATGTTTCTTTAATATCCTTGATTAGGTGTTTATTAATTACTATTCATGCTCAACATGTAAATCCTTATCATTATCTAGGTCATGAAGTCGGCCGCATGCCTGAAAGTACCTTTAGTTATCTGTCGCTTATTGTGGCGCGAGTTTATAGGGAGGCTCACTTTGGCATCTGCGGTCTTTGGTTAAATGGTTTTGAGTCGTGGCCATGCCAGACTCTGTGCTACGTAAATGTTTGACAAATTTTTCAAATGGTGAGATTCCCGGACTCGTAACTTCTTCATTATAAGTATGAATTGGCTCGTTCAAGAGCCTACGGTTCACAAATCACCTACTCTACGTGATCATGCAAGAATTTTATATATTTGACTTCGTTTGCTAAAATTTCACCTATTAGTCAATTTTTAACGAAAATGATAAACGTTCGTGAACGTTCAACGCTCGTTTCTTCGTTCTAAGTCAGAATCCGGTCATTTTCGAGTTCGCAACTCTATAATGCCAAATATGACTTGTCTCCATCGAAAACCAACGTTTTCAAGTTCAAATAAAAAATACGACTTCCATTCTAAGAATTTCACGAATTTGACGATTATCGTCCAATCGTGTGAATTCCGGCGAAACATCATTACTAATCATTCTAAATGGATTGCAATCAACTTATAAACATTTCCAGTTACTTATTACACCAACTTATTATCAAAGTAGCTTTTAACTTACTCTCATAAGTCAATGACTCATTTAACTTATGAACTCCCATTATCATTTTTATGACTTACTATAAACTTAAGTCCATCAATCAATGTTCTCATACTATATTGAACAATACTACCATCATATGACAAGTTTTGTACAAGGTTATAAACTTATTTAGGTTCAAGTTGCTTATTCATCTTATTAGCATATTAACTTTACTCATTATGTTATAAGGGTATGATCATCATAAGTTCCTAACTTACTTATTTCTTGCTTACTCGGCTTAAGTCCATTGCTTATCAACTTCTCTTATGTTCTTAACATCTAAGTTCATTAGTTTACACTTCTCTTATCAACCTACCATGATAGAGATAGAAGAGACAAGATCAATTACCTTTGAAGATTACTTCTCTTGCTTTGGAAATCTACTAATGAAAGGTTAAGCTCAAAGTGCTTATTTGGTCTAACAATTAAGTTGTTTGTGAGAGAGGTTGTTGTATGAAATTACAAGCAACAAATGAGTTAAAGGCTTGCTATTTATAGAGGAGCTAAGGTTAGGGTATTAAGGTCATTAGGCATCCCACCTCCTTAACTAACCTCCTTACTATTCATGTCTTGGTCATTAAGTAATCTTGGCCATCACTTAAAGTACTTGCTCATCACACAAGGTTCTTGCCCACTACTTCACCCATGGGTTGCCCCATGCATCCTATTTAGTTAATGGATCATCCTTTGGGCTTGCATCAATTAGTTTAGCTTGGACTTTTAATTATAAAACACTTGGGCTTGCTTTGATTTACCTTGGGCTTATCTTAATAAACACTTGGGCTTGATATTGCTACAACTTGGGCTTGTCCCTTAATGCTTAATGAGCTTGCACATCCTACTAAATTACACAAGTTCATTTCTTAGACATTAATTTCCCAATGCTCTCCATTTAAGTCCGCATTCAAAATATTGCGTTTTCCATACTTAGGTTATTATTACACAATCCATCTCGCCTCGATATTATAACGTTACGTAATTCTCGGATGTTCAAAAATAATTCCCGAGCGTTAAACGGTGAATAGTGTTTTTCGAAAACTTTCTCGAAAAACTTTTATTTTCGTCTTGGAAATCCAAACACTTTAATTGTCTCACGTGGTTCAGATACTACGATGTTTCGACGTTTCTAGGTTATAGAACGACATACATCTTATTAACACATATAATAACAAATAATATTATTTTATTCATTATTTAATTCTTTCAAGTATTTTACAAAGGATCCGAATTTCTCGGTTGTTACAGCTCATGTTCTATTCGTGAAGAAGAAAGATGGAAGTGTGAGACTTTGTATTGATTATCGGGAGTTGAATCATGTCACCATTAAGAATAGGTATTCGTTACCTCGCATTGATGACTTGTTTGACCAGTTGCAAGGAGAACAATTCTTTCAAAGATCGATCTTCGTTCTGGATATCATCAGCTAAAGGTTAAAACTGAGGATATTCTAAAGACTGCCTTCAGAACTCGATACGGGAATTATGAATTGTTAGTCTTGTCTTTTGGATTGACTAATGCTCCTTCTACTTTCATGGATATGATGAACCGAGTATTCAAGGAATATTTGGATCACTTTGTGGTAGTTTTTATTGATGACATCCTCATATATTTCAAAAGTCGTGAAGATCATGAGCAACACTTGAGGTTGATACTCCAAAAGCTTTGTGAAAATAAGCTTTATGCTAAGTTGTAGAAATGCGAGTTCTGGCTTGAGGAAGTAGCATTCCTTGGGCACGCAGTATCAAGTCATGGAATATCTGTTGACCCAGCAAAGATTGAAGCTATTTAAAGTTGGGAGCAACCTAAATCAGTGACCGAAGTACGTAGTTTTCTCGGCTTAGCTGGTTATTATCGGAGATTCATAGCAAGATTTTCTCGAATCGCTACTCCATTAACTCAGCTAACTCAAAAAGATATAAAATTTGGTTGGAGCGAGGAATGTGAGAAGAGTTTTCAAGAACTCGAGAGAAGACTCATTTCAGCACCTGTTCTGACAATACCATCTGGCTCGGAGGGATTTGTCATCTAAAGTGATGCTTCAGGCAAAGGTTTAGGATGTGTTCTCATGCAACATGGGAAAGTCATAGCCTATGCCTCACGACAACTCAAAGAATATGAGAGGAATTATCCTACTCATGATCTAGAGTTGGCAGCTATCATTTTTGCACTTAAGATTTGGAGGTATTACCTGTATGGAGAGAAGGTGGAAATCTATACGGATCATAAAAGCCACAAATATTTCTTCACCCAAAAAGAGCTCAACATGCGGCAACGACGTTGGCTTGAACTGTTGAAAGATTATGATCATACCATCTAATACCATCTTGGAAAAGCAAACGTGGTAGCTGATGCATTGAGTAGAAGATCATATGCGGGTACAAGTGCGATATTGTAAACGCAAAGGCCCATTTTATATGACTTGCAAAGGATGAAGATAGAGTTAAAGACTATAGGGACCCATGTGATGATAGCGAATATACGTGTAGAACCGACTTTAATCGATAAAGTTAAAGCTGCTTAAGCTACAGACCTAGAGCTGATGCGTATGAGGAAGAAAGTGCAAGAAGGTGCTATGCCGGAAGCAAGAATCGATGAAGAAGGAATACTTCAAGTCAACTCCAGACTTTGTTCTCCGAACAATCCAGATTTAAAGTATATAATCATGATGGAGGCGTACAACACACCATTTGCAATCCATCCTAGATGTACTAAAATGTATCGTGATCTTCGACATACATTTTGGTGGAACAATATGAAAAGAGAGATAATAGAGTTTATCTCAAGGTGTTTAACTTGTCAACTAGTCAAGGCAGAGCATCAAGTGCCAAAAGGTTCATCGCAATAACTTCAAATTCCAGAATGGAAGTGGGAGCACATTACCATGGATTTCATTACTTGTCTTCCCAGGGTTTCTCAAGGAATAGATGCAATTTGGGTCATTGTTGATAGATTGACCAAGTCTGCTCATTTTTTATCTATACGAGAAACTTATTCACTTGAACATCTTGCTCGTATGTACATAAACGAGGTTGTAAGATTGCATGGTATGCCAGTATCCATAGTTTCTGATCGAGACACAAGATTCATTTCAAGATTTTGGGTTAGTTTGCAAAAAGCTATGGGCACTGATTTACGATTTAGTTCGACATATCATCCTTAGACGGACGGACAATCAAAGAGGACTATTCAAACTCTTGAAGATTTATTAAGACTTTGTGTCCTTGACTTCAAGGGAAGTTGGGACAAGTTCTTACCATTGGTGGAGTTTTCTTACAACAACAATTATCAAGCAAGTATTGGCATGGCTCCATTTGAGGTGTTGTATGGAAGAAAGTATCATTCTCCAGTATGCTGGGATGAGGTGGGTGAAGCAACGTTGTTAGGACTGGAGTTGGTACGTATGACTACAGAAAAGATTCAAACAATCTGACAACGTATAAAAACCTCACAAGATCGACAAAAGAGTTATGCTGATATTCATCGAAAGGACGTGGAATTCAATATTGGAGATCATGTGTTGTTACATGTTACTCCATGGAAAGGAGTTATAGATTTGGAAAGAGAGGAAAACTTAATCCTCGATCGAGTATGAATTGTAGCCTATAGACTTGCTTTACCACCAAGTATGTCTCGTGTTCATAACATTTTTCACATATCCATGTTACGCAAATATGTGGAAGACCCGAACCACATAATTGAGTTAGAAGCGGACAAAATAGCCGAAGATTTAACGTATGAAGAGGTTCCTGTTAAAATCTTGGATAAGAAGGAGAATATTCTACGCTCTAAGGTTATACCTCAAGTCAAAGTTTTGTTGAGAAACCACAATGTTGAGGAAATGACTTGGGAGTTAGAATCTGAAATGAAATCAAGGTATACTTACCTCTTCAACATACCAGGTACGTACCCTAATTTCGAGGGCAAAAATTTATAAGAAGGGGAGATTGTAAGACCCTAACTTTTATGAATAAAGATTAATTTTCTATAAATATCATTTTTGAATATTATGGACTAAATTTGATATAATGTTATAGTTGTGGGTAATATTTATAAATTTTGCAAAGTATGCAAGTTGTTATATTATATTCGATTGGTCAGGGAATATTCGTTTTAACAGGGAATATTCGTACGACAACACAATCATTGGTGGACCCCACAACGGAACTATTGTAGGTTTGAGAAAATGACAAAAATATCTTTTTATGAAAATAACGGGGGAAGTTTTACCGTTAACCGTTGAAACGCCCGATGTTAAAGAAACTGATGTCTGGCGTGGTTGCATAGTAGCACCACGGTGATTGATTATTGATGCTTACGTGAGAAGTCACTCAATTTTGTTCAATTATTGCTACAGTAATTGTTGCATAGTATCTCACGTTATTTGATTCAATTATTGTCGATATTTTATATATTATTAAATCAATAATTGAGATGACAGAGTTATTAATATTATTATTTGCAATATTGACAATGTCTAGAAGTTCTGTCACGGAGAGGTTTGGTCACCTAATTGCGCGCCAATAGGGAGAAATCTTTATTGGAAAGTGAAAGTAATATGCACACAAGCCAATTATGTTTGATGATAAAGCATATACTTTGTAACAATCTTATTCATTTATTAATAAAAAGTATTAATTTATTAAAGGCTTTTAATTATCTACATGATGCTGTTTTATAATATGTGATAAACACATAGTTTTAAGCAATGCTTTTAGAATAATGATGATGATCATTCTAATGATATCTAAATTCTTAGAAAGCTTAAAACTAAAATAGTTCCCAATCATTGGATTACTAAATTGGGGATTAGTGAATCCGGATAGATTGGTACATACGTTGCTTGCTCATTGGATGAGGATGATTGATCTCATGATCATTTTGTGTGGAGACACTAAAGCAAGTATGTAGGTGCTTATTAGAGAATAAGTTCTTTGAGCGTGGCTCGCTAAGGAATACCTAATGGAGTTTTATTTGCCTGTCAATAGGAATTCTTGTAGTGATAGTAGTACAAGTGATCCTTGGACTTGAGATCATCATAGTATCTTGTGTATAATGAGTTATACTTTGACTTATTCCTTAAGACCCTTAGGGTATATCAAAGGGTATGCTTGGGTATAATAAGTTTTACATGGAGATAATGTATGATCAATAAAGAATCTACCACTTCTAATAAAAGAAGAGAAATGTCCTATGTGATTCGATAAATGACAACCCAGTAGTCCTTGGTTAAATGCGTAATGAAATTAGAAAGGAGTTTCTAATTTGCATTATTTGGAGTTAATGCATTTAAGGATAGAAATACATATAATTAAATAAAATAAGACTTGTGATAATTCCATATCTTATATTTAATTGGGACATTGTATGGTGGAAGGATTGAATTATGCACGGTAACTATTTACTCAAAGGTTCTTTTATGATTAATGTTGAAATCTATATTATTATCGGAAAGTCGTTGATCATTAGGGAGGCTTATCCCTATTGTAGAATAAATATTATTTATTTAAATAAGTTAATTGTTTAATTTATTTATTTAAATAAGATTAGAATTGTTCTAATTGATTTATTCTGCAGGTTTAATATGGAGAACCTAAAGAGTCACACCATAAAAGGAAGAATAATTATTTAAGAAGTTAATGGCATAATCGTAATAATAGGTTATGTATATTTAATTTAATCTATGGTGATAGAATAAATTAAATAGCTTAATATTATTATTTAATATTTTAGAAATATTAAATATAAATTAATAAGAGGAGTCTTATTAATATTATTACAATTATTATTATTTTAATTTCTAAAAGAGTTTAGGAATTAATTTAATATAAGTACTCTCATTTATTCCTAATTGGATTAGGAAGTTAAATTAATTAAAAGAGTTTAATTAATTATCCCTAATAAGATTAGGGAGCTTAATTAATTAAAAGAATTTAATTAATTAAATAAAACCCAATTTCTTAATTGTTAAGGAGGGTTGCCCACATCAATAAATAAGAGGAGTCTTATTATGGGTGATAGGGGTTGTTGACTTTTTCAACATACGACATAATTCCAATTGTTGGGAGAGTACACCCTTTCTATAGAGATAGAAAAACTAGGGTTTGAGCCAATACCCCTTTCTTGAATTTTCTTCTTCCTTGGTGGATCACCTCTAGAGGCCAAACATTTGGGTGGCTAACGTTGGTCAAAGGAAGGAACAAAACCCGGTGGATTCAAGATTGAACGCGAAAGGATTTGGAGGTGAACTTGTACCTGAGGAAGCTCGATCTTCAAGGGTATGATTTATTCTTTATCTTTTCGTTTAATTAATAATTGTGCATAAAGGGTGATCTGGGTATATGGTTTGTAAATTTTTTAAACTCTGATTTTTACACGCTTCCGCACTTTTATGCAATTTGATTGCGTTCTTTAATATTACAAACCTAACAGTGGCATCAGAGCCAAACCTTTATGCAAATTATTAATTGTTTTATTTGATATGTATATTGATATGTGTTTAGAACAATTTAATTGGGCATAATTTATTTTATAAAATTTATTTTAAAAAAAAAACCGGTAATCAAAGTCAGAATCACGGATGCAGTATGATTTTTTTTTAAGGCAACAGGAAATTATTTTTAACAAAATTTATATATGATATAAACCTTAATGATTACAATAATCATTAGCTTGTAATGATTATAGTAATCATTAGCATGTAATGATTAAAGTAATCATGACCATGTTATAAAAAAAAAAAAAAACCTTAATGATTACAATAATCATTAGCTTGTAATGATTATAGTAATCATTAGCATGATAATGATTAAAGTAATCATGACCATGTTATATAAAAAAACCTTAATGATTACAATAATCATTAGCTTGTAATGATTATAGTAATAATTAGCATGTAATGATTAAAGTAATCATGACCATGTTTTAAAATATAAAAAAAAAAGGAGTAGCATAGTGCACGGTTTTGGTATCTTTTATTATATATATATATATATATTATATTCTTAATAATTTTAATTTTAAAATAAAAGTTTATTTTAATCTTAAAATAAAAGGTTTATTTTAATATTAAAATAAAAAAATTTATTTTAATTTTAAAATTAGAATTTCATGCTAACTAATTAGAGTTGGAATTGGATTCCATAATAACTAATTGGAGTTGAAATTGGATTTTATTTTTCCTAAAATAAAGGAGTTTATTTGTGAATAGGGAAGTAAATCCATCTTTCCTTAAATAAAGGAGTTTGTTTAGATATGAAATAAGATTTCATATTATTCAAAATAAAAGAGTTTATTTGTGAATTGGAAAGATAATCCTAATTTCCTTAAATAAAGGAGTTTATTTAGATATGAAATAAGATTTCATATTATTCAAAATAAAAGAGTTTATTTGTGAATAGGAAAGAGAATCCTAATTTCTTTAAATAAAGGAGTTTATTTAGATATGAAATAAGATTTCATATTATTCAAAATAAAGGAGTTTATTTGTGAATAGGAAAGAGAATCAAGTGTTTCCTTTAATAAAGGAGTTTTTTTTTTACTTGGAATTGGATATCATAATTAATTAAAATAAATGGTTTATTTTGATTAAAGATTTTGATTAAAATAAAATAGTTTATTTTATTCAAAATTGGATAAATTAAAATAAAATAGTTTTATTTTGATTTAAATTTGGATTAAAATAAAGGAGTTTATTTTGATTCAAAAATTAGATTTTATACTAACTAATTTTGCCCATTAAATGATATCAATATATATATTAAATGTTTATTATTCATAAGATGAATGCTATTTATTGATGCATATGATGATGTGTATGATAATAAATGAGATTGATTATGGACTATTGACCAATGTGATTGGATTTTATTTTAGTTGGATGCATGAATGTATGGGTTTTATTAAATGGGGTCTGCGTACCTCGTCTTCTCTAATTTTTCTTAATGTAAATTCTATCTACCTCCTATGTACTTCCCCTTGACTGCTGATCAAGGTTTCTATTTATTTTAAATAGTTTTGTAATAAGAATAGTTAGAATTAATTTTGAAAAATTGGAGATGAATGAGCAAGGAGCGCTTGAAGACCCGTTTGTAATGGAGCCCGGGTTTAAATGTAATAGTTATATTTAAATATTATTTCTTGCACCCCTAGGGTTTGACCTTTTGGTTCACTTGGTGGCTCTAGTGAACCAAACTAGAATAAAAGTCCATAATCAATCCGGGTAGAATATAGTATTCTATATGTGCATGCTTATACTATATATATTATATATTATGCAAACATGCTTCGCATGTTAATTAATATGACGCATATTTTATATATATATATGTGCATGCGCGCTAAACAAGATGAGACAAATTAATAACAAACCCCTCAATTTTTATATTAAGTCCTAAGCGTTCAAAGATATTTGGAATATCGAGCGTAAGCTTTCTAGCATGATAAAATTAATAGAGTATTAAATATTTAATATGAGTTTGTTGTGTCACCACAAGGCAAGTATTAAGTATTTAAGATGTTAATTTATCACATTTGATGCTTATAAAGAAAATTGAACAATATTGTTTTGTTGTGTCACCACAAGGATGATATTTTTCTTTTTTGAATATATGGAGTGCTAGGTCGGACTTAACTTGGATAATTTTTGATTCGGATGTGCCACCACTTGATCAAAATAATCTAAGAGGCAAAAGAAAAGGAGTTGCATAGTTGATGTAATTGACAAAAGTTGTCTACCTATTTATTTATATATAGTTTGTTGTGTCACCACAAGGCTATATACACTTGAAATGGGATCCTTATTCTCACTAGCAAATCTTTAATTAGATTTTGCCGAACTATATAAGTGAGGGTAATATAGTTTGAAGAAAATAGTGGGAGATACAAATTTAAAACAAGACCTAAATTATTTTGGTAATTAAAAAAAGAATGTATGTTAAAATGTTGTTAATTACAAATTCATTTACAGAATTTTACAATGTGTAAAAATTACTATCACTGCGAAGCATATTAAATGCTAAATTAATCGAACCGAATTACTCGGATTGGTTAAGGAATTTGAGAATAGTTCTCACGGCTGAAAAGCTATCTTATGTCCTTAATACGTCTATCCCTGCAATGGTTGCAGACAATGCCTCTGAGGAAGAGATTGCTACTTTTAGAAAGTGGGAAGATGATGCATAGTTGGCTCAATACATCATGCTCGCATCCATGAGTAACGAGCTTCAGCGTCAGCATGAAACTATGGATGCTCCTACCATATTCCTGCACATCAAGTAGTTGATGGTGAGGAAAGTAGGACTGATAGATATCAGATATCTAAGGAGCTCTTCCGATCTAGAATGACCGAAGGCACTATCTGATCTGGAATTACATGTCCTAATGATAATCAATTTGATTGATCAATTAGGATAACAGGTTTTGTCATGGATGGAGAGTTGAGCCAAGATTTGATCTTGCACTCACTCCCGGACTCCTTTCACAATTGTTGTGAATTTTTCATATGAACAAGCTAGATATCAGCCTCGCTGATTTGCTTAACATGTTGAAAAATATTGAGAGTCACTTTCCAACCAAGAAAGACCATGTCTTACTGGTAGGGGCCAATGGATCTTTTGAAAAGAAGAACGATTCAAAGAAGGTAAATAGAAAGGCATAATCAAAGGATAATAAGAACAAAACTGATACGGATAACAAAGGAGTTTGCTTCCACTGCAATAAGCCTGGACACTAGAAAGAAACTGCGAGAAGTATCTTGCAGAGGCTAACTAAAGAAGCTTAGTGAAGTTTCTACATAATACGCTTTTTGTTCATGATTGAAATAAATTTTTCTTTAAGTCGAGGTTCTACTTGGGTATTGGATACCGACTTTGGTTATCATAAATATAGATTTATGAAGGAACCAAAGTAAGTAGAAAGCTAAACAAATATAAGTAATCCTATATGTGGGAAATGTAGCAAAGGTTCTTTGCATTAGCTATAGAAACTTATAGTTTAGCATCGCTTTATGGGCAAATCTATTAAGTCGATAAGTTGTTATTGTATTTCAGTTCTTGTAAGAAATATTATTTCCATTTTATTGTTGGACAATAAAAATTTTGGTATTATAATTAAGAACAATTGTTGTTCTATTTATAATAATAATGTTTTATATAGAAATGGAATATTACTTAATAAATTTTGTATACTTGACTTACATGAAAATAATTTTGCATATTGAACAAATTAGTATAAGAAAAGGAGATGATCATTCAAAGAGTTGAATGTATGTATTTGTTGAAATACAAGTGTGAATTATTTGAAAGGTTCAAAGAATTCAGAAGTGAAACAAATTGGCAAAGTATTAAGATTCTTTGATTAGATCAAGGAATAAATACTTGTGCAATAAGTTTCTAGATCATCTCAAATGGATTTCTCATAATGGACGCCTCTTGATACGTAATAATTGATTGATGTATCTAAAAGGAAAAATTGTACCTTGTTGGACATGGTACGATCCATAATGATTTTACCGACATTCCAGTATCCTTCTGGGATAATGTCCTAGAAATGGCTGCATATCTACGAAAATGGTAACCTCAAAATCCGGCCCCAAGACTCCATAAAAGTTATGGACAGGGAGGATTCCTAATCTTAAGTATGTTAAGATAAGGGGTTGTCCAACTTATGTAAAAAGGTTTCAAAGGATAAGCTTGGGACAAGATTTGACAAATACAGATTTGTGGGACATCCTAAAGTAAGTTTAGGGTATATGTTCTATAATCCTACTTAGCAAAACGTGTTTGTTACGAAACACGCTGCCTTCTAAGATAAAGGCGTTTATCATTGAAGGGGCTAGTGGGAGGATAATAGATCTTGAAAAGTTCAAGAACCACAAAACACTATAAGTCAAATAAGAGGAACTTTGTAGATGACCTATTGTACCTACCACAAATAAATAAATCGAAATAGTCTTGAAGATACCTAGGAGGTATGGATTCATCATGGATGATGATGATGAGGTACGCATCATAGAAGATGATGATCGAGTTACATACGATGAGATAAGAGTTCTAGTGTGTACAAAAGGGTCAGTGGGAGCGCCGTGACATTCCTAATATTATATGTTGATATACTACGGATAAGGAATGACATACTAATGCTACAATCAGTAATGATAAAGTTGTCTAAACATTCCTCCATGAATGGTTTGGGAAGAGTATCTTAATTGGGGATAAAATCTATATAGATAGATACAAGAGGATGCTCGACTTAACCCAAGGAACGTATATTCATTTGATGCTAAAGTCGTTTAGCATGGCAAACTCTAAGAGATGTCTCATGTAGATGAGCCATGGAGTGTATCTCTCTTAATAGTCCCCACAGACTCCTGTAAAGAGAGGTCGCATGAGTGACAATCATGTACGCAATGAAATATACGAGACCTGATGTTGATCGGTCATATTCTGGAGAAGATCACTGTAAGACAGTGAAAAACATCTTAAAGTTCTTAACCGGTACTAAGGATGTGAGCAAACATGGTGGGTCTGAATTAAAACTAGAGGGCTTTACGGACTCAAGTTTTTGAGATGACAGACCAAGACGACGAGAAAATCCACTTTAAGGTAAAGTGTTACCTTGAGCAAGTGGTGTAGTGAATTGGAAAGGTTCCAAACAAAGAAAGAGTTCTTTGGTTTAGTGATAAAGACAAAGTATATAGCTATAAATGAAGTCGCAAGTTGATTGTTTGGATTAAAAGTTCATTCTACGAACTAGGAATAGTTCCTAAGTCTCATCTTGGATCTAAACATGTGTTGTGGCACTTTCATTTGATTATTAGAATCATTGAAAGATGGGAAATCACTATAGAGATAGTGGACTCTCATGAACAACATTACATATCCATTAACTAAAGCTTATCCAATGGCAGGATAATCGTCACTTAGAGAAGAAGAGTATGAGATACCATGACGATTGGCTTTAGTGCAAGTGGGAGATTGAAAGTAATATGCACACAAGCCAATCATGTTTGATGATAAAGCATATACTTTGTAACAATCTTATTCATTTATTAATAAAAAGTATTAATTTATTAAAGGCTTTTAATTATCTACATGATCTTTGTTTTATAATATGTGATAAACACATAGTTTTAAGCAATGCTTTTAGAATAATGATGATGATCATTCTAATGAGATCTAAATTCTTAGAAAGCTTAAAACTAAAATAGTTCCCAATCATTGGATTACTAAATTAGGGATTAGTGAATCTGGATAGATTGGTACATACGTTGCTTGCTTTCATTGGATGAGGATGATTGATCTCATGATCATTTGTGTGGAGACACTAAAGCAAGTATGTAGGTGCTTATTAGAGAATAAGTTCCTTTGAACGTGGCTCGCTAAGGAATACCTAATGGAGTTTTATTTGTCTATCAATAGGAATTCTTGTAGTGATAGTAGTACAAGTGATCCTTGGACTTGAGATCATCATAGTATCTTGTGTATGATGAGTTATACTTTGACTTATTCCTTAAGACCCTTAGGGTATATCAAAGAGTATGCTTGGGTATAATAAGTTGTACATGGAGATAATGTATGATCAATAAAGAATCTACCACTTCTAATAAAAGAAGAGAAATGTCCTATGTGATTCGATAAATGACAACCCAAAGAGTCCTTGGTTAAGGAGAATGAAATTAGAAAGGAGTTTCTAATTTGCATTATTTGAGTTGTGCATTTAAGGATAGAAATACATATAATTAAATAAAATAAGACTTGACAGTAATTCCATGTCTTATATTTAATTGGGACATTGTATGGTGGAAGGATTGAATTGTACAGTAACTATTTACTCAAAGGTTCTTTTATGATTAATGTTGAAATCTATATTATCCGGAAAGTCGTTGATCGCTAGGAGGCTTATCCCTATTGTAGAATAAATATTATTTATTTAAATAAGTTAATTGTTTAATTTATTTATTTAAATAAGATTAGAATTGTTCTAATTGATTTATTCACAATAGGTTTAATATATGGAGAACCTAAAGGGTCACACCATAAAAAGGAAGAATAATTATTTAAGAAGTTAATGGCATAATCGTAATAATATGTTATGTATATTTAATTTAATCTATGGTGATAGAATAAATTAAATAGCTTAATATTTATTATTTAATATTTTAGAAATATTAAATATAAATTAATAAGAGGAGTCTTATTAATATTATTACAATTATTATTATTTTAATTTCTAAAAGAGTTTAGGAATTAATTTAATATAAGTACTCTCATTTATTCCTAATTGGATTAGGAAGTTAAATTAATTAAAAGAGTTTAATTAATTATCCCTAATAAGATTAGGGAGCTTAATTAATTAAAAGAATTTAATTAATTAAATAAAACCCAATTTCTTAATTGTTAAGGAGGGTTGCCCACATCAATAAATAAGAGGAGTCTTATTATGGGTGATAGGGGTTGTTGACTTTTTCAACATACGACATAATTCCAATTGTTGGGAGAGTACACCCTTTCTATAGAGATAGAAAAACTAGGGTTTGAGCCAATACCCCTTTCTTGAATTTTCTTCTTCCTTGGTGGATCACCTCTAGAGGCCAAACATTTGGGTGGCTAACGTTTGTCAAAGGAAGGAACAAAACCCGGTGGATTCAAGATTGAACGCGAAAGGATTTGGAGGTGAACTTGTACCTGAGGAAGCTCGATCTTCAAGGGTATGATTTATTCTTTATCTTTTCGTTTAATTAATAATTGTGCATAAAGGGTGATCTGGGTATATGGTTTGTAAATTTTTAAACTCGATTTTTACACGCTTAGCACTTTTATGCAATTTGATTGCGTTCTTTAATATTACAAACCTAACAGAAAGCCCCCTCTTTCCTGGGAACGACCTGGTTGTTAAATATTGCGAATTTTAATAATGATGATATATGTTGTTAAAAATTTTGAAGGGATTTTTATAAAGTCTTGTTATAAGTTTGGGTGTATTATTTGAACCCCCACTTACCCATTTTTCAAAATAATCAGGAGAAGTTATCTCGGTTTTACGTTATATATATATATATATATATATATATATATATATATATATATAAGTAATATATATATACAATATGTTTAATGGAAGGTGGGGGGGGGGGGGAGGAAATTAGGGTGCACGGGTTGAGTACTATATATATATATATATATATATATATATATTGTAGACACTCAAAATTTTATGTACTACTGTTACTAACATTGCAGGAGGACAGATTCTTCTTTTAAGAGGGAACCCTAAAAGACAATCTGTATACATACCGGATACTACCGGAAGTTCAGCATCAACCCCGGAGCACACTCTGGTAGTAACAATTCCAACCTCGGATATAACCCTGAGGCGTGCAGATCCAATACTGGAACACACACCGGAGAATACCGATTAATCTTAGAGATAACCCCGAGGTATCCAGTCTCAGTCCCAACCACGGGAATAGCCACCAACCTTGGTGATAACCCCAAGGAATGCAGTTTCGATGATAACTCCAGAAATGCTTGTTTCAAATGCGATCAGCTTCAATCTCGGTGCTCACAACGAGATACTCTGTACCAACCCGGTGATAACATCGAGAAGACAGGCACACCTCAAAGATGACAATGAGGACCTTCAACAATTGTAGCAGTCCAATCTCAGCGAAGCCTGAGCAACGTCTGCTTTATCAGCCCAATCCGGCGATAACACAAGTAAAGGGCAACATCGTCATCTAGCCAACATGATGCCACGTCACGTCGTCTCAACATCTCTACGCAATGATGTCCCACCAAACTAACCAATCCCGAGTGACTATTGTGCGAGGTAACGGATAGAAGTTGAAGCTTGAAGATCGGAGGGCATCGTCCCATCCTCAATGACTTCGTACAAAACTCCAATCCCATGCCATTGTACAACTCTCGACAACGGTGGTTTGAAATAGGTCCTGTATACCTTAAACGGATGCCCGGATTGTACTTCTGAATGTTTGAGTGGACATTACAGTGCCCGAGTGTATGTACTACGAGATGACCCAACCCAAGAAACCCGGGCCCACCCGAGTTGCCTCTGGTACACCTGTGGCTCAGCCGCATGTACACCTGCGGCTACTTCATCTATAAATAAAGGGCTTGGGGTGCTCATTTTGCAAGAGAAAACGACAAGGAAGCCCTGCCCAATTTGCTCTGTACTCACCCCATGTAGTGTACTTTCTCCTTTTAAACACCTGTGAGCTCATATATAGCCTCTTTTGTACCTACAAAAGCCAGTGTTTACCCACTCTAAAGATATAGAAGTCTTCTTTGGCAGTCAACTGTAAGCCTTCTTACACACTTTAGAGTCTTTCTCTTCATCTCATCACACACCCTTCTACACGTTGAGAGTCGTGTTGCTTGCTTTTGCTCGGACTTGATTGCGTGG